>JAPPVO010000002.1:155628652-156191652 GCA_030407325.1 Camellia japonica
CTTCCTCTCTCGCGTGTACTACGCTGATGAGGTTTCTCTTTGCCTTTCCTTCTTTTCTTGCGTGTACTACGCTGAGAAATTTTACCTTCTTCTCTTGCGTGTACTACGCTGAGAAATTTTATCTGAGTTCTCTCGCGTGTACTACGCTGAGAGTGTTACTCTGTCCTCTCCTGTGTACGATACGCTGAGAGATGTGTGTTTGAGACTCCGGGTATTCCCGGTAGTCACTTTAGCCTTCTTCGCGCAAGACGCCGTGAGAATTGTATAATTCTCTTTCATCCTTTCTACATGACATGTAGTTGGTTCATGTTTACTTGCTTGCATAGCATTCGCCTAAAATGTTGCATTTATTTTGCATAATTGCTTCATCACAGCATCCTTTGCATGATCATAAGTTATGCACTTGCATTGTGCATCACTTCGCATCCTGCCCCTGAACTACGCTGGTTTGATTCCTTGCAAAGTGATACGTAGGCAGCCTACGGGCACAACCATTCATTCATCTGTATTTTGTTTGTCCAAGTCTTCGGCCTTGTCAAAAATGGGTCGTCTCTGGGCTTGACATTCACTCACGTCATTGTTATGACTTTCGAGTTCTGTCAAAGAGGGCCAACTGTAGACACCCCATTTTGACCGCCCTTAAGACTTGGGCACCACTGATGGTTTGCTCGATGATGAAATGTGTGCAGGGCACAGGTCCAATTTCTTCGGCAAGGAGAGAGAGAAATCTCAACTTCACACCCCATTTTGGACCAAAATTATTTTGGATGGTTTTATACCTTAAACCCTCTCTTTCAAAACATTTTTGAAATAAAATTCCCACGATGTTCCGACGCTCGCATTTCAGTAAATGTTGCGCTTTTCGGTAAACCGAGCAAGGACAAAGGGGAGATGAATGAAAGAGAGATGAAATCTTTGAAAAATCTTTCAAAACACCTTACTTAGGGGTTTGAAGTTGAAGAAAAAGAGGAGAAGAGGGGAGAAAACTAGTTTGGGAGTGGTTCAGCATGAATCCGGGAAGGAGAAAAGTCTGCGCGGCTTCACCGAAACGGGCGTAACTCTTTGCACAAGAGGAATTAAAATATGAGGCCACCACCATTGGAAAGCTTACTTCCGGGGCTTCATTTTGCACTCAAGAATCTCCTAAGTCCAGATTTGAGGGGAGGAGATATGGTTGGTTGAAGCCCGGTTGGACTGAATCTGCGCGGCTTTACGGAAACTGGCATAACTTTTTCCACAGGAGGAATTTAATGCAAGGTTTGCGCCATTGGAAAGCTAACTTCCGGGCTTCAATCTGGACTTCCACCGGCACTTTTTGACCTTACAATCTGGACTTCCACCGGCACTTTTGACCTTACCGGCTGCCGACCGCACAAAAAAAGAGTGCCGACCGGCACAAAAGATTGCCGGTCGGCCAAAAGTGCCCAGAACTCAGATTTTTGACAGATATTTCTCAATACACTGTACTAGATATTTTTCAATTGATATTTCGACCAAAAGCTCTTATTTTGATATATATAGAGCCTTATATCATATATGGCTTAGGTTAGAACAAAAAAGACAAGTTTTGGGAGCTTCTCACTCTACAAAATCCCTCTCTCTCTACACTTTCAAGTTCCAAACCTCTCAATCCTTGCCATTTCTTCATCCCCTACCAAGCACCACCATCACCACTCCATTTCAAAAGCAAGGAAGGGTTCTGAGAGGCTTAGAAGCAACTTCCTCAAGCCAAGAGGTAGCAAAAGTGAGGTCTTCAAGGGTAAGTCTCAAACTCCCTCTTTTGTACCATTTTCTTGCCTCATTTCTTAAGCCTGTTTCTCCACTGTTTTGAGCTCCGACCAATACTGAAAGTGGTCCTATTTTGAGCTATTCTTGATGTTTGTTCAAGGGCTCAACTCTGTTTGAGCCCTCCATCTTACACTTCTTTCAATATCCTCTTATATGCCATTATTTTGCATTTGATATTTGCCCTATGTGTGATCTGTTTCCGAGCACAATGTAAACTGTGAGAGGCCTATTTGAGCCCCTATCAACATTAAAGAAGGGCTCAACCCTGTTTGCCTCTCTATCATGCACTTGCTTCATAATTTCTCATATTTACCGTAAACTTGCATGATTTGTTTGACCTACATGTAGTCTGTTTTGGAACATGTCATGAACTGTGAGTAAGATTATTTTGTGTCCCTCTACAACATTGTAGAAGGATCAATCTTGTTGGGGTCCCATGTTATACTTGTCTTTATGTCCCTCTTTGACCCCCCTTTTGCATGCTTTTTTTGGTTTATCTAGCTTCTGTTTTAGACCATCATCAGAACTGGAAAGAGTCATATTTTGGCCTTCTTGTCATGTTTTGTAAAGGGTCCAAGGTTGTTTGATGAATGTACGGCATACCTCATGTTCTAGCCTTTGTTGGCTTCATTCTTGCATGACATTTTTACCATGTTTCCATACTGAGTTGGGGGATATCATCTACTGTAAATGTGCATATTTTTAGCCCCTCATCAGTGTTGTAGAAGGTACTTTTCCATTTGAGCATCGCATGTATCACTTGCTTCAATACCCTCTTGCGAGCCATTTTTGTTATGCCATTGTTGCCCTATCTATGCTTGCTGTTTGGCCATGTTTTAGACTGGGAAAATGCTTGTTTTGGGCTGCCTTGCTACTGTATTTCATTCCATGTCCATATTGTGCATGCATGCATAGCTATAGGCCATTTCGGGTGCCTAAATTCGCATTCGGACCATTCCTTGCATTTGGCGTCGTTTCGCCATCTTTCGGGACTGTTTTACCCCATATTTCAGTGCTGAAATTCCATTCGCATGTTTGCATATCATTCTCTATGTCATTTCATGCCTTAATGCCATTGCCTCGGTTGCGTGCCCGTGTACACGCATTTCGAGGCATCTCATTTTCATCTATTGGCCACTGATGTGAGTGTGCTGAGGTCCATTCACGTTGGGTAAGCCCATCTTGCATTGTGTATGCCATGTACAATGCGTTGTGCATGTTATTTGTTGCATTGCGTCATGCCTTGCATGCTTGTTCGCATAATTCATATTGCAACTTAGCTCGCATGCTTAGGTTGCATTTGGCATGCATCCCTTGCCTCTTGATCGAGCATATAGAGTTGGGGCCCTTGATGTTTTTGTGCTTGCATTACATTTGATATTAAAATGCACACTTGACTCTTTGGCCATCATGCATGGAAATGCGCGATTGGTGGCCCGAGAATCGAGGCACACCCCCCCCCCTTTGAGTCACAAACATGGTAAAGGGTTGTATAGTGCATAAATATCTTGAATTGCATTGCATGCAAGTTTTTCCCTCTGCTGCTGTGAGTTGCAGGTTCTGCGGTATTTTGTCGGCGGCAGTGTTTAGTGCCGACGGCAGTCAATTTGCAGCCGATGGATAAATGCAGTGCCGGTGCCCCTCCTTCAGCCGGTGTCCTACCCCAGCGGTGGTGATCCCTAGTGCCCTGAGAGTCACTCCTGGACTTTGTCACTTTCTGAGGAGGAGAGCAGAGGAAACAGAGGCAATCCGTGCATGGCAGTGCGTTTCCGAGCCAGTCCCGAGCGCGTGTTGCATCCGGTCCTCATCCCGAGGCGATTTACTGTTTAATTAGATTAATTATTTTATTTAATTAATTTAGTTAATTTGTAATATTTTAATTATCTTGCGTAGTTAGTTAATTTGTATATTCTTTCGGTCCGTCCGAGTGAGGGCATATTTGTAATAAGTGTGGGTGAGTGGTGTGTATGTCTTCCAACCCCCACTTCTTTCTTCCCTTTTATTTACCTGCTTACGATGGTAGATTAGGGCACATCTAAATTAGCATACCTTATGCAATGCATGCGTGCATTCATGCATTTGTTTACATACATCGGGCTCGGTACATCATACAAACTGCATCGTACTTTCAATTCCGAATTGAATACGTGATAGTTGTAGCATTTCATGTGCCATTTTAGGGTTAGCCGAGCCTACTCTAAACTGCATCCTTGCCTGTGTTGCATTAGCCACTTACATGACCTAGGGACATGCATGTCTGCTAACTAGTTTCTTGTTTTGGCGCGGAGTACGATGTAAGTATTTATGCCTAGCATACCACATGCGTGTGAATGTGCCATGACAGTATGCTTACCATGCGCTAATTGCTTACGTGAGATAAACTGTTTGAATGCCTGTGGATGGAGTTGGATTGTCTGAGTTGGGAAAACTCATTGAAATCCGTGTTTTAGCCTACTTGCGAGTAGCAAATTCCAAAACGTTTTTCGAAAACAAACGGATATGCAATGTTTGTTTCCAAATTAGACAATCTAGTCTATACTTGTTTGCTGCGCGTATAACATAGTAAATTCTAGGCTAATAACCGGAATAAGAACACATGATGTTTTCAAAATCGGATATCACGGTTAGTAGAGGCCGTCTTCGACCGGGCGAAAGGGGTGCTCATAGCTGACCTTCCCCGATTGTACCCAAGCTCCCGAGCCAAGACATTTGGTGATGACGGACACGGCCTTCGCACCGAGTCAGGGTTTCCTAAATTCCCCCATTAAAAAATATTTAGGTGGCGACTCTGTAAATCTGGCAAAGCAGTCCATGTTTGGCACTACTTTTTCAAAAATCTGTTTTTCTTCAAAACGATTTGCCAGAGTTGGACTCTTTGGTTCAGATTCAGAACCGTGACAAATCGAGTCCGAGCTGTAGCGAGGTCCCCCGCGGGCTTGTTACAATGAGGTATACTGATTAAGCACTGACGTACACCCCCTCATTAACAGCTAAGATGTTCTACACGACCCGGGCCTCAGCCAGGGTAAAACCGGATAAGAACACATCCTCCATACCGTGCTCAATTTCCAAAACTGGCGTAGATACTTTTGGCGGTGGATGGATCAATGAATTCCCCAAAACAATGGCTACTCCCTTCCCATGGGGGTATTTCACCATCTGATGCAAGGTGGACGAAACTGCCTTCACCTGGTGCAGCCACGGCCGCCCCAAAAGTAGATTGAAGGTCGCAGGAACCTCTAAGATGTGAAAGTCT
Organism: Camellia japonica; assembly: GCA_030407325.1. Lineage (NCBI taxonomy): Eukaryota > Viridiplantae > Streptophyta > Magnoliopsida > Ericales > Theaceae > Camellia > Camellia japonica. The sequence continues at coordinate 155,633,697 of JAPPVO010000002.1, forward strand.
ACCTCATGCTGTCCCGGCCCAACCTTGGTCTGAATTTTCACTGTCCCCATTACTTCTCTGCTTGTGTTGTCATATGCCCGAATCACCTGGGCTGTCGGCACAAAGTCCGTGGTCTTTAAACCGATTGCATACACAGTCCTTGCCGGGCACACATTGATGGCGGACCCTGTGTCGACAAGCACCACGGGTATCCATTTGTTTCTACACTTCACGGAGATGTAGAGTGGCTTGTTATGGTTCGCACCTCAGGTGGCAATTCTTTGTCGGAGAAAGTCAACATCGAGGTAGCCCCTCCCGAAAAACTAAGCCCACCAGCTGTTCAGGCGTGGTGTCTATTGAGAGCTTGGCCTTGTCCATGCCGATAAGACAGCTTGTCGATGCACTCGCGATGCCATAAGCAGTCCCAGATGGAGATGTCTGCCTGTATCTTTTTCAACTGCTTCAGTACAGCTTCTTCTTCGAGTTGCTTCTCTTTCTATTTCTCCGCCTCCTTATCTTTCCCAGACGCCTCTGGCTGATCTAGATATGGGGGCTTGAAGTACCGCCCGCTTCTAGTCATATGATCGACTTCGCCGATGTACCAGGTATCGTCTGGCTGGTTGCTCCCCCAATCCTCATCCGTGTGGGTAAGACATAGATCATCGTCTTCCCACCACATTCTGTCGGCAGCCAACAGACACCTGTCCGGCTCCGATACAATTGCACTCGCAGTACTTTCCGTCCACATGCTCGCAGCATTCTCTATCCTTGTGCACACAGCACTTTCAGTCCCTTCAGGGGCCTTAGCTTTCCTGATTCTCTCAGAATCCCCAAACTTTTCTTGTTCCAACTGCGTCAGTACAGCTGGCTGTTCAACACTTCCCGCATTCACAATGCCCAAGTCTTGAGTGAAATTCTTAGCACCGGCGCTCTTCGGCGATGCACTATGATTTCCGACCCTTCCGGCCACAACCGATGTTCTTGCCCCTGCCGGGCCTTGTTCCAACTGAGATCCTTCGACAATGTTTGGTAGGTCATCAAGCCACCGGTGACCTCTACTGACTCCTCAAAATCAGACCAGTTGATTGCCATGTCCCGTGGATCTTGTTCACTAAAAAATTGGAGGTTAGAAAAGTCCCCTTCCACAGTTGCCAAGTCATCTATCCTCTGACTAGATTCATCCCCCTGTATCACACACAGCTCTGCCCCTGCCGGCAATTCCATATTTGCCCAACCTGGCCTACTGATAGAATGTAGTCACTCGACTGTATGCCTCTCCAGCAAAAACTCCCAGATTCCTCAGATTCTGACTCGACAATCCCATTCTCCCCTGAAATCTCCCCTGTTCTGTCTTCGACAGTCACCACCATTGGTTCGGTTGGGTTCTGGAGATGTTCCAATATGCACAAGTCAGTGCAGTCAGGAAGGAGCACCTCCGGCTTGTGTAGACACCCCATTTTTGACCGTCCTCAAGACTTGGACGTCACCGTTTGAACACTCGGTGATTATCCATGTTTGTGTTCGTCTTGAGTTCCCGGAGTCTCGGCCACGCGCCTTGCCTCAGGATCCCTCGATTCGACTGTTGTGTTTGGTTTGCACCAAACACTTGTGTTTTGCTTTTGAGGGCAGGAATGGCTTTGGCCATCCCCACACCTCACCGGCCATGGCTGGAGGCCACCGACCATTATTTTGTTTCCATCGGCCAAATGTTTGGCCGGCTGGCACTCTTTGTGTCGGCCGACCATTGTTTTGGCCAATTTGTCTTTTTTGGCTGGCCGACCACTGTGCATCTGCTTTTGCAGATATTTTTATGCCAGCTGTGCTCGCTGGCCTACACTTTGCCCTCCCTCCATACACGTGTATGGAAGGATTTCACTCTTGCTTAGCTTGTTTTGTAAGCTTTGCAAGAGTGATCCCCTATAAAGGGAGGGCCTCTCCTCCCTCCTCCAAGGTTACAAAAAAAGCTCCAGAGGTCTGGTTTTAGGGTTAACATAGTGTATCTATTCTATCTCTATATATCTTCCTCTCTTTGTGTATAAGTGTGTGTTTGTCCTTACTTTTGTGCACAAACACCTAGTTTACACTATACTTTAGTTGCTGAGCATTAGAGGGTTGTTCTTGGAGTTTGGGTGCATTCAAGCTTGAGGAAGCTGCTGGAGCATTGTTCTTGAAGAAAGTCTTCAAGGGTAAGAACCTTGCCCTTTATTCCCTATTCTTGCATAGGCTTTTAGCCATCTTGTATTGCTGTTTTAAGCTTAGTATATAACATATAAAAGTTTGTTTTTACTTGCTTAAAATAGTTGTTTAAGGTTGTTTTGGTGTTTAGGGTTGTTTGACCCCTCTTAGGCCTTGTTTGGCCCCCATTTTGTGCTATTTTGGTGAGCTCCGGGACCGCCTTGTTTGGGCCTCCTCACCACTGAAATCTTGAGGGATTTCAGTGGTGAGGATGGTGGTTTAAGGTCCTAAGAAGGAGAGGGCCATCCCCTCTCCTTGTTGTCTTCAAAATGTGTCATTTTTGCCTCATGTGTGAGCATCATTCTTGAGTTCATGTTGGCCATGTCTTAAGTGTTATTTGTGCTTATTTTGCCATAATATAGCACTGTTTTTACTTGGTTTAGACACACCATGCTTGCCTTGCATACTTGTCTTGTAATGCCATGAATTGCCTTAACATGTGCCTAACATTTAGACTATTATGCTTACTTGTTTTGGCTTAGCTTTGTGAAGCTTTTATGCATATTTTTGTATGTTTGAGGTCTTTTTTTGGTTGCTCGGGTCATCCATGCTTTGCTTTGTATAGCTACCATGCAATTCCCTTGTGAGCCTTGAGTGTTGACCCCTCTAGCATGCTTTACTTGCTTCTTTCAGTGGTTTGGAACCACTTACCATGCAGTTATATGTATGCTTGCATTTATGGCTTTGATGTTTCAAAAGGTTTGTGTGTTATGCTCCATGATTGGTTCATTTTGCATGCCTTTAGATTTAGGCCATTTAGATGCCATCTAGGTGTGCCCTTGACCTTGTTTTGGTCTACCTTGGGGTGGTTTTGAGTCCCCTTGGCCCTTTGAGGCTTGGTTGGCATGGCCATAGTTTAAGCCCCTTGGCTTGCCTTGAGTTTTGGACATTGTTGCATGCTTGGCTTGTCTTGTTTACTTGGTTTGGCACCTTTTATAACATGATTTCAGAGTTTAGTATGCTTGCCATATGTCCATGTTTATCCTTTTTAAGTGTGCTTAAAAGTTGTTTCTTTATGCCTAAGTGTTGGACCATGTTTGCATGCATGTTTGTATGTGTTTTCGCCCCCATTTCCTTGGCATTTGGCCACTGATTTTGGCATGCTTGAGAGCTACCCATGTTAGTGTAAGTCCATCCCACCATGTTATTGCATGCATGCCTTGCATATTGTCGCATGCTTGCTCCATTTTACCTTGTGTCGCATGCCTAGGTTGCATGGCATCTTGTGCGCATGCCTTGCCTCTTGAGTCGCCATGATAGAGGTTGGATCTTTATGTGTTGTTTGGTTTGCATTACATTTGAAATCAAAATGCACAACTTGGCCTCTTTGGCCATCACGCATTGGAATGCGCGATTGGTGTCCAAGCGGCCGAGTACCAAACTCCTTTGAGTCATGAATATGATAAGGAGTGTGGTTGGTGCAAACATTGCTTGAAATGCATTGCCATGCCATGTTTGCCCTCTGCTACTGTCAAAACAGGTTTCTGCAGGCATACATGGTCGGCCGACCATCTCTACTGCCGACCGACCAAACATTTTGGCCGAGAGCTATACAAATGGTCGATGACCACTCCCCTATGGCCGGTGACCATTCCTCATGGCTTGGCATCCCCTAGTGTCCATAGAGTGTACCTTGGGACTTTTACAGTGTGAAAACAGAGGCAGCTTGTGCATGGCATTGGATTTTCGGGCGAAGCCAATCCGAGCATGCGTGCATCCCTCTTCCCGAGGCCCCTTTACTGCTTCAGTAGCTTAATTGATTCGTTAATTAGTTAAGTGTTGTATAATTTAATAATTAGATTGTAGGTTAATTAAATTGTATTATTCTTTCGGTCCCTCCAAGCGAGGGCGAATGTGTAATAAGTGTGGGTGCGTGTGTGCATGTCTTCCAACCCCCACTTCTTTCTCCCTTTTGCTTATGCTTTTGATGGTTAGTATTAGTCATATTTAATTTAGCATCCTTATGCTATGCATGCGTGCATCCATTCATTTGTATTGCATGCACCGGGTCAGCACACCATGCTAACTGCATAGTATTTCCAATCTAACTTGAAATACGTGCTATTTGTGCATTCAACATGCCATCCTAGGATTAGCCGAGCCTATTCTAGTTGCATTTTGTATGCGATGCATTAGCTATTTAACATGGACTTGGATCATACATTGATTACTAACAAGTTCTTGTTTTGGCTCGGAGTACTCGTAAGCTTTTATGCTTAGCATCTTGCATGAGTGTGAATGTTAAACGTGACAGCATGCTTATATGCTTATGTGATGTAAACTGCCTGAATGCTGGGGTGAAGGTTAGATTGTTTGAGTTGGAACAACTCGTTGAAATCCGTGTTTTAGTCTACTTGCGAGTAGTAAATTTCCAACTGTCTTTCAAACAAACGAATATGCAATGCTTTGTTCCAAATTAGGCGATCTAGTCTATACTTGTGTGTTGTGCGCATCACCTAGTAATTCTAGCTAATTAATCGGAATAAGAACGCATATGTTTTCAAAACAAGATATCATGATTAGTAGAGGCCGATCTTCGGATCGGGCGAGAGGGGGGTGCTCATAGCTGACCTTCCCCAATCGTACCCAAGTTCCTGAGCCAAGGCAACTTTGGTGATGACGGACACGTGGCCTTAGGCAAACGAGTCAGGGTTTCCTAAATTCCCCCATAAAAAATATTTAGGTGGCGACTCTGTATCTGGCAAAGCAGTCCATGTTTGGCACTTCTTTCAAAAAAATCTATTTTCCAAAACGATTTGTCGGATTCGGGCTCTTTGGTGATTTATCAGTCTTGCATTGCACATTGCGAGATCAGATTAAGAACCGACACAAATCGAGTCCGAACTGTAGCATGAGGCCCACGCGGGCGCGTCTACACTTGGGTAGGTGGGATGGGTTGATATAGATGCTAGGATCGTAAGACATGACCCCAGTCTAGATAAAGTTGATACGTTTGGGGGGTGGAGCTTGGCTGTGCGGTGGGAGAGGGTTTGTTGTGACGTTGGGCTTTTCTGGAGGCACAATCACCTGCTTGTCAACAAGATCTTGAATCTCATGACGCAATCTAAAACATTGGTCAGTGTCGTGACCATGTTGTTGGTGATATGCGCAGTATTTTGCTAGGTTATGAGAGGGGGGAGTGGATTGGTAATGGCTCGGCTCCAGGGGCTTAAGTGCCCTTTCCTGATTAATACCCCCAGAGCCTTGGATAGGGGCATGTATAAAGGCGTGAAGGTTCTTTGGCCTCTGTGTTGGTAGTTGGTGGTTTGTGTGTTGCTTCGGACGCGCCGGAGAAATGGCGTAGCTGCCATGGGTCTTGGACGGGGAATGGTGGTGACCATGCTTACTTCCGAAGCTCTAGCATTTGCAGCATTGCTGGTGCCTGTATTGTTGTTGCGGTTGATGGTTCTTCTGGGTTGCTCTCTGTCTTGGACAATCAGACCTTGTTTCATAGCATCCTCAATTTGTACCCCCATCTCGTGCAAATCTGAAAAGGTAGGGAAGGGGAGCACGATCATTTTCTGCATCAGTTTTGGCTGGAGATTGTGCACAATCATCCGGATTTGATCTTTATCAGTAGGCCTTAGGGTCATCATTGAGGCCTTGCCCTCCACCGGGCTACAAAATCTGAAAAGTTCTCCTTAGGCTTCTGCCTTTTTGTCTCTAGATCACGGGTTGTAATCTCGATTGAGTGTTATAGGAGTACTGTGCCAATGAAAGCCTCGGCCATCTCATCCCGTTTCGTTTGACATCGTCTTCTAATTTCGCGTACCAGATAGCGGCCACACCCGACAAGGTCCGCCGAATAATGAAAGCTTCTGCGGTCTGGTGAGGCCCATCAACCGTAGTATATCTGAGAACAACCGGAGATGTACCATGGGATCCCCAGATCCGTCGAAGCGGTCGATTTGTGGCATTTTGAACCTATCTGGAAGCGTCACAACCACGTCAGTATACCCGTCCTCGATGTCTGGGATGGACTTTACCCCTTGGGATTTCTTGAATAACTTCTCAAGCTGCTCAACTTTAGCGCTGTATGGTCCAACTCGAACTCAAAGGAGAGAGTCGGTTGATTGATAGGCGTAGGTGCCTTAGATAATTGAGGTGGAATCGGGGCGGAGCTGCCCCGTTGGGATGTTCGTATCTCCCTGGACATTTGGTACCTCCCCGGGTGCTGGAACTCCTGGTGGGAGAGGAGCTTGGTGTGAAGCAGATGCCCCGGCTTGTTGTTGCAGCCTGGTAATTAACTCTGCCTGCTGGGCCATGATCTCGGCCTGTTGTTTGGCAAACTCATCTCGGCGAATAGCGTCCTGCTGCATGCCTCTTATGGTCTCCTATGTCTGACGCATCATTTCCTCAACTCCTGTCGTTCCTACCATACGGCCCTGATCTGTCTGAACTACCGGTAAGTCTATCTCTATGGCAACAATTGAGACCTCAGTCCGACTGTCCACTGATGGGGTAAACCACTGCTCTGGCAACCTCTACTCAGATACACTGCGTTTTCTCGACCTTTGTCTAATAACCGGGGGTAGGGAATGATACACTGGTTGTCCGTCGACCAGATCCTCAGATCGATGGAGTCGACAACCTCTTGTCCAGAGTGCTTGGGAAATACCTGCTTGGTCTGAAGCAATTGTGCTAAACTACCTAGCAAAAAGATAAATAAAGCAATGATAAGGAAACACACAACCAGATAAACGGACTACATAACGGCTTAAAACACACAACACACAGTTGGGCATCACAACACACAGTTGATAAGCTGAAAATACATTGTTCCCAAGTACTAATCATTGTTCCCAGTTTACTGCCCCCAAAACTGAATCTGATACCCGCAGATAACTGATTCGGAAAATACTGAACTGGTGCCCGCAGGCCTGATACCCAAACTTGTAAACTGATACATGCATTCCTATAGAGACGCACTCTAAAAGCACATAGCAAACAAGTGAGAGCCAAAACACCCCTATGTTGGGGTAAGGTTTCCCTGTCCTATTTTGTCAGGAGCTAGGGTTTCACTACGCACGCAGCGGCTTCAAACAACCTAAAATCGGGTAAGCAACCTGTCCTAGTTTGGAATGGTCACTATGGATTTCGATATGCACTAGGTCGAATGGTCAAAAGGGTGCCCCGGTAAAGACCGGGGTTTGTGTTCCCGTCGTGGCAGAGCCCGCAACCGGTCAGCCTTATGGCACGCTTCGTAAAGCGAGCCTCCGGCAAACCGTTCAGGAATAGCATACGGCAAACACGGTGTCCTAGGCGCACCAATGCAAATGCAATGCAAAGAAACACATAAGTGTAGTCAAAACCAGGTATCATGAGTTCGAGTCAAGTTCTCTAACTCCCCAGCAGAGTCGCCAGAACTGTAGACGTCCCCGAAACGTCCGGGAGGGAATCCCGTTTTGTTCATATGGGCTCACTACAGTTCAGGACTCAAATGTCACGGTCCTGTATCTAATCTCGCAGAGTGCAATGCAAGACTGATGAATCATCAAAGTGTCCAAATTCGGAAAATCGTTTTTGAAAACAGATTTTTTTGAAAGAAGTGCCAAACATGGACTGCTTTGCCAGATACAGAGTCGCCACCCTAAATTTTATTTTGGGAAATTTAGAAAACCCTGACTCGTTGCCTAAGGCCACGTGTCCGTCATCACCAAAGTTGCCTCGGCTTGGGAACTTGGGTACGATTGGGGAAGGTCACTTCGTGAGCACTCCCATTCGCCCGATCGAAGATCGGCCTCTACTAACCATGATATTGAGTTTTGAAAACATTATGTGCTCTTATTCCGGTTATTAGCCTAGAATTACTATGTGATGCGCACAGCATACAAGTATAGACCGGATCGCCTGAATTGGAACAAGACATCTCATGTTTGTTTTTGAAAGCGGTTTGCTACTCGTAAGTAGGCTAAAATGTGGATTTGCCACCCTCAGGTGGGCTTAGAAAACATGATGATTTGCCACTCTCAAGTGGGCTTAAGACTCACAGTCAATGCATTATTCCAATTCAGATAATCCAACCTTCACCCACGGGCATTCAGGCAGTTATATCACATAAGCACTTAGCCTCATGGTCAGCATGCTATCATGGCAGTCACTCACACACATGCAAGGATGCTAAAGCATAAATACTTACCGAGTACTTCAAGCCAAAACAGAAACTAGTTAGTAATCAATGCATGATCCTAACTATACAAAAATGCCTAATGCAACACATGCAGGAATGCAACTATAATAGGCTCGGCTATTCTAAGATGGCATATGATGATGCTATTGCTAACACGTATTCAACTTGAAATTGAAATACAATGCAGTTAGTATGATGCGCCGAGCCCGGTGCATACAAGACAGATGAATGGATGCAAACATGCGAGCATAAGTATGCTAATTGAAACGTGCCCTAATCTAACCATCATAAGTTGGTAAATAAAAGGGAGAAAGACGTGGGGTTGGAAGACATACATTACACACATGCACACTTATTACAATTGTGCCCTCGCTCGAGGATACTGCAAGTATGTGATCAGGGGTTTGGACCACCTGCGGGCGGCATTCGGTGTATCTCAGATGTGGCGTCTGGCACGCACCGCTTCGAGCATTTGCGAATGCTGTTTTTTTTTTTGTAATTTCTGGCTTAGGTGTTGAGCCAATTCTTTGGTTTTGTTTTGAGTCTGTCTCATTGTCTTGAGTCAGTCTTTTTGCTTAAGGGTCTGTCTTGTTGTATGGAGTCAGTCCCATTGTATAGAAATCAGGTGATTCCAGGGTTGTTGCCTCGGATATCATTGTTTTGTTTTTGTAATTATCCTTTTGTTTTCTTTTGAGTCTGTCTCTGCTGTGGAGCCAGTTGCAACCAAAGGTTCTGAATGAAACAGCTGCGGCTATCATGTTTCCGTGCTTATTGCTACTTTGAGCTAGTTGTGCCAGCAAGTTTAGAATGGAATGGCGGAGCATCTCACTTACTCTTCTGTACCTCGAAATCATTGCATTGACCTAAGTTTTTTTTTTTAAAAAAAAAAAAAAAAAACTTTTTGAACACTGCAGTGAAAATGAAGAGGAAGGAATTCCTCGGGTTTTGCAAAATTTGACTAATTGAGAGAAAGAGAGGCGTGCTAAGCCCTTAATGAATGAAATCATGTTTGTTAACATGAGTACTGAGAAGGACCCTGGCTTGATCCAGATTGGTTCCACACTATCTTCAACGCGCGCGATTTGTCACTTTCTTAAAAACTTTCAAAAACAAAATGTTTTGCGCAGTCCTGCGAAGACCTGTGTGGAATTGCTCTTGAGATTGTGCAGCTTAGGATCACTCCCAGCCTCAAGATTCAATCCCTTTGCTCTCAAAGCCTTGACCTTGAATTCAGAATGATCAACAGTCAACCGCAACGTAAGGCCCGTGTTGCCAGATTTGAAGCAGTCCTCGACCAAGAGGCACCAAAGTCAGATCAAGAAGACCAGATGTCGCCAAAAGAAGCTTGCAAAGCTAAATCAGAAGCACCCCTCAAACTAGGGGCAAAAATGTTCGATGTGCTCGAAGAGCCAAAGATGGATCTTTCTGCAAATCAATACAACAGTCATTCTCCTGGATTCAGATGACCTTAGGATCTCAAAAACCATTTGGCATGGACCAAGCTACACTTTTACCCTTGAGAAGCTCGCTGGGCCGAAAACCTAGAAAGGCGACCCAGGCAAAAGTTAGAGCAAGAAAAAAATACAAAAATGCAAAAGAAAAGAGAAGCAAAAAAGGAGAAAAATGCAAAAAAAAAAAATAAAAAAAATAAAAGATAAAAAAAAAAGAAGAAAAGTAATGAAAAAAGAAAAGAAAAAAAACATAACTCGCAAGGTTGAAAATCCAGAAGGGCGACCTTGGCAAAAGTTAGAGCGTGGTGAGGGTTAATACACGTGTGTACCTTAACCGGAACTACGTAAGGCTTGATTCCCATGTTTGGGATATGTAAGCAACTTCTTCCTGAAGTCCAGCCAAAAAAACTTCCAAATCAAGTGTGTCCATGTAATGGTTTTGATCATCCTTTCCTTCTCTGAATCCGATAGTTCGGTTGTGACAACCTGAACTACGTAAGGCTTGATTCCCATGTTTGGGATACGTAGGCAACTTCATCCTGAAGTCCAGCTACACACACTTTCAAGTGACTGTGTCCATATATTGGTTTTGACCATCTTCGTCTTCTCTGTATTCGAGAGTTCGGTCGTGATCATCGCTAATGAGGATTGACTACAAAATGCCGAGGTGCTATCCAGACAAGGGGCAACTTTCCGTTGCCATGAGTCGCCATTCAAACCAGGGGCAACTTTCCATTACCGTGCAGCTCTCTTCAAGCAAGGGGCAATTTTCAATTGCCTCCAATCCGAGGTTGTGCATCTCGAGAGTAAGTTCTGCACTCGTTGAGCGTTGACCGTTAGCAAAAATAGTTTTTGAGAATTTTTACTGAGGTTGACCATTTTCTCGAAAATTATTTCATTTTCCAAAACTGAACCATTTCTTTGGACCCAAAAGGAAAGTTTTCAGTGCTCATAGCTAACTTGCATGATTTTAAATAAAAAATTACACAAGCATGCTGATCTAACGCTTATGTTGGTCAAAATTGTTTTAGTAGAAAATCAAAAAAAAAAAAAAAAAAAAAAATGGTCAAAATGATGAACTAGGGACACAGTTGAGTCAGGCTTCCTGCCTTTTCCCTCATCGTCAACATACTTGCCAGAAGGGCACTCTACCTGTCAATAAGGGCACAACTGGAGCTGTCTGTAAAGGGCTGAAAGCTCTCAACATCCTCCAAGCAATGAGGTAACAAGACGAGTGCGAAGCACAAAATTGGGATGGATCAAGACACTCCACTCCCTTATCCAGGGCATCGACTAAATGTCACAAGAAGAAATAGCCGTGAGCTAAAAGTGTTGGGCATGAACCCACGACCTTCAATTTATCCATCAACCATCCAGGAGAGGGATAAAAAATGAGAGATTAAAGAATAGAGAGATGTAAGTTGAGAGAAAAGTAAGCAAAAGGGTTTTGAGTGAAAAAACCGAGCCTGAGGGCCGAGTGATGTGAGAATCACAAATAAGAAAGGGTGGGAATAATACCCGAAGAAACAGGCTCCCTGTGCACGTCTGTGTGTCGTGCCTTTTGTTTTGTCTCGATTTTTATTTGGAGTTGTTCCTAGCGTGTCTCGTCATGTTTAGGTTGTTTACCTTTTGTTTTTCGTTATTGAGTCTTTTTCACTATGTTCAGTCGTAGGCTCAATACCCGGTTGAAAACCCTTTTCTCAAATCGTTTTGTGCTCAGAGTGCTGTGCCATTCTCCACATTTGTGCAAAACATGATTTGGTTCTTTTGTAAAACCGCAGGGGTTCAACCTGGGTCACTTGGAAATAGTGAACATATGGGTTCCGGATTGCATCTGAGTGTGTTTCAGCTTCATCAGCTTCCACCTTTGTATTCCGTCTTTTCAGATTGGACTGTTTGTTCAGGATTCGCCGTGTGCAGAATGAGCTAAGAATACTGTGTTATGGGCTATGAGTTCAGAATGAGCAGTGTTCAGAACAAGCAGTGCGTTGTATGAACTGTGTATGGGCTGTGTGCCGAGTAAACCGAATACTGTGTTACGAGCCGAGTGTTTAGAATGAGCAGTGGTTTGTATGAGTTGTTTTGTCGTTGGCCGATTCATTATCTGATTATTACAATACAAGTGTTTGATTTTCAGATAGGAGATCAATCTCATTTACATTGAGGTGTAATATGATGCAATGCGATGCGAAGTATGAAATGTACAAATGTAACCACTTTTTTATGACAAAAGTTTGTTTCATTTCATCATTTTTCAAGTACATAGCTTTGGAGAAAATAAAAACCTGCCTGCGGCAGTACAAGGTACTCAAGCTATCAATAAAAAGTAAAGCAAAACAAAAAGAAGAAAAGCAGCAAAAATCTAGATCAGCCTTAGTGGTCTCGGGCCTACGGGTCTGTCCTCGTCCTCTTCCTGGACGAAGGTCCAAGAGCATCATCATCAGCACCGTCATCTGAACCCGAGCCATCTCCGGTCTCCTCCTCGGACGACTCTGCCTCCGTCTCTGCCTCGGCCTCAGACTCATCATCATCGGGAACTGGTGCCCATGAGCTACTCCCAACATGAGTGCGCCGCGCTTTGGTGCGGGGATATACTCTGCAATCTCGCCCTCCTCCTCGAGCAGGAACAGAAGGCCCAGTTGGAGCACCTCCTGCAGTAGGAATCTAGAATGGAGGCTGAAAAGCACGAATGGTAAACGCATCAGTATACTACGCAAAGCAGGGTATGAGTACAGAATACAGTGTTTGTGTACAGAGTATAAATGCTGTGAGCAGTATGTCAGTACAGAATATAGTAACTGAGTGCAGTGTATGAATGCCATGAGTAATGCGGTGAACAGTCTGTAGGATACAGTGTATCAGATGCCGTGAGGGCCGTGTATCAAGTGTTGTGTTGACAGTGCAATGCATCAGATCATGCGAAATAGTCTATGTATGGTTTGAGACTGTGGTCAGAAGAACATACCGGAATACTGTAGATGGCCAGAAGGTCGAGGCTCCGCTGGAGCATCCCCATCACAGAGGCAGTCAACTCCAGGGACTAATGAGTGTACTCGGAGGAAGCCTGCAAAAGTGTTAGAAGCATCAGTATTCTACGGAATATCAAATGAAATGGAATGATAATGCAAGATGTAAAATGCAATAGTGCATACCGGGGGCAAGTCGTAGAACCCGACTAACTCGTGATTAGCCGGAGGGGGAGCGAAGGGGATCTGATAGGTCTCTCCACCCTGCCCTCGGCATGTCATTGTCGTGGGCAGTGCTGGCCAACTAGCCCCCCGCCCTCTCCGAGCCCCACTCCTGCCATGGACTCTAGCCGTCCTCGATGCTCCTGCTCCCGCTCCTGCCCTAGCCGCTGACGCCGCGGGCCTCTCTCGCTCAACTCGACGGCCACTGCTCAAAGGCCGCATGATGTAGGTCTGGACGTACTCTACGTAGTCGCCCTCGCCCCTGAAGCCCTCCGCGTCCCAGCCGATCGTGTAATCAGCCATCTGCTCGGGAGTGAACCGCTCTGTGTCCCTCATGTGGGTAGGAGGCGGACCTGGAACTATCTGCTCTGGTAAACCCAGGGTCTGGCGCAGGAAGTGCTCACCCAGGTACCAAGCCCGACAAACCGGGCCCTCCAGCAAGATCCTGAACCGGGCGGTCTCCTCAGCACCGGCAAACCGCTCCCGAATCACAGCTGGCAATGGAGCCCAGGGCTGCCAGGTGATCTGAAAATGATATGCAGTCAGTTATCTACTGTTATTAAAAATACAGTGCAAAGCGAAGCTTGAAATAAACTCTAAAGTTGAACATACCTCTGCGGCGGTGATGGTGTCGAAATAGCGGCGGAAGAAGATAAAAGACTCCTGGGGTCTCCGCACACACCTCACATCGAAGCGGCGGGAGAAAGGAACGCCGAGAGGGGTCTCCTCGTCGGGTACTGGCGCAAGCCTCGGGAAGTAGGCGTAGACCCACAACTGCAGAACAGATATCAGTATGCTTATCAGATAAAGCAGAATGCAGAATAAAGCAGAAATGGCAGAACCGTGTGTTGTGCAGTGTATTGTGCAGAGTGTACAGTGTGTGCAGTGTATAGTCAGTGTAAAGCAGATTATATGTGTGCCATGTGTGCAGTATACAGTCAGCATGAAGCAGACCGCAGTGTGTGCAGTGTACAGAGTACAGATAATGTAAAGTAGAAATGTAAAACAGAAAAGAAGATGTACCTCCCAAGCTCGCCAGTAGCCCCCGAGCAACTGTCCGCTGCAACGGGAGGATGAGCTCATGTATCCATAGAGTGTGGCCAAGGCTGCCCCACCTCAGTCGTAGCGCAGGATCCGTGTGACATCCACCGGAGCGCTGAGCAAACAGAGGGGCACGGTGTTCGCTCGGTCGGCGAAGATGGTCGTCCCAATAAGAACATGAGGAAGCCGCGTGCATACCGCTCCACCTCCTCCTGAGCCATTGGTGCCTCCTCAGCTAAAGCTGGCTGAATCTGGAAGTGGTCCTCGAACCACGAGTATCTGACGAAGCCTGGACGAGTGAGAGGCGGCAGCTCGCCAAGCAAATATATCTGAGCGGCCTCCCACTCATCCATATCTGTGTCAAAGGGGATCGGATCACCCCCTACCCCGATGCCGGTGAGCATCGAGAAGTCATAGGGAGTCATCGTCATATCTCCCGTGGCAGAGAAATGGAAGGAGTCGGTGGTGTCCCACCACCTCTCCACCAGAGCAGCAAGAAGAGGCCTGCTCGCGGTAAGGCGTGAGAGTCCCCTGCAGAAGGCGCCGAAGCCGGCTTGGTCGACAATGTGACGGACCGCGTCCGGTAGCTCCATTTACCATCCGCGGGCAGCAACATTCCCATACCCTCGGGAGGCATGGGAATCCCCCTGTATTCAAAAGCAAACAGTTGCGAAGCAATATTCAATGTACAGTTTTGAAGAGCATTCAGAATTGGTAACAATACAGCGTGTGTGCACGTGTTCAGATTCAAACATACATCGGGTGCCAGTGTGCTCGCAGTGAACTACAGCATATGATGTGTCAGTGTGTTTGAGTGGTTCAGTACAGATACGGCGTGTGTGCACGTGTTCAAATTCAAACATACATTGGGTGCTAGTGTGCTCGCAGTGAACTATAGAATCTGATGTGTCAGTGTGTTTGAGTGGTTCAGTACAGATACGGCGTGTGTGCACGTGTTCAAATTCAAACATACATTGGGTGTCGGTGTGCTCGCAGTGAACTACAACATATGATGTGTCAGTGTGTTTGAGTGGTTCAATACGGATACAACGTGTGTGCACATGTTCAGATTCAAACATACATTGGGTGCCGGTGTGCTCGCAGTGAACTACAATGTATGATGTGTCAGTGTGTTTGAGTGGTTCAGTACAGATACGGCGTGTGTGCACGTGTTCAAATTCAAACATACATTGGGTGCCGGTGTGCTCGCAGTGAACTACAGCATATGATGTGTCAGTGTGTTTGAGTGGTTCAGTACAGATACAGCGTGTGTGCACGTGTTCAGATTCAAACATACATTGGGTGCCGGTGTGCTCACAGTGAACTACAATGTATGATGTGTCAGGGTGTTTGAGTGGTTCAGGGCAAATACAGTGTGTGTGCGCGTGTTCCAATTCAAACAGATACCGAATGCAGGTGTGTTCACAGTCAACTACAGCATATGGGGTATCGGTGTATCCAGATCAAACAGTTAAAGGCAGAGTCGACTATTGCAGTTAAGTGTTCTACTTTGCAGAAAATGAAACGGGGAAGAGTATACCTCGGAAGCGCCATATGAAAGGTGCGTCTTTGGCTCGCGCAGAAGCAGCTCTGGTGGCACCCTCCTGTCAAAACTCCTGAACTGGCGAAGTCCGTCAGGAGGTAGCTCGTGAATCGCCGGCCTGTAGGTCGCCAGATCGAACGGACGGACGCTGAGAGGCAAGATCTCGGCCTCGGGGTCCATCTCCTGCTCCGGAGGAGTCCCGCCGTGTGGAATATCGTCCGCCATCTCGAGAATGGTGCGAAAATGGCCGGAAGAGTGAAAACCGGGCGAGAATGTGGAAAGTCAACCGAAAAGTCAACCCCCGGGAGGGTGAAAAATGGCCGGAAAGGTCGGGGTGCAGAAAAGGCACAGAAATTGAGGTAAACTCGAGGGAAACAAACCCCGAGTGGTGAGAATCGAGAAAAAGATACCGAAACGAAGTTTTGTTCGGTTCAAAATGTTCGAAACGCGAAGGAGATCGCGAATCGAACGACGAAATGGGCCCTAAAACCGAGGAAAATGGAGGATAGGAAGGAGGAAAATGACCTAGGAAGAGAGGGGAAGAAATTTCGAGCATAGCCCTATATTTAAAGACCCGTGCTGATTTGACCAAACTGCCCCGATTCAGGCATATTTGGCCGGTCGGCCACATTGTTGGCCGGTCGGCCAAATAGATGGCCGGTGGACCTTTTTGGTGGCCGATGGATGGCCGGTGACCTCCCACGATGGCCGGTGAACCTCCTACACCTTTGTTTGGGTCTTTGATATGGTTTGGGGCCTTCATTGCTCAAGATAGTGCTTCCATTGCTCAACACAGTACAAGAAAATGCATTTCCGAAGCTTAACCGGTCTTTGTGCCGTGTCTTCTGTGCGTAGCACTTGAATACGTGCGAGGTGTATCCCTTTTGTATCCTTTTTGTCTCTTGCGAGATTTGAAAGATGCCCCACATGCATACATTACAGCGTTTTGTCGTGAAACGCGCATTGGTTATACGTCATTTCACTCGCATCATTATGCACACATCTCGCATTGTCATGCGCATGTCATACTTGCATTAGTATGCACATTCTTTAGGTCGCATCGTCATGCGCACCTCACATGCATTGTCATGCATATCAAGCAACGCGCGTTATCGCGCATTCGAGTTCACATGCATTGTCATGCATTCCAAGCAACATGCGTTGTTGCGCATTCAAGATCATATGCATTGTCATGCATTTCGAAAGACATGCGTTATCACGCATTCAACCTCATGTGCATTGTCATGCATCTCAAAAGACGTGCATTGTCACGCATTCGTTTCATGCATTTTGCATGCATAAAAAAAAAAAAAAAAACATGCATCATTTGCATTTGCATGCATCATTTGCATTTGCATGCATTTCAAAAAACAAACAAAAAAAAAACATGCATCATTCGCACTTTGCATGCATTTCAAAAAACAACAAACATACATCATCATGCACTTTGCATGCATTTCAAAAAAAAAAAAAAAAAAAAAAAAAAAACAAAACAAAAAACAACATGCATATGTCATGCATTCCATTGTACATATATTGCATATGTCATGCATACATTGTAAATAGCGCATATGTCATGCGACACTGTAAATATGGCATTTACATACATTCATTATACCTCGGAAGCGCCATATGAAAGGTGCGTCTTTGGCTCGCGCAGAAGCAGCTCTAGTGGCACCCTCCTGTCAAAACTCCTGAACTGGCGAAGTCCGTCAGGAGGTAGCTCGTGAATCGCCAGCCTGTAGGTCGCCAGATCGAACGGACGGACGCTGAGAGGCAAGATCTCGGCCTCGGGGTCCATCTCCTGCTCCGGAGGAGTCCCGCCGTGTGGAATATCGTCCGCCATCTCGAGAATGGTGCGAAAATGGCCGGAAGAGTGAAAACCGGGCGAGAATGTGGAAAGTCAACCGAAAAGTCAACCCCCGGGAGGGTGAAAAATGGCCGAAAAGGTCGGGGTGCAGAAAAGGCACAGAAATCGAGGTAAACTCGAGGGAAACAAACCCCGAGTGGTGAGAATCGAGAAAAAGATGCCGAAACGAAGTTTTGTTCGGTTCAAAATGTTCGAAACGCGAAGGAGATCGCGAATCGAACGACGAAATGGCCCTAAAACCGAGGAAAATGGAGGATAGGAAGGAGGAAAATGACCTAGGAAGAGAGGGGAAGAAATTTCGAGCATAGCCCTATATTTAAAGACCCGTGCTGATTTGACCAAACTGCCCCGATTCAGGCATATTTGGCCGGTTGGCCACATTGTTGGCCGGTCGGCCAAATAGATGGCCGGTGGACCTTTTTGGTGGCCGATGGATGGCCGGTGACCTCCCACGATGGCCGGTGAACCTCCTACACCTTTGTTTGGGTCTTTGATATGGTTTGGGGCCTTCATTGCTCAAGATAGTGCTTCCATTGCTCAACACAGTACAAGAAAATGCATTTCCGAAGCTTAACCGGTCTCTGTGCCGTGTCTTCTGTGCGTAGCACTTGAATACGTGCGAGGTGTATCCCTTTTGTATCCTTTTTGTCTCTTGGGAGATTTGAAAGATGCCCCACATGCATACATTACAGCGTTTTGTCGTGAAACGCGCGTTGGTTATACGTCATTTCACTCGCATCATTATGCACACATCTCGCATTGTCATGCGCATGTCATACTTGCATTAGTATGCACATTCTTTAGGTCGCATCGTCATGTGCACCTCACATGCATTGTCATGCATATCAAGCAACGCGCATTATCGCACATTCGAGTTCACATGCATTGTCATGCATTCCAAGCAACATGCGTTGTTGCGCATTCAAGATCATATGCATTGTCATGCATTTCGAAAGACATGCGTTATCACGCATTCAACCTCATGTGCATTGTCATGCATCTCAAAAGACGTGCATTGTCACGCATTCGTTTCATGCATTTTGCATGCATAAAAAAAAAAAAAAAAAACATGCATCATTTGCATTTGCATGCATCATTTGCATTTGCATGCATTTCAAAAAACAAACAAAAAAAAAAACATGCATTTCAAAAAAAAAAAAAAAAAAACATGCATCATTCGCACTTTGCATGCATTTCAAAAAACAACAAACATACATCATCATGCACTTTGCATGCATTTCAAAAAAAAAAAAAAAAACAAAACAAAACAAAACAAAAACAACATGCATATGTCATGCATTCCATTGTACATATATTGCATATGTCATGCATACATTGTAAATAGCGCATATGTCATGCGACACTGTAAATATGGCATTTACATACATTCATTGTACATCGCATTGTACATATCCATTGCATATTGTATATATTGCATTGTAGCTTGCATGCATTCACTGCATCACCTCCATCTACGACTTGCGCCTTTCCATGTTGAGCTTGGTCTGGTATGTGCCCATACTTTTCGCATTGAAGCACGGTTATGATATTATATGTACGCACCCAGTGTTGAGGGTGACGGCACCGTTTCCGTCTTAAACATGGTTGGTATGTGTCCATGCATTTCCTAGGCAAAATGTGTTTCGGCTACATGCCTTATCCCCTGCATCCATTGCGTTCTAGCTTGTAAATATTGCATTATAGCTTGCATTGTCATGCATCTTTCCTTATATGCGTTGTATTGCATTCTTCCTTACTTTGCATTGTCATGCATTTCCTTACTGCATCATTTAGTATGTAGGTTTCATTGTACATAGCTTGCATTGTCATGCATTCATTGTATTGTACATAGTTTAGCTTGCATGCATTTGCATCATTCATCAATGGCTTGCGCCTTTCCATGTTGAGCTTGGTCTGGTATGTGCTCATACTTCTCGTGTTGAAGCACAGTTATGATATTATGTGTACGCACCTAGGGTTGTGGGTGATGGCACCGTTTCTGTGTTAAACACGGTTGGTATATGTCCATGCTTTTCCTAGGCAAGATATGTTTTGGTCGCACGCCATATCCACTGTATATACTGCATTGTAGTGTAGTTCGATTGCATCCAGCATTTAGGATCATGAGCTTTTTTGAGCAGAGCATGCCTCACTTATGTCATTCCACCCAATTACTTGTTCTTGTGTTCCGTCTACATCACTCATAGTTCTGCATGTGTACGCACCTATTCCACTGCTGGTATTGTGGTTTGAGGGTTGCGGCACCTTTTCTATGGTGGACAGACTTTGCATCTCCAACATCTTTATGACATTTGTGTGGTTTTTGAACCGCTCATGATTTCATCATGATTCAATTGCATTGTATAGTTTATACGTAGATTTGTAAATACTGCATATCATTTTGCATCCATTCCGCATTGTTCTGCGTTGTCACACACAGGTTGCATTGTCATGCACTCCTACACTTGCGTTGTCACGCAGCTTTCGATTGCATCGTTATGCATGTTGCTAACAATATTGTACTTGTTGAGTTTTCTTTCTCTTTCAGGCACGATATTGTATGTACGGTTCATTTGAAGCTGGTGCAACCAGACGAGCCGCACAGGTATTGTATTCTCCGAGTGAGACGTATCGAGAATTGAATAATTCTCTTGCACTCTCTCTGCATTGTAGTGTAGTTTGGTTTGTGCTAGCTTAAAACTGTTGCATTGTTATGCTTCGTTACAGCTTTCTTCGCATGATCATAAGTTATGTTCGGCTTCTTGCATTGTCAGTTGCATTTTGCCCCCGCCTTCGGGCGTATATCTTTATTGTCTTGCATGCTTTGTCTAAGTCTTCGGCCTTGTCAAAAATGGGTCGTCTCTAGGCTTTGACATTCACTCCCGTCATTGTTATGACTTTCGAGTTCAATCAAAGAGGGGCAACTGTAGACACCCCATTTTTGACCGTCCTCAAGACTTGGACGTCACCGTTTGAATACTCAGTGATTATCCACGTTTGTGTTCGTCTTGAGTTCCCGGAGGTCTCGGCCACGCGCCTTGCCTCAGGATCCCTCGACTCGACTGTTTTGTGTTTGGTTTTGCACCAAACACTTGTGTTTTGCTTTTGAGGGGCAGGGAATGGCTTGTTGGCCATCCCCACACCTCACCGGCCATGGCTTGAGGCCACCAGCCATTATTTTGTTTCCATCGGCCAAATGTTTGGCCGGCTGGCACTCTTTGTGGTTGGCCAACCATTGTTTTGGCCAATTTGTCTTTTTTGGCTGGCCGACCACTGTGCATCTGCTTTTGCAAATATTTTTATGCCAGCTGTGCTAGCTGGCATACACTTTGCCCTCCCTCCGTACACGTGTATGGAGGGATTTCACTCTTGCTTAGCTTGTTTTGTAAGCTTTGCAAGAGTGATCCTCTGTAAAGGGAGAGCCTCTCCTCCCTCCTCTAGGGTTACAAAAAAAGCACCAGAGGTCTGGTTTTAGGGTTAACATAGTGTATCTATTCTATCTCTATATCTTCCTCTCTTTGTGTATAAGTGTGTGTTTGTCCTTACTTTTGTGCGCAAACACCTAGTGTTACACTATACCTTTAGTTACTGAGGCATTAGAGGGTTGTTCTTGGAGTTCTTGGGTGGATTCAAGCTTGAGGAAGCTGCTGGAGCATTGTTCTTGAAGAAAGTCTTCAAGGGTAAGAACCTTGCCCTTTATTCCCCATTCTTGCATAGGCTTTTAGCCATCTTTGCTTGCTGTTTTAAGCTTAGTATATAACATATAAAAGTCTTGTTTTTACTTTCTTAAAATAGTTGTCTAAGGTTGTTTTAGTGTTTGGGGTTGTTTGACCCCTCTTAGGCCTTGTTTGGCCCCCATTTTGTGCTATTTTGGTGAGCTCCGGGACCACCTTGTTTGGGCCTCTTCACCACTGAAATCTTGAGGGATTTCAGTGGTGAGGATGGTGGTTTGAGGTCCTAAAAAGGAGAGGGCCATCCCCTCTCCTTGTTGTCTTCAAAATGTGTCATTTTTGCCTCATATGTGAGCATCATTCTTGAGTTCATGTTGGCCATGTCTTAAGTGTTATTTGTGCTTATTTTGCCATAATATAGCACTGTTTTTACTTGGTTTAGACACACCATGCTTGCCTTGCATACTTGTCTTGTAATGCCATGAATTGCCTTAACATGTGCCTAGCATTTAGACTATCATGCTTACTTGTTTTGGCTTAGTGTAGACACCCCATTTTTGACCGTCCTCAAGACTTGGACGTCACTGTTTGAACACTCGGTGATCATCCATGTTCCTGTTCGTCTCGAGTTCTCGGAGGTTTCAGCTGCGTGCCTTGCCTCAAGACCTCCCGACTTGTGTTTTTGCTTCTGAGGCAGGGAATGGCTTGATTGGACATCCCCACACCTCACCGGCCATGGGTTGAGGCCACCGGCCCTCTTTTCTTGCCACCGGCCATTGGTGATGGCCGGTCGGCACTTTGTTTGGTCGGCCGACCATTAATTTGGCCGATTGACTCCTTTTCTGGCCGAGACCTCTTCTTGAGGGGGTTTGAACCTTTTGAACCCCCTGTTTTAGCTTCTTGAGGAAGCTTGACCCTTTTGAACCCTTGGTTCTAGCTTCTTGAGGAAGCTTGAACCTTTTGAACTCTTGGTTTAGCTTCTCCAAGAAGCTTGAACCTTTTGCACCCTTTTGTTTTAGCTTCTCCAAGAAGCTTGAACCCTTCTAAGCTTCCAAGAGAAGCTTGCACCTTTTGCACCTTTGTCTAGCTTCTCCAAGAAGCTTGGCCTTCTTGGCTCTTTTGCCTAGCTTCTCTAAGAAGCTTGGCCCTTTTGTCTAGCTTCTCCAAGAAGCTTAGCCTTCTTGGCCTTTTTGCTCCAAGCTTCTAAGAGAAGCTTGACCCCCTTGACCCTTTTTATGTTAGCTTCTCTTAGAAGCTTTGAGCCATTGCCTTGTCTATATAAGGAGGGCCTCTCCTCCCATTTTAAGGGTTAGAAAATCTGATATATATCATACATATATATCACTCTCTCTCTCTATCTCCCTCTCTCTCTACATTTGTGTGGGTTAGAGGGCTCAAAAGGGGCTAGTTCTTGCACACTTACACTACAACTCCTACCCTAACACCTCCATCATCAACCTAAGGAGCTTGGAGGCCATTTTCAGAGGCTAAGGGACTGGTTTTTGGATCCAAGAAGCTGCTGGTTTCGTTGGTCTACAAGGGTGAGCCTTTAACCCTCTTTTATTCCCCGTTTTTGCACCAGCTTTTAGCCTGTCTTGCTTGCTGTTTTGAGCTTTGTGTATAACATAAAAAAGTTCTGTTTTTTTGTGTGTTTAAGATACTTCATTAAGGACACTTTTGTGTTTGGGGTCGTTTACCCCCTCTTAGGCCTTGTTTGGCCCCATTTTGTGCTATTTTTGGTGAACTTTGGGACCACCTTGTTTGGGCCTCCTCACCACTGAAATCTTGAGGGATTTCAGTGGTGAGGATGGTGGTTTAGGGTCCTAAGAAGGAGAGGGCCATCCCCTCTCCTTGTTGCCTTCAATATGTGCCATTTTAGCCTCATGTGTGAGCACCATCCTTAAGTGCATGTTGGCCATGTCTTAAATGTTATTTGGTAGTATTTTGCCATGTATTACCTCTGTTTTTACTTGGTTTAGACACACCATGCTTGCTTTGCATACTTGTCTTGTAATGCCATGAAATTGCCTTAACATGTATCTAGCATTTAGACCACTATGCGTACTTGTTTTGGCTTAGCTTTGTGAAGCTTTTATGCTTGTTTTAGTATGCTAAGGGACTGTTTTTAGTCATTTGAGTCATCCGTGACTTGCTTTGTATAGCTACCATGTAATCCCCCTCATGAGCCTTGAGTGTTGACCCATCTAGCATGCTTTATTTGTACTATTTCAGTGATTTGGAGTCACTTATAATGTCATTTCAGTCCTCATGGTATGCTTAAATGTTTGCATTTGATGCTCCTTTGATGCTTCAAGAGGTCATGCCATATGCCCATGTTGTTCCTCTTTTAAGTGTGCTTAAGAGTTGTCTCTATGTGCCTAAGTGTTGGACAATGCATGCATGCTTATTTGTGTGTGTTTTGGCTTCCATTCTTGAGCACATTGGCCACTGATTTTGACATGCTTGAGAGCTACCCATGTTAGTTTAAGTCCATCTTTGCATGTTGTTGCATGCTAGTTAGGTTACATGTTGTTACATGCTTGCCTATCCTCACATGTTGACACATGTTTGCATATTGCATGTTTAGGTTGCATATCATAGCATGCATCTCTTGCCTCTTGAATTGATTTTGATAGAGGTTGGGGGCCATTATTTGTTTTGTGCATTTCATTCCATATTGAAATTGCACATCTTGACTCTTTGGCCATCATGCGTGGAAATGCGTGATTGGTGGCCCGAGAGCCAAGAACCATCCCCCTTTGAGTCATGAATATGATAAGGAGGGTGGTGGTGCAAACATTGCTTTGGAAATGCATTGCCATGCCTTGTCTGCCCTCTGCTGCTGTCAAACAGGTTTCTGCAGGAAGCTTTGGCCGGCCGGCCACCTACAGTGCCGACCGGCCATCCATTGGTGGCCGATGGATTAATAAGTGGCCGGTGAGTATTCCCCATGGCCGGTGGCCATTCCTCTCAGCCGGTGGCACTCCACAGTGTTCATGGAAGCATCCCTGGGACTTGCACAATTTTCAGAGGAGCAGAGCAGGGAAAACAGAGGCAACTTGTGCATGGCAGTGGCTTTCTGAGCGAGGCCGAGCATGTATTGCATTGGGCTCTCTTTCCGAGGTGATTTACTGTTTCTTCTGGCTTAGTTAATTTGCTTAGCTAACTAGATGGCCTGTAATATTTAATTAGCTTGTAGGTTAATTATCTGTAATATTTATTTGGTCTCTCCAAGCGAGGGCGAATCTGTAATAAGTGTGGGTGCGTGTGGGTGCGTGTGTGTGCATGTCTTCCAATCCCCACTTCTTTCTTCCCTTTTATTTACCCGCTTATGATGGTAGATTAGGGCATGTTTAAATTAGCATACCTTATGCTATGCATGAGTGCATCCATACATTTGTCTTGCATGCACCGGGCTCGGTACATCATGCTAACTGCATTTGTACTTCAATTCCAAATTGAATACGTGCATCAATTGATTGCATTTCACATGTCATGTTTAGGTTAGCCGAGCCTACACTAATTGCATCATGTATGTGTTGCATTAGTCAATTTGACATGAACTAGGACCATGCATGTTTGCTAACATTGTTTTTTTGTTTTGGCACGGAGTACGATGTAAGTATTTTCATGCTTTAGCATATCGCATGTGTGTGAATGCTATCATGACAGCATGCTTACCATGTGGCTAGATGCTTATGTGATAAACTGTTTGAATGCCTGTGGGTGAAGGTTGGATTGTCTGAGTTGGAAAAACTCGTTGAAATCCGTTTTTTAGCCTACTTGCGAGTAGCAAATTCCAAAGTGTTTTTCAAGACAAACGGATATGCAATGCTTATTTCCAAATTAGGCGATTTGGTCTATACTTGTTTGTTGTGCGCATAACATAGTAAATCTAGACTAATAACCGGAATAAGAACACACAATGTTTTCAAAACACGATATCACGGTTAGTAGAGGCCGATCTTTGATCGGGCGAGAGGGGGTGCTCATAGCTGACCTTCCCCAATCGTACCCAAGTTCCCGAGCTGAGGCAACTTTGGTGATGACGGACACGTGGCCTTTGGCACTGAGTCAGGGTTTCCTAAATTTCCCCATTAAAAAATATTTAGGTGGTGACTCTGTATCTGGCAAAGCAGTCCATGTTTGGCACTCCTTTTCTAAAAATCTGTTTTTCTCAAAACGATTTGCCGGATTTGGACTCTTTGGTTCAGATTAAGAACTGTGACAATTTGAGTCCGAACTGTAGTAGACCCACAAACGAACAAAACGAGATTTCCCTCCCGGGGCGTTCGGGGACGTCTACACTTAGCTTTGTGAAGCTTTTATGCATGTTTTAGTATGTTTAAGGTCTTTTTTTGGTTGCTCGGGTCATCCATGCTTTGCTTTGTATAGCTACCATGTAATTCCCCTTGTGAGCCTTGAGTGTTGATCCCTCTAGCATGCTTTACTTGCTTTGTTTCAGTGGTTTGGAACCACTTACCATGTCATTTCACTCCATATAGCATGCTTGTATGCTTGCATTTATGGCTCCTTTGATGTTTCAAAAGGTTTGTGTGTTATGCTCCATGATTGGTTCATTTTGCATGCCTTTAGATTTAGGCCATTTAGATGCCATCTAGGTGTGCCCTTGACCTTGTTTTGGTCTGCCTTGGGGTGGTTTTGAGTCCCTTTGGCCCTTTGAGGCTTGGTTGGCATGGCCATGGTTTAAGCCCCTTGGCTTGCCTTGAGTTTTGGACATTATTGCATGCTTGGCTTGTCTTGTTTACTTGGTTTGGCACCTTTTATAACATGATTTCAGAGTGTAGTATGCTTGCCATATGTCCATGTTTATCCCTTTTAAGTGTGCTTAAAAGTTGCTTCTTTATGCCTAAGTGTTGGACCATGTTTGCGTGCATGTTTGTATGTGTTTTGGCCCCCCATTTCCTTGGCATTTGACCACTGATTTTGGCATGCTTGAGAGCTACCCATGTTAGTGTAAGTCCATCCCACCATGTTATTGCATGCATGCCTTGCATATTGTCGCATGCTTGCTCCATTTTACCTTGTGTCGCATGCCTAGGTTGCATGGCATCTTGTGCGCATGCCTTGCCTCTTGAGTCACCATGATAGAGGTTGGATCTTTATGTGTTTGTTCGGTTTGCATTACATTTGAAATCAAAATGCACAACTTGGCCTCTTTGGCCATCACGCATTGGAATGCGCGATTGGTGGTCCGAGGGCCGAGTACCAAACTCCTTTGAGTCATGAATATGATAAGGAGTGTGGTTGGTGCAAACATTGCTTGAAATGCATTGCCATGCCATGTTTTGCCCTCTGCTGCTGTCAAAACAGGTTTCTGCAGGCATACATGGTCGGCCGACCATCTCTACTGCCGACCGACTAAACATTTTTGGCCGAGAGCTATACAAATGGTCGATGACCACTCCCCTATGGCCTGTGACCATTCCTCATGGCCGGTGGCATCCCCTAGTGTCCATAGAGTGTACCTTGGGACTTTTGCAGTCTTCAGAGGAGGAAAACAGTGAAAACAGAGGCAGCTTGTGCATGGCATTGGATTTTCGGGCGAAGCCAATCCGAGCATGCGTGCATCCCTCTTCCCGAGGCCCCTTTACTGCTTTCAGTAGCTTAATTGATTCGTTAATTAGTTAAGTGTTGTATAATTTAATTAATTAGATTGTAGGTTAATTAAATTGTATTATTCTTTCGGTCCTTCCAAGCGAGGACGAATGTGTAATAAGTGTGGGTGCGTGTGTGCATGTCTTCCAACCCCCACTTCTTTCTCCCTTTTGCTTACTTGCTTTTGATGGTTAGTATTAGGTCATATTTAATTTAGCATCCTTATGCTATGCATGCGTGCATCCATTCATTTGTATTGCATGCACCGGGCTCGACACACCATGCTAACTGCATAGTATTTCAAATCTAAATTGAATACGTGCTATTTGTGGCATTCCACATGCCATCCTAGGATTAGCCGAGCCTATTCTAGTTGCATTTTGTATGCGAT
The DNA here is from genome assembly GCA_030407325.1 of Camellia japonica. Classification (NCBI taxonomy): domain Eukaryota; kingdom Viridiplantae; phylum Streptophyta; class Magnoliopsida; order Ericales; family Theaceae; genus Camellia; species Camellia japonica. The sequence goes on from JAPPVO010000002.1 coordinate 155,660,815, forward strand.
GCATTAGCTATTTAACATGGACTTGGATCATACATTGATTACTAACAAGTTCTTTGTTTTGGCTCGGAGTACTCGGTAAGCTTTTTATGCTTTAGCATCTTGCATGAGTGTGAATGTTAAATGTGACAGCATGCTTATATGCTTATGTGATGTAAACTGCCTGAATGCCTGTGGGTGAAGGTTAGATTGTTTGAGTTGGAACAACTCATTGAAATCCGTGTTTTAGCCTACTTGCGAGTAGTAAATTTCAAACTGTCTTTCAAACAAACGAATATGCAATGCTTTGTTCCAAATTAGGCGATCTAGTCTATACTTGTGCGTTGTGCGCATCACCTAGTAATTCTAGCTAATTAATCGGAATAAGAACGCATATGTTTTCAAAACAAGATATCATGGTTAGTAGAGGCCGATCTTCGGATCGGGCGAGAGGGGGTGCTCATAGCTGACCTTCCCCAATCGTACCCAAGTTCCCGAGCCGAGGCAACTTTGGTGATGATGGACACGTGGCCTTAGGCAAACGAGCCAGGGTTTCCTAAATTCCCCCATAAAAAATATTTAGGTGGCGACTCTGTATCTGGCAAAGCAGTCCATGTTTGGCACTTCTTTCAAAAAAATCTGTTTTCCAAAACGATTTGTCGGATTCGGACTCTTTGGTGATTTATCAGTCTTGCATTGCACATTGCGAGATCAGATTAAGAACCGACACAAATCGAGTCCGAACTATAGCATGAGGCCCACGTGGGCGCGTCTACACTTGGGTAGATGGGATGGGGTGATATAGATGCTAGGATCATAAGACACGACCCCAGTCTGGATAAAGTTGATACGTTTGGGGGGTGGAGCTTGGCTGTGCAGTGGGAGAGGGTTTGTTGTGACGTTGGGTTTTTCTGGAGGCACAATCACCTGCTTGTCAACGAGATCTTGAATCTCATGACGCAATCTAAAACATTGGTCAGTGTCGTGACCATGTTGTTGGTGATATGCGCAGTATTTTGCTAGGTTATGAGAGAGGGGGAGTGGATTTGGTAATGGCCTCGGCTCCAGGGGCTTTAAGTGCCCTTTCCTGATTAATACCCCCAGAGCCTTGGATAGGGGCATGTATAAAGGCGTGAAGGTTCTTTGGCCTCTGGGTTGGTATTTGGTGGTTTGTGTGTTGCTTCCGGACGCACCGGAGAAAGGCGTAGCTGCCATGGGTCTTAGACGAGGAATGGTGGTGACCATGCTTACTTCCGAAGCTCTAGCATTTGCAGCATTGCTGGTGCCTGTATTGTTATTGCGGTTGAAGGTTCTTCTGGGTTGCTCTCTGGCTTGGTCAATCAGACCTTGTTTCATAGCATCCTCAATTTGTACCCCCATCTCGTGCAAATCTGAAAAGGTAGGGAAGGGGAGCACGATCATTTTCTGCATCAGTTTTGGCTGGAGATTGCGCACAATCATCCGGATTTGATCTTTATCAGTAGGCCTTAGGGTCATCATTGAGGCCTTAGCCCTCCACCGGGCTACAAAATCTGAAAAGTTCTCCTTAGGCTCCTGCCTTGTTGTCTCAAGATCACGGGTTGTAACCTCGATTTGAGTGTTATAGGAGTAATGTGCAATGAAAGCCTCGACCATCTCATCCCAGTTCCATTTGACATCGTCTTCTAATTTCGCGTACTAGATAGCGGCCACACCCGACAAGGTCCGGCCGAATAATGAAAGCTTCTACGGTCTGGTGAGGCCCATCGGTCGTAGTATATCTGAGAACAACCGGAGATGCACCATGGGATCCCCAGATCCGTCGAAGCGATCGATTTGTGGCATTTTGAACCTATCTGGAAGCGTCACAACCACGTCAGTATACCCGTCCTCGATGTCTGGGATGGACTTTACCCCTTGGGATTTCTTGAATAACTTCTCAAGCTTGCTCAACTTTAGCGCTGTATGGTCCACCTCGAACTCAAAGGGAGAGTCCGGTTGATTGACAGGCGTAGGTGCCTTAGATAATTGAGGTAGAATCGGGGGCGGAGCCAGCCCCGTTGGGATGTTCGTATCTCCCTGGACATTTGGTACCTCCCCGGGTGCTGGAACTCCTGGTGGGAGAGGAGCTTGGTGTGAAGCAGATGCCCCGGCTTGTTGTTGCAGCCTGGCAATTAACTCTGCCTGTTGGGCCATGATCTCGGCCTGTTGTTTGGCAAACTCATCTCGGCGAACAGCGTCCTGCTGCATGGCTCTCATGGTCTCCTACATCTGACGCATCATTTCCTCAACTCCTGTCGTTCCTGCCATACTGCCCTGATCTGTGTGAACTTCCGGTAAGTCTATCTCTATGGCAACAATTGAGACCTCAGTCCGACTGTCCACTGATGGGGTAAACCACTGCTCTGGCAACCTCTGCTCAGATACACTGCGTTTTCTCGACCTCTGTCTGATAACCGGGGGTAGGGAATGATACACTGGTTGTCCGTCGACCAGATCCTCAGATCGATGGAGTCGACGACCTCTTGTCCAGAGTGCTTGGGGAATACCTGCTTGGTCTGAAGCAATTGTGCTAAACTACCTAGCAAAAAGATAAATAAAGCAATGATAAGGAAACACACAACCAGATAAACGGACAGCATAACGGCTTAAAACACACAACACACAGTTGGGCATCACAACACACAGTTGATAAGCTAAGAATACACTGTTCTCAAGTACTAATCATTGTTCCCAATTTACTGCCCCCAAAACTGAATCTGATACCTGCAGATAACTGATTCGGAAAATACTGAACTGGTGCCCGCAGGCCTGATACCCAAACTTGTAAACTGATACATGCATTCCTGTACAGACGCACTCTAAAAACACATAGCAAACAAGTGAGAGCCAAAACACCCCTATGTTGGGGTAAGGTTACCCTGTCCTATTTTGTCAGGAGCTAGGGTTTCACTACGCACGCAGCGGCTTCAAACAACCTAAAATCGGGTAAGCAACCTGTCCTAGTTGGAATGGTCACTATGGATTTCGATATGCACTAGGTCGAATGGTCAAAAGGATGCCCCGGTAAAGACCAGGGTTTGTGTTCCCGTCGTGGCAGAGCCCGCAACCGGTCAGCCTTATGGCACGTTTCGCAAAGCGAGCCTCCGGCAAACCGTTCAGGAATAGCATACGGCAAACACGGTGTCCTAGGCGCACCAATGCAAATGCAATGCAAAGAAACACATAAGTGTAGTCAAAACCAGGTATCATGAGTTCGAGTCAAGTTCTCTAACTCCCCAGCAGAGTCGCCAGAAACTGTAGACGTCCCCGAACGTCCCGGGAGGGAATCCCGTTTTGTTCATATGGGCTCACTACAGTTCAGGACTCAAATGTCACGGTCCTGTATCTAATCTCGCAGAGTGCAATGCAAGACCGATGAATCATCAAAGAGTCCAAATCCGGCAAATCGTTTTTGAAAACAGATTTTTTGAAAGAAGTGCCAAACATGGACTGCTTTGCCAGATACAGAGTCGCCACCTAAATATTTTATTTTGGGAAATTTAGGAAACCCTGACTCGTTGCCTAAGGCCACGTGTCCGTCATCACCAAAGTTGCCTCGGCTCGGGAACTTGGGTACGATTGGGAAGGTCACTTCGTGAGCACCCCCGCTCGCCCGATCAAAGATCGGCCTCTACTAACCATGATATCGAGTTTTGAAAACATTATGTGCTCTTATTCCGGTTATTAGCCTAGAATTACTATGTGATGCGCACAGCATACAAGTATAGACCGGATCGCCTGAATTGGAACAAAACATCTCATGTTTGTTTTTGAAAGCGGTTTGCTACTCGTAAGTAGGCTAAAATGTGGATTTGCCACCCTCAGGTGGGCTTAGAAAACATGATGATTTGCCACTCTCAAGTGGGCTTAAGACTCACAGTCAATGTATTATTCCAATTCAAATAGTCCAACCTTCACCCACAGGCATTCAGACAGTTATATCACATAAGCACTTAGCCTCATGGTAAGCATGCTATCATGACAGTCACTCACACACATGCAAGGATGCTAAAGCATAAATACTTACCGAGTACTCCAAGCCAAAACAGAAACTAGTTAGTAATCAATGCATGATCCTAACTATACAGAAATGCCTAATGCAACACATGCAGGAATGCAACTATAATAGGCTCGGCTATTCTAAGATGGCATATGATGATGCTACAGCTAACACGTATTCAACTTGAAATTGAAATACAATACAGTTAGTATGATGCGCCGAGCCTGGTGCATGCAAGATAGATGAATGGATGCAAACATGCGAGCATAAGTATGCTAATTGAAACATGCCCTAATCTAACCATCATAAGCTGGTAAATAAAAGGGAGAAAGACGTGGGGTTGGAAGACATACATCACACACACGCACACTTATTACAATTGTGCCCTCGCTCGGAGGGTCCGAATAAATAATACAGTCCGAATAAATAATTAAATATTACAAAACCCTAATTAATTAACAAATTAACTAGGAAAGCAAGTAAATTAGCATGCAAGCTAAATGGACCGCCTCAGCTCTGTTCCGAATGATGAAAGATGCATGCATGCTCGAGTTGCCTCGTCGGGAAATTCCTCGCGATGCCCCGATTTGCCTCTGTTTGCAATTAATCCCGGAATGCTGTGCAAAGCTCTAGAAGGCTGCTGATTTCTGGTTTGCTGCAACAGAGAGCAAGAAAGGGGCATGGCAAAGTATTTTCACATATGTATGCACACCTCGATCCTCGTGCCACCAATCACGCATCTCGATGCATGATGGCCGAGGAGTCGAATTGCACGACTCGATGTGAAATGAATGCACATGATAACACAACAAGGCCTAAACTCCATCATGGGTAATCCGGAGTGTCGGTGACCGGGAATTGAGACGCGTTTCGTCATTTTGAGTACGAAACGTCCCTCGTTTCCCGTGCTTGGGCTGACTCCTATCCCAAACACAATGCAATGAGATGGCATACACAATGCGACTAACATGCAACCTAGCATACGCAATGCTATGGACTAAAATGGAATACACAATCCACGTGACATAACATGGCATACGCAATGCTCTAACATGCAACCTAACATACGCAATGCTATGGGCTAAAATGGCATACACAATGCACGTGATGTAACATGGCATACGCAATGCTCTAACATGCAACCTAGCATACGCAATGCTATGGACTGAAATGGCATACACAATGCACGATGGACTTACACCAACATGAGTGGACCTCAGCCACACTCACATCAGTGGCCATATGATGAAAATGAGACAACCGAAATACATGCAAACATGCACGAATGCAATGGACCGATCCTAAGGCACAACATGCAACTCTAACAAGGCATGGCAAGGAATGAAATATGGCATAGGATGGCGCATGATACAGCTCTGAAATGGCATAAAATATGGTCTCGAAACATGCAAATATGGCACACAATGCAAGCTAGGGGCCCGGGTACCGAAACTAGTGAAGTGCGTTACACTAGAGGTACCCAAAGCAATGCACCAAAGGCAAAACCAACCCCAAACAGACCCTAGGCAGGTCTGAAACAGTGGGGAAATGGCCTAAAATGATGGCTCGGAATGCAACGAAATGGAGCTCATTCAATGGTCCGAAAACAAGGCATACAAGTCCGACTCTCAAACACATTTAAAGAGTACAAAACATGGCAATATGGCATTCAAACAAGCTCTGAAATATGATGTATAATGAGCCCAAAACATGAACACACCTCAGTATATGCATGGAATGAACCTCAAAACTCAAAGTTAAGCATGGGTATTGAACTACAAGCATGCAAAACCAACATCATTCAACCATGAGACCCAAAAACAGAGCTAGGGCAGTCCAAAATAAGCACAATATCAGTTTAAGGCATGGCCAAAAAGTGTTAAAATCAAGGGTCAACAAAGCATGCAAAGAAAGCTAGTGAACCATGAGTTACACTACAACTATATGGAGCATATGAAGGCTCACCAAACCAGCCAAAAATAGAAGTATGCCATGCCAAAATATGCCCAAATAACCACTGAAACTCAGTCAATGCATGCAAGAATGATGGGCTCCTTTGAAAGGCCAATAAGGGGGTTGTTCTACACATGCATGATGGACACACACAATGGCAAAACCACCTCTGGAAAGAGGTTCTGAGGGTCCTAAAACCCACTAAAAAGAGCCTGAAATGGGTCTAGGAAACATGCAAATAAAGGCCCCTTTGAAAGGCCTTGAATGGGATTGTTCTACACATGCATCAAAGACACAAAATATGGCCAAAAGGGCTCTGGACAGAGTCAAGGCAGACCTTGAAACTCACAAATAATGGCTTGAAACAAGACTTCTCAACATGCAAAATGGAGCTCCTTTGGAAGGCCAACAAAGCTAGTAAAGAGAACAAGGGGTGAGAGGGTCACCCCTCTCTGATTTTAGGGCTCAAAAACACATCTAAGCCACTGAAAATCCACTGGATTTCAGTGGCTAAAAGGCCAAACCAAGGCCAATGCAAATGCTCAAATGCATGGCTCAAAGCATGAGGAAATGAAGCATGAAAGGGGGTAGATGACCCCAAACAGAAAAGAGTCCTTAAACAAACATGTTTAGAAGATCAAAAAAAGACTTTTTCCAGTTTATGTCGAAACCCAAAAATGCTTGCAAATAGGGCTAAGTTATGAAGCAAAATAATGCAAAAATGGGGGAAATGATGACTTACCCTTGTAGCACAGCAATGCAGCAAGTTCTGGACCAAGAAGGTGAGCCTTCAACCTCTGAAAAACAGCTCCAAGGTGATTGAATGGATGGTGGAGGTGGTAGGCTATGAGGTGTAGTGTAAATGGCCAAGAATATTAGGGTTTGGAGCTTGAAGAAGAGAGCTATGGAGGGTGGGGTGTATCTATCTCAGCCAAATGTTTCTAACCCTTGCAAATGGAGAGGGAAGGTTTGTTTTATAGAGGAAGAGAGCCAAGGCTTCTTGGAGAAGCCTCAAGAAAGGGTCAAAGCTTCTCAAAGAAGCTTAACCAAAAGGGTCAAGCTTCTTGAGGAAGCTAGACCAAAGGGGTCAAGCTTCCTCAAGAAGCTTGACAAAAGGGTCAAGCTTCTCCTTGAAGCTAAGCAAAAGGATCAAATCTTTCTTAAGAAGACAAACAAAGGGGCAAAATCTCGGAGGAAAGGTCAAGTGCTTCACAGCTGGCACAGCTGTGTTGCACTCAGGAGGGCCAAAAAGGAGATGGTTGGCCGACCAGTTCACGTGGTCGGCCAACCACTTGCCCTGGTCGGCCGACCAGGGTTCAAAAGGGTCAAGGTGCAAAGCTGGTCGGCCATACCAGAAAGGTGGCCTCCCAGATGAGTAGAATACAGCTGTATGGTGGGAGACCAGAAAATGTGACCCAGGAGAGAGGAAAACTAGCTTTTTAGCAAGGTTCAAAAGGGTCAAGAAGAAAAGCTGGTCGGCCAACCCATATTGGTGGCCTCCCAGATGAATGCAACACAATGGTGGTATGGGAGACCCAAAATTGTGGCTCAAAAGTGAGGGAGACCACCTACCTGCCAAGAAAACTGGCTGGAGGAGAGAGAAATGGTCTCCAAAAGAATTGCTGGTCTCCCACCCTACTACCACCTTCCTAACAATGAAAATAAGGTCCATGCCAAAAATAAACCCACACCGATGCAAAACGAAGGTTCAGGGGCCAAAACGCGCAGTCTGGGGCCCCGAAAACTGACTATGAAGCACCGGAGGTGGCGTACGACCACGAAGGTGGTCTCCCAGGCCACAGTGTCCCTCTAAGGAGAGGAAACAAGGTGTGTGCCGAAAACCGGAGCAAACGGAGGTAGTTAAGCAGTCTCGAACCGAGGCACACGACCGACGGCTCCGAAAATCGGAAACTGGTCTCCAAACGGGAAAAAATGGCCTACGACCACGAAACGTAGCCTACGGCCACTGAGAGATGGTCTACGAGACCTCTCCCTCCCTTCGGGAAGAGAAAATAGAGAAAACAGGACCTGGTTCGCAAACCGAGGCAAAGCACAAAAGAGCCCCGAAGTCCGGAGGCAAGGCTCGCAGCCGAGACTCTGAAACCTCAGAACGAGCACAATATACATCATCACCGAGCGCTCAATCGGTGACATCTGAGTCTTAAGGTCGGTCAAAAATGGGGTGTCTACACCGTTCATTCCCCTTTCTCTTCCAATCCTCTACATTTGGCTTATACCCCAGCCAAAAAGCATGGGGGTTATGGCTTACTTCTCTGGCAACAGTATCTCTCTACCTCCAACTTCTACCCAGTCCCGATCCTAGAAGGTGTCCTTGTTTATTCATCATATGGATAGATTGGGCACTCACATAGTTCTCCTAATCCTCTGCCATAATAGACTACACCAACTGGGTCTCTGCTATGGTGAACCCGGAGAGGAACACATCTTTTTCTCTGTGTAGCATTTCCAAAAAGGGTGTGGTGATTCCAGGGGGAGGATGGATCGAAGAATTTCCATAAACAGTCGTAATCCCCCATTTGAAAGGATACTTCACCAATTGGTGCACCGTTGAAGAAACTGCTTTCATTTGCTGCAACCAAGGTCAGCCTAAGAGTAGATTGAAGGTTGCTGGCACATCCATCACATGGAATTCAACCTCATGTTCGGATGGACCAATCAGTATCTGGTTCTTAAAGGTCCCCATGACATCACGGCTGGTATTGTCGTAAGCTCAAATAGCATGCATCGTAGGCGTGAAGTCAGCTAGTTTCAAGTCTATGGCATAATTGGTGTCCTCGCTGGACATACGTTGATTGCAAAGCCGGTGTCCACCAATACTACCGGGATCCACTTTTTTTGGCTTTCCAAGGTTACTTACAGAGGTTTGTTGTGGTTGGCCCCCTTGGGTAGCAACTCTTTGTCTGTCAAAGACAACAATGGAGTAACATCCCCAAATGTGACCAAAGACACCAGTTGGTCGGTTGTGGTGTCTATAGGCAGCTTGGTCTTGTTTAGTGCCTTTAGCAATGCTTGCCTGTGTTGCCGGGAAGCCATCTGTAGCCCCCAAATTGAAATATCTACCTAGATCTTTTTAAGTTGCCTCAATACCAAGTCTTCTTTTATGTCCTTCTTCTTCGACTTCTCGGCTTCTTTCCCAGAGGGTTCTGCTTGATCTAGGGATGGGGGTTTGAAATAACGACCATTTCTTGTCATGTGGTTGATTTCATCCATGTACCATGTATTGTTAAGGGTACCGATCTTTCATCCCTCATCAGTGTACGCAAGACTTAGATCACTATCCTCCCATCATTCTCTCACAGTCATTGCTGGGCCATTATCGGCTCTACCCGGATCATGTTCACGTCGCGTCCTCTGTCGACACGCTATTCCTCCTCTGCGGCTGATTCAATCTCTGTCTTAGATACTGTCTGAGTTTCTTTGGCATCTTTTCCCGGTCACCAGATTCCCATTCAGGCTTTTTTGTAGTTTGGACATCATCTACCTTTGACTCAACATCTTTCTTTCTTTCTTTTTTTCCCTTTTCTCCTGCTCTCGGCCTATTTTTCTTTGTATTTCCTCTATTCTCTCTCTCTCTCTCTCTTTGGAATTGTTCCAACATTCGCTCATTCTCAATGATAGGCATGCCCTCAGCTTTGCTATTCTCGTCAATTTCCTCTCCTTTCAAATTCTTCTTCGTTTGCTCTTCTGTATTGGATTCCTCTTCACTACTTAACCACTCGTGGCTAGATTCAGGCTAGTTCGGATCCCACCACCCGATTTGAACACTGCCCATATCTTCTTCTTCAAAGAAATAGAGGTTCTCTCAGTCTTTCTCTATTTCTGCTAGGTCATCAAGACATTATTCAAGCCAATCATCCAGATTTTGTCCAGACCCATTTTCCCTAATGGCATTAAGGCTAAACGAATCTGGTAGTATGATTGCAGGCTTTGGTTGGTCAGAAGCCACAATATACCGACTGGGGTCATACTCTTCCACGGGTGAGGGCCCATTCCCCCCAACTTGGGTGTCAGACAACCTTTCTTTTGGTGAATTTTTCCCCCCAACTTGGGTGTCAGACAACCTTTCTTTTGGTGAATTTTTCTTCTCTTCAACAAATGCCACCACAGGCTTTGAAAGGGTTTTGAGTGTTATCATGCACAAATCCTGCTTTTAGGAATAACCACCACAGATTCAGGCCAATGGGACGGGGTGATATATATATATATATATATTGGGGTAAAGATGGGCGGTAGTGTATAGATAAGGTTGATATTTCTGGGTGGGGGGACTTGGTTATGGACAAAAGAGCGGGTTGGTGGTCATATTTGGCTTTGAGGGGGGGGGGGAGGCTATGATCTTATTGTCGATGAGATCTTGGATCCCATGACAAAGGCGATAGCAATGATCAGTGGGGTAACCATGCTATTGGTGGAAAACACAATATTGGGCGGGGTTGTGTTTAGCTCGAAGTGGGTCAGGAGAGGTCGAGGGTCAAGGGGCATAAGGTTCCATTTTTCCATTAGAAGTTTGAGAGCACGGGCTGGACTCATGTGAAGGGGGGTGAAGATTCTATATTAGTTTCGAGCTGGACTGGCGGGTTGTGAGGTTGCATCAGCGAAGGGATCGGCTATCTTGGCCATTGTGGTGATGGTACTGATCTCAACAGGCCTAGGAATAGTGCCATTGCTAGCATTGGTACTCCTAGTAAATGACCTCTTTGCCGATTCACTTGTTTTCTAGTCACTTGTTTTGTGGATAATGCCTTTCTTGAAAGCACTCTCAATTTGAACCCCCAACTCATGTAAAGCAGCGAAGGTAGATAGTGGCGCGACTATCATCCTCTGTAACATGTCTGGTTCGAGATTCTGAACTACTAACCAGACTTGTTCTCTTTCTGAGGGCCTATTTGTCATTCTGGCTGCCTTTGCCCTCTATCTTGCAACAAAATCAATGAAGGGTTCCTTGGGATTTTGAGTGGTTGTGTCTTATTCGCTGATCATTGCCTCTATCTAAGTATTGTAGGAATATTGATTAACGAATCCCTCAGATAGTTCTTCCCAGTTCATTTGGTCGAGTCCTCCAATTTGGCATACCAAATAACTGTCACGTCTGATAAGGTTCTTCCAAATAATGACAATTTCTGAGCCTGAGTCATGCCCATTGGTTTTAGGACATCCGAGAAGAGACGGACATGAATGATAGGATCTCCACTTCCATCAAATCTGTCGATGTGAGACATTTTGAACTTTTCTGGCAATCTTACAAAAGCCTCGGTATAACCATCTTCAATGTCCATGATGGAATTGAAGCCTTGAGATTTCTTGAGCACCTTCTCCAGCTTGGCAATTTTTATCATAGCAAGATCATTGTCATTGATGTCGAAAGGAAGAAGTCCCCCGTGAGGCTATGCCAGAGGCCTGAAAGCTTGAGCTTGTGCTAACATTTCTTGGGGATCCGGGACTTGAGGGGTTTCAACCGGTGGAGGTAGATCAGGGTTCGGCTGGGCAGCCAGGATCGGATGTACAGTAGATGCCGATGTTACAGATGGGCGTCGCATTTCAGCAATAGTCTCACCTTGAGCGCAATTCTTTAGTTCAGTGTATCCATGGTTCTTTGAAAAGCTGCCATCATAGTAGCAACCTCCTCTGGACTACTGTGTGCCATTGCGGGTCAGGGAGAGTTAGCTATTGGCGAACTGAGTAGGTAAAAACGGATAGGCAACTACTGAGTGCTCTGTGCTAGGAAAAACTAACTGGTTCTTCTCCTCCGAACAACTGGTGGGAAAGAGACTAACGATGGCTGACCATCAACTAGATCTCGAATTTCACATAGCCTACCGGCACGAGTCCACAAAACTTGGAGAATATCAGATCTTTCTGAAGGTATGATTGCAAGACTACCTAGCAAAATAAATCAAGAAAAAGAAAACAATAATAAAAAATCGGACAGCACCAAGGCGCAAATTTGCAATAGATATGATCACAGCTTGAAGGACTATATTTCCCACTGAATTTTGCCCCCACAAACTGATATCAACTTTACCACTAATAGGAAGCATTCCTGTACAGTTTCACTATAAAGCACATACCAGGTAAAGAGAGCCAAAACACCCCTATGAGGGGGGCAGGGTTACCCTATCTTAGATTTGACATGATCTAGGGTTTTACTACTTCAAGCAAGTAGTTTTACAAAATCCTGCATACGGGTGAGCATCATGTCCTATGTTAAAACAGTCACTATGGCTTTACTATATGCACTAGGTCGAATGGTCAAAAAGGGTACCTCAGCAAAATTACTTAATATACTTCTCATACCTAACACCGAGAAGTGAAAGAAGGATCAAGCGGTACGGTGGTAATCTAGATCCGAGGGTTGTGTTTCCAACATGGCAGAGCCCACGACCGGCCAACCTTTTGGCAAGCTTTTTAGGCAATCCTCCAGCAAGTCGTCCACGAATAGCAGATGGAAAACATAGTGACTTAAGAGCACTAATGCAAATGCAATGCAAAGAACATATATATGTAGATAAAATTTCACATCGAGAAGTCCAAATCAAGTTCTCTAAATCCCCAACAGAATCTCTAGAAACTATAGCTGGCTTTTTGTGCACCTCGGAGGGGTTTAGTCTCCTCAAATACGATAGCCCTATAGTTCGAACTCCCGTGGTTCTGAGTCTGGTTTCAGAAGTGCAGGCCACTTATCCATCATAATCAAAGTGTCTTAGCTCAAGAACTTAGGTACGAGAGGGGAAGGTCATGAATTGAGCACCCCCCTCACCTGATCAAATATCGGCCTCTACTAATTATGATGTGATTTTTATGTACATTATATGCTCTTATTCTGATTATCACGTAACTTACTATGTGAGGACACACAAGTATAGACTAAATCACCCACTTTGGAATGCTTTGATTTCATGTTTGTTTGAAAAGAGTTTTGAATATGTGCTACTTGAAAAAGTGAGCTCATATGTACATTACCACTTTGGAATGCTTTGATTTCATGTTTGTTTGAAAAGAGTTTTGAATATGTGCTACTTGAAAAAGTGAGCTCATATGTACATTAATCAAATCATCCCAATTTAAGCGAAATAGCCTTCATCCGCCGACATTCAAAGAGGTATATCAAATAAGCACTTAGACTGATGGTAATATGTTTGATATGGCAACACAAACATACATGCAATATGCTAAAGCAAGAAATGCTTACCTAGTACTCAACTGAGGCAAGCTAAAGAGAAGAAAATAATTAGAAAAATGCAAGCTCTAATATGCAAAGTGACTAATGCAACACATACAAAATGTAACTACTAGATTCGGTTTTTAACATGTCATATGAATCAACTCAAAGCATGCAGTAACGCACGTATTCAAGTAAGTAAGAAATGACAACAATGTTAGAATGATGAGCCGAATCCAATGCATGCAAAAATGAATATTAAGTATGTTGCCAGAATCTATTCTGTTTGCAATCAGAAAATTATTCTGCTCTGTTCTGCCACAAAAATGCCACTGCTTGGACAAAAATGGGTGGCCGGTCGGCCTTGAGAAGTGGTAGACTGTACAGACTGGTGGCCAGCCGGCCACTATTGTTGGGAAATGCCCTGCTGCCACAGAGTTGAAACAAAGCAAAAATAGAGTGCTTTCAGGAGATGTTTATCCTCTATGCCCTTCCCTATCGTGAAGATGATCAAGGGAAGAGTAGATTCAGTTCACAAATCATCAATTGTTGCAAATTTGTTACGTAATGATCTATGAACCGAAATGACAAAAGCTCAATAAAAGGAAATGAAAGACTAATAACACATCCTCCCTATCATGGAGTTACCTCAAGGGAAGGGGTAGACATTGCTTCTTGAATCACTGAACATCACTAAAGAGTATGCAATGAGTCAAGACGCAATAGGTTCAATATAAAGTCCGATTTAACCCAACTTAATTTTATTACCTTTTTTTACCTCTTTTTATTAGTCCTTTTTACATTACCTTTCCATTTCTTATATTTTATTCATTTTTGTCCAAAAGTATTGATTACGTCCACTAAGTCCAAAAGCAATAAAGAATATCAAGCATTGACTTAACCCGAGAAATGAGCTTTTCAAGACCTTTTCTACGGGGGAAATTATAAAGGTGGAATCAAACTCATTTAAGAGCGAAAATCAATTTGGAGTCAAACCCAAAAGGGGTGATAATGACCCTAAATCCAAACCCGATAACAAGTTATAATGAAACCTTCATTTATGATTTCCAAGGGTCTAAACTAGAAAGCTAGTCCCTTAGAAGTAAATGCACCGGCGATAAAGAGAAATGTCAAACGAGAGATTGTGCTTAGCATAAGAGAGATGTAATGCCTTGGTAATTAACCTCTGAAGAGATTAAACCATTAAGCATGGAAAGTCTCTTTCTTACGCCTTGAACATCAATATTTTGTTTGATTCAACTCTTTGTCAAAATAAACAAAGAATGGAGGGAGGTTGCAAAGATGATTACAATGGTAATTAGAATAGTATGAACATGTATGAAAGCTATAAAAAAAAAAAAAAGTGCAAGAAAATGCTATCAACTCAAATGGATTGAAAGCTATATCCATCAGGACTTACAACAACACATGTACAATATTCAAAGCACAATTTAACACACGAAACTACACTGAAACAGCACAAAAATAGTGCTGAAAATCAGGTTTTTGAGGTGAAAAAAGTGAGGAAAAATATGCTAAAGCCAAGAGGTTTCAAACAATCAACAAGCCTAAGGAAAGGTGGCTAACCCCTTCTCCTTTTTGTCACTTAAAATCGCATTTTTTTGAGCTAAAATAAACTCTAAAAAACAGTATGAATTTGGGTTCAAGAATCTTAGCAAGAGGCCTCAAGTTTAGTTTAGAAAGTGTATGTGTCGTGTATATATTGCAAGAGAGAGAGATAGTGTGTTTGGCAAGTCTTTGGCTCCTGGCAAAATTTTCTAACCCCAACCATAAGGGGAGGGCATGTATTTATAGAAAAATAGGTCCTACGTCGGAAATATCTGTAATGAGCCCTGGTGCAAGACATGCACATGGCGACAGTTGGCAGCCAAAAAATATCTATTTGTCATTGAACATGGCCAGCCGGCCATGAAAGGGACCGGCTGGCCAACCAAAAATGGTCTGCCGGCCACTTGTTGGCCAACATTTCTCTAAGTGGTCAGACTAGAAAAAAAAAAGGTTTGGTTCAAAGGGGGTGCAAGGTTTAGGTTTTAAGCTCGAAAATCGAAGACTTTTCTTGAAGAAATTGAACGATTGCACAGCGTAACATTTCATCATTGAGTGTTCAAAGTGAGGTGCCCAAATCTTAAGGGTGGTCAAAATGTGGTGTCTACAATCACCACAATGTAGTGGCTAACGAAATCTCGTAATCACATGTATGTCATGGACCCGCACTAACGTGTCGTCCCCCATGACTTGGGACTATCCTTGGATGCCATACTAGATTCGCAAACCGGATTCATTCACAAAATCAAAATCATATTTCAGAAACATATCATATCATATAGCATTTTGTATAACATTTCAAGTATAGTACATATCAATATATCTTTACAAAAATGTTACTCCCAGTGGCTTCCAGAATCAGTTACTCGGTCTACGAACGTTTACCTACAAAAGCAAACATACATAGCACAACAATTTAACACATTGTCAATTCATTCCGTTAGTTCTTACACCTAATCGGTTCTATTCGTTGATACTTGTTCGTTTGTTCGTTAAGTTCCAATCATTTTCTCATTTATTCCATGCTTATGCTATGCGAATGCATGTGAAAAACATGTGAAAACCATGCAAATAAAAGCCCGAAAGTCCGAAAAAAGGAAAGAAAACAAGTCCGAGCCTGCCTTAAAAACCGTAGTGCCAAAACCCCACCACACGTGTGCTTGCACGTGCAATTAAAGCAGAATGCCAGCTTTGGTCTGTTTTGTGTACCGCATGTGCGGGGCTCTCCACTGCACGTGCGGTTCTAGGCTAAAAGTTGCCTGAAAATCTATCATGATTTTGAAGCTCAAATTTCACAACCCCAACTTCATTTTCATGCAATTCAAGACCCAAGACCTTCAAGAACATGTTGAGTTTACCATCTATAGCTTCAAACAAAATCATAACTTGAAATGGATACTCAAATTCCATGAAAAGAGTTCAAACCCTTGTATTCAAACAACAAATCATAATCTTGAGCTTTAATCTTTGAAATTCAGGAGTTTCATCCCTCAAATCACAAAAGCATGCAAGGAGGTAAGTAATGAAAAATGATTTCCCTGAGAATATGCATGCATGTCAAGATTTTGAGTTTAAATCTTCCAATTCTTCACCATAGATGCTCATATAGCTTTTAACTCAAACCTTTCCGACAAAACCCTTAATTACACATGATAGTTCTTCACAAAGCTTAAATTCAAGAGGATATGCATGTAGATGACTCAAATCAACGAAATTATGAGGAAAATCATACCTTAGATAGATGATTTATGGGGATTTGCCTCTAAGTTTCTTTGTTCTTCTTCTTGCCCTTTGCTTCTCTCTTTCTCTAGAACTCTCTCTCTCTCTCTCTCTCTCTTTTTCTCTCTCTCTCCCCCCAGATTTTTCTTTCTTCTTTTTGTTGAGTCAAAGTTATGCTCACAGATATATATATATACATATATAAAATATTTAATTAAATTCTTTTTGAATCAAATTTTTATAAAACTTCATATTAGGCCCTAAAAATCATGTTGATCGCAAATCTGCAATTAATTTTGGTTTTTGATGTCTCTAAGGCCTTCAATTTCCATTTTAAAGTTGTAATTTCAACAGGTTTTCCTACAATCAACAGACATAAATTCAAATCCTTATACTTGACACCAAACACATAAGCAATCAACACATAAAAATGCAATTAGACAATTATTTAATCAAATACATGTCTAGGTCGTCACATTATACCATCTACCCCTCCTCTCTCTGCATCCTCCTGCAACTACCCCACTCCTCTCCATCATCTCTGCAACTACCCTGGTCTTAGCCTTGCTCCCTAGTCATGAACCCCCTTTCTTTCTCACCTTCATCTTCCTCTTTCTTCCTCCTACTTCCTTCTAAATAATAGATCTAGGGTTTTAGAAAAAAAAAAAAAAAAAACCTGTAACCGTAGATCAAGCGCTTTTTGAAGAATAAAAAGAAGAAGATGGAGGGATTGCGATAGTGACAGCGGCAATTGCGGCTACAATGTATGATAGAGAAGAGAGTAGAAGGCTAGGTCAAAGGAGGAAGGTGTAGTGGAGGGGAGTCGCCAGTGGAGAACGAAGCTAAGGGTTGGTGGTAGGAGATGACAGAAGTAATGGAGAGAAAAGAAATGGTGGCATCGCACCGACAATGGTAATGGCGACGTTGCACCAGCGATGGCAGTGGTTGGCGCCGACAACAGTAATGGAGAGTGGCTGGGACAAGTAGGGTTAGGGTTGGAATTATGTGGGGTGTCCAAAAAAAGTTTATCACGATTCAAATTTTTATTTAGGATGCCCTAAAAAATGGAGTGCTCAACCAAAAAAATAGGTTGCATTTAGAGTCACCCTCGACATCCATCTCTACCCCTTCTTTCTTTCAATTTAATGCCATAGCTCTATCCATTTTTTTCGTCCACCTGGGTGGGCTTCTTCC
This sequence comes from Camellia japonica, assembly GCA_030407325.1. Classification (NCBI taxonomy): domain Eukaryota; kingdom Viridiplantae; phylum Streptophyta; class Magnoliopsida; order Ericales; family Theaceae; genus Camellia; species Camellia japonica. The sequence continues at coordinate 155,678,424 of JAPPVO010000002.1, forward strand.
GCTCACTACACTCTCATTTTTTTATTAATCCATAGTTAATACTGTTGTCCAACACTACCAACAAAAAGTATTTAAAATGTCTAAATTATTTAATTTTTCACACACCTAACATAAATACACTTAAAAGGTATAATTTTCGTGAAAAAATTCTTTAAATAATTCCTTAAATACCAAAAATACAAATATATAATATATGAAAATTTAATATATTTTTCATATTTTTATGTATTTATTAATTTTTTGAAATATTTATTCACAAATATTTTTACTTTTTAGATACATCTAAAAAAAAAAAAAAAAATTTCCCACTATATACTGTCGCTACATTTGTTAATTTCAAAAAAATATTTCATGCGATTTGTCTCTAAATAATCGGGGCCATTTATTTATGCGGGACTCACAAATAAATAACTTGAATTATTTTGTAGCATAACCACGTCAATATCCCATGGCCAATGAATAATTGCTCGTTAGTATCATTTCGTATAGTACAGTTTTGCAAGATGTTCTTTTACATTTCCAATGCCAATGTCTTGTAACATACCATTACAAACGGAAAATTATATTTTGCTCCTGGTATATGATGATGGTGATACTCCAATTTATTTTTAATGGATGTAATTGTGGGATTCATTATTTTTTTTTGGTTCTCTTTTTAAGAGATAATTAAATAAGCATTATAGAGTAATATTTCATGACCAATTAATAATTTCTCCCTACAAAGTTGATGATAAATGATAATGTAAAGTGAAGTTGACACTACACATCACATTATTGTTGATACTAACATAAGATACGTACTATGCACGATATAATATAATACATTATTTATATATAAAATATATAATGTGGAGGCCGAGAATTGGGAGTCGTAAAGATCTCGGATAGTCGAATCTGGGAGTCGGGATTCGAAGCACTCGGCAATTGGCTCGAAAGCTCAAATCCAACCCTACTCGGCCAAATAACCGATTAAGCAAGTGGCCGAGTGAAGAGCGGTCTATTATAAAACGTGCCGAATATGAGATGGGAAATGGATCTAATCCCGAGGCCCAAAGAAGAAAAGATATAAATAGAAGAAACATCAGCTAAAAGGAGGTATGTGAAAATTGCTGTGCTTAACTTAGAATACATGCATTCTTGAGTGTGGATACTGACTCGTCCGTCGGAGTGCTAATTCCGGCACCCCCAACCGGAGTTTTATTTCTTTTCAGGTGACCAGAAGAGGATCACGAGCGTTCCCCAGGATTAGAAGAGTATTTCCAAACCTGTTCTCCACAATTGGCGCCGTCTGTGGGAATACTCAAGCACATCCATGGCAAGGTGACAGAAGATCCTACGACAGTCACTGTCGACCCTATACCGCAAGATGAAACCACCACAACAAACATGCTTGAACCAGAGACTATCGCCGCAAGACGTGCCTTGAATTTCGCCTCGCCCTCGACTTCGGAGCACGAAGCAATGCAAGCGATCCTGGAACAAGCAAAGCAAAACGAACAAAGATTGGAGAACATGATCGCAGAGAACGAACATCTCCGTTAGGATTTGGCCTTGGAGGTGGCGAAGTCCAAACAAGCTGCATACCAAGGCCCGGAACGACCCGTAAGGGCAGTTGGTCGATGATCTCGAGCCCGACAACAAGATACTGGTAGCGATTCTGACTCATTATCCTTGGAGCCCAAGAAAAAGCCACGATCTGAAATTTCCAGTTCTTCTGCGGAGAGTCCCCGTACAAGGCGTAAGCGAAAAAGAAACAGCTTGGATGATGATCAACACGATCCTTTTGCACGACGAATTGCAAAGGCAGTGCTATCCAAGAAATTCAAAGCACCGTCATTCACCTTGTACGACGGTAAAGGCAACCCAACCAAAGCAATAGCCTTGACACAGGATTCACATTCGCTCCGCGTGATCCACATGATATACAGCCTGCCAATATCATCGACGGTGCATGCGATTCAGTCGAAGTTTAACCCTCAAGAGTAACTCACTCCGGCTAAATGGCCCCATGAAGCCGAGGTTATCACTTTTGATGATTCGGATTTGGCCGGAGTAACACTGCCCCACACTGATCCCTTGGTAATTGAGTTACGCGTGAACCGATTCACAGTTGAGCGCGTACTCATTGATCCGGGGAGCACATTGGAGATTATGTACTACAAGACATTCACCAACTCGGCTTCTCCGAATCAGATCTCTCTCCAGCCCCTTATCCACTATTCGACTTCAATGCCAATCCAGAGTACCCGTTGGGGAAAATCAGACTTCCCGTTCGAGCAGGTTCCCGAACAGTGGATGTGGGATTCTTGGTCGTCAAGCTGTCGTCGCTGTATAATCTCATCATGGGGCGATCCTGGTTGCATACTATGCGAGCCGTGCCCAGCATCTATCATCAGCTGCTCCGCTTCCTGACAGAATGCGGTATTGAGCAAATCCGTGGCTCCAAGAAATCGGCACAAGCATGTTATCTCCTTGCTGAGAAAACGCCAAAGGAACTACAGGTGAATTCCATTGAGTTGTCGGATCGAGAAAGCCTCGAGGATGTTGAGCGGCTCCCAAATGAAAAGGCAACGGAAGACTTAGAACGAGTTCAAATCGATGGAAGCCCAGACAAGTTCTTCATGGTTGGCACCTCCTTGAATCAAGCCGACAGACAGCAGCTAATATCTTTCCTGCTTAGCAACCTCGATGTGTTTGCATGGACTGCATACAAGATGCCGGGTATAGATCCGTCAGTTTCACAGCACCATTTGAATGTCGATCCTAAGTGTAAGCCGATCATTCAGAAAAGCTAGCGGTCAGCCGCAGAGCACACTGCCGCCGTTGTTGAGGAGGTTGACAGGCTGCTTGACGCCGGAGCAATTAGGGAGGTGACCTACCCTACATGGCTTTCCAATACAGTGGTGGTGAAGAAGAAAAATGGGACTTGGCGAGTGTGCGTCGACTTCACAGACCTAAACAAAGCCTGCCCAAAGGATTGTTTTCCTCTTCCCAGGATAGACCAGCTTGTAGATGCTACGGCGCGCCATCAGCGTATAAAGCTTCCTTATGCCTATAGAGGTTATCATCTAATCGCTATGCATCCCGAGAGGACCAAGAAAAACTGCATTCCTCACCCCAAGAGGAACCTACTGCTATAAAGTAATGCCTTTTGGATTGAAGAATGCAGGGGCAACCTACCAGAGATTAGTCACCACCATATTCAAGGAGAAACTCGGCAAAACTATGGAAGTGTATATTGACGATATGGTGGTCAAATCCAAAGAAGAGCAGAATCATATAGCCAATCTGGAAGAGACATTCGGCATCCTACGCAAATATGGAATGAAGTTGAACGCTTCCAAATGTGCGTTTGGTATCGGCTCTGGCAAATTCTTGGGCTACATTGTCAACCACAGAGGAATTGAAGCCAACCCAAGGAAAATCACAGCCATCCTGGAGCTCGGCTCCCCTCGTTCAGTAAAGGATGTTCAAAAGTTAATGGGAATGGCTGCCGCACTTAATAGGTTTAACAGCCGGTCTACAGATTGCTGCCGACAATTTTTTCATACACTACAGCAGGGTAAGGCCTTTGAATGGTCCGCCGAATGCGAAGCCGCTTTCAACGGCCTGAAGACCTATCTCCGCTCAGTACTACTCTTGACAACACCCTCTGCTGGCGACCCGCTCATTTTGTACCTAGCAGTTTTTAATCAAGCTGTTAGCGCCGTATTGATAAAGGAAGAGATGGGGGAGCAGCGGCCAGTGTATTATGTGAGCAAGGCAATGGTTGACGCCGAAACACGCTATCTTCCGCTAGAAAAGCTCATCCTAGCCCTAGTTATGGCGGCAAGGAAGCTCATGCATTACTTCCAGGGGCATAGCATTGGGGTGCTGACAGATTATCCCCTCCGATCAGTACTACGCAGTGCGAAAGCATCTGGACGTGTTTCAAAGTGGGCTCTGGAACTTGGCCAGTACGATATTCAATTTCTACCCAAAACCTCAATTAAGGGACAGGTGCTTGCCGACTTTATCGCCGAATTCACTGGGGGCCTTGCCGACTTCAAGTCTGATGTCGTCGACTTCAAGTCAGACGAAATTCGACCAAAGCCGAACTGGAGGATTTATGTTGGGGACATCTGACAATTGTATTGCGATGAATCGTCCAATCAGCAGGGCAATGGAGCTGGAGTTGTAATCATGACCCCCGACGGCGCAATAATTGAGCAGGCCGTCAAGCTCGGCTTCGAAGCATCAAATAACGAAGCCGAATACGAAGCCCTTTTAGCCGGTTTGCGGAATGCGCATATTCTGGGTGCTCGGCGTCTGCTTGTGTTTTGCGACTCAAAACTGGTGATCAATCAGCTAAAGGGGGAGTACGCGGCAAGAAACGACCGTATGGCGGCCTGATAAAACGGCCAATTCCCTGTTGGCAAAATTTGACCATCATGAGTTGAACCAGATAACACGTGATCAGAACACCCATGCAGATGCCTTGGCTTGCCTAGCCTCCGCAATCAACTCAGAGATTAAACGGACCATCGAAGTAGGATTCATCCCAGAGCCAAGCATTGCCCGCCCTCGGAGGAAGTCCAAATCAACGTTATAGAATCTGCACCAAGTTGGATGGATCCCATTGTTGCATTCCTATCTTCTGAACAACTCCCAGAGGACAAAAAAGAAGCACACAAGCTGCGAAACAAAGCCATGCGATACTACTTGGATCCGCAAGGAAGGCTTTATAAAAATCACTCTCTGCCCATATTTGGAATGTGTGCACCCGGACAAAGTCGGGGAGCTTCTGACTGAGATACACGAAGGCAGTTGTGGCACCCATTCTGGCGGACGCTCTTTGGCCCATCGAGCTATAACGCAGGGGTATTATTGGCCGACAATGAGAGCGGACACCGAGTGTTATGCAAAAAGTATGAACAGTGCCAGAAATTCTCTCCGTTAAACCATCTACCTACTGAAGAGTTGAACTCTATCACCAGTCCTTGGTCGTTCGCCTAGTGGGGGCTTGATATCGTAGGACCATTGCCGAGGGCCCCAGGGAACAAGCGATACCTGATCGTGCAACAGATTACTTCACGAAATGGGTCGAAGCGAAGGCATTAACACACATTCGAGATGCTGACGTTAAGCGCTTTGTGTGGAGGAACATCATAACACGATTCGGCATTCCCAGAGCTCTTATCTCAGACAACGCCAACTAGTTTGATTGTGGCGTATACCGAGAGCTGTGCAGCAAATACGGTATTCGGCCTTATTTTTCTATGTCGGCTTACCCCCAAAGCAATGGCCAAGCTGAAGCCTCTAATAAATCCATCTTGGATGGCATCAAGAAGAGGCTGGAGAAAGCCAAAGGCAAATGGGTCGAAGAATTGCCGAGTGTACTGTGGGCTCATCGAACTACACCGAGAAGAACGACTGGAGAAACGCCGTTTGCCCTATGCTTTGGAACCCAGGCAATCTTACCCCTGGAGATCGGCCACCCGACACTCAAGTCGCAAGTTTTTGATACGGGCCGAAATGACATATGCTGGCTTTGGATTTGATTCTAATCGAAGAACGAAGAGACCGAGCCCTTGCGTCCATGGCACGGTACCAGCAGCAGCTGGCAAAGTCGTATAATCAACGGGTTCAGGTACGCCGCTACACACCAGGAGAATTGGTCCTGAAGAAGGTGCTTCCAGCTAACAGGAAACCGGCCGATGGAAAATTGGGTCCTAACTGGGACAGCCCCTACAAGATTGATTCGATCGCCAGAGTAGGGCATATCGGCTCAAAGACATGTCAGGAAGGAGTCTGCCATGGCCCTGGAATTCCACACGCATTTACGTAAATTTTATTATTAACCTGACTTGTGGGACATGATGCTTGTTCTGAACTTTTTGCTATGTACATTTTTTCTTTTCTGTAGTACAAAGATTCCCATTCACCTACTACAGAATCTAGTTCAAAGATGTTCCGATTAAAGCCTCCGGATTCGGAGTGCCCTTCGTGGATATCACGTTTGGCCAAATAAAGTCTCCGAATTCAGAGCCCCATCGGTGAATGACGTCTTTGGGCCGATCAAGCCTCCAGATTCGGAGCGCCCTTCGTGGATATCACGATTGGCCAAATAAAGTCTCCGGATTCAAAGCCCCATTGACGAATGACGTCTTTGGGCCGATCAAGCCTCCGGATTCGGAGCGCCCTTCGTGGATATCACGATTGGCCAAATAAAGTCTCCGCATTCGGAGCCCCATTGACGAATGACGTCTTTAGGCCGATCAAGCCTCCGGATTCGGAGCGCCCTTCGTGGATATCACGATTGGCCAAATAAAGTCTCCGAATTTGGAGCCCCATCGGCGAATGACGTCTTTGGGCCGATCAAGCCTCTGGATTCGGAGCGCCCTTCGTGGATATCACGATTGGCCAAATAGTCTCCGGATTCGGAGCCCCATTGACGAATGACGTTATTGGGCCGATCAAGCTTCCGGATTCGGAGCGCCCTTCGTGGATATCACGATTGGCCAAATAAAGTCTCCGGATTCGAAGCCCCATCGGCGAATGACGTCTTTGGGCCGATGAACCCTTCGGGTCGTGCGTAACACAATGATGTCGATTAAATCAGGCCGAACAATGTCCATTCAATCATCTGAAATACGTTTATTCAAAACATTTATATAATAAAACGCATGCAAGCACGTGTGTGCCGAACAAAACTTATAAAAAACATTGAAAATAAAATGCTTTTTTATTCAACCAACCAATAATCACATAATCTTAGACGCAATCCGCGTTTGAACATTTATAACGAATATTTTTATTCGGCGTCCCCCTCATCATCGCTCTTTTCAACTTCAAAGGCGGAAAAAGGCAAATGATCGCGATGATCTAGGCCACATAAGTTGAAATCGACACCCTTTGCTCGGAGAGCCACCACGGCCTGAAGAGCTGCGATCCAACCATGCTTAAACCGTGATTCTCACATCGGCAGACCTCCTTAGCACGTGTCTTTCGTTTTGTCGATCCCAACCTTCCGGCCAGCATGGAAACCCTGCTCGTAACCCTTGGCCCTCGCATTTGCTAAGGCAAACATGCCTGCCGTATCTCGGTCGGCAAGGGCATGACTCAATAGCCATTGGGTCACCCTCTCGTCCACAATCGGGTTAGATTGACCCGCCGCATGCGGATCGACGACTTTAACCTTCCTAAGCTCCCTAAGCTCGCCCTCGACCTTCTCCGCACGAGCCTCCAAACTGCGACCCGTTGTAGACACCCCATTTTTGACCATCCTCAAGACTTGGACGTCACCATTTGAACACTCGGTAATTACCCATGTTCGTGTTTCGTTTTGAGTTCCCGGAGGTCTCGGCTATGCGCCTTGCCTCAGGATCTCTCAACTCGACTGTTCTGTGTTCGGTTTTGCACCAAACACTTGTGTTTTTGTTTCTGAGGGTGGAGAGTAGCTTGTTAGCTACCCCTGGCACCCACCGGCCTTGGCTTGAGGCCACCGCCCGTGTTTTGAGGCTACCGGCTATTGGTAAAGTATACCATTGGCCGGTCGGCATTCAATGTGGTCGGCCGGCCATCTGTTTGGTCAGTGACCTCATTTTCTGGCCCGTAGAACTTTTTTGCCTTTTTCAGGCATGGTGCATGCCAGCTGTGCCAGCTGGAATGCACTAATCCTGCCCCCGTGCATAAGTGTGGCTGTTTTGCCCCTTTTGCACCCATTTGGTCTAGCTTCTTGAGGAAGCTTGGACCTTTGTCTTAGCTTTTTCAAGAAGCTTGCCAGCTGTCCCAGCTTCCTCAGGAAGCCTTGCCCCCCTTGCCCCCTTTGACCCTTTTTTTGTTTAGTTTTGAGAAGCTTAGTCATTTGCATTGCCTATAAGAGAGCCCCTCCTCCTTCATTGTGAGGGGTTGAACAAAAAACCAGAGCTTATACATACATATATCTGTCATGTACTCTCTCTCTCTCTATATCTCCCTCTCTCTCATCCTTTGTGTGTGTTTGGAAGCCTAAAAAGTGTGTTTTGACCTTGGTTTTGCACTAAGACACACACCATTACACCATACTTCGACCTTGAGAGGCTTTGAGGGTTTTTCTTGAGTTTTTGGACTAGTTTTGATCAGAGAAAGGTGGCTGATCTTGCTGTTCTTCAAGGGTTCTTCAAGGGTAACATTCTTACTTTAGATTCCCCAATCTTGCACTAGATTTTTTCCTATCTTGCTTGTTGTTTTAGACTTTGTGTATAACTGAAAAAAGTCTTGTATTTGCATGCTTAAGATACTTCATTAAGGTTTTTTTGTGGTTTGGGGTCAACCTCCCCCTCTTAGGCCTTGTTTGGCCCTTTTGGTGCTCTCTTTGTTAAGCTTTGATTACTCTTGTGTATTGGCCTTCTCACCACTGAAATCCAGTGGATTTTCAGTGGTGAAAAAGGGGTCTTGAGGTCTTGCATAGGGGAGGGACACCCCTCTCCCTTAGTCTCTCATTTTTGCATGTTCTTGGCTCATAAGGGTAGCATGCATGATTAGGTGTTTTTGGTCCCATTTCAGAGGGTTTTGTATGTTGTTAGGTCATAATATGCCTCTGTTTTTGGTCGATTAGTGGTCCCTTTCATGCTTAATACACTTGCTTTGTATTCCCTCATTTTGCCTAGAAGTGCATCATGCCATTAGACCACCATGCTCTCATGTTTTGACCTTGCTTTATGAAGTTCTTGGTCATATTTTGCCATGCTTGAGGTTTGTTGGTTACTGATTTGGTCATGTTTGACATATTTAATATGGTTGCTATGCATTTTGGCTTGTGAACCCTAAGTAAGTGAGTCACAAACATGCCTTAGTTGGTCTATTTCAATGATTTGGAATCATTTGTCATGCCATTTCAGTCCATGTTTTTATGCTTTCATACTTGGAATTGTTCTCCTTTTATTGCTTTGAAGATGTGTCCTTTTGTGCCTTGAAATGAGCATTGCGCATGCTTAAGTGTTTAAACCTTTGGGGCTGCCATATCAGTGGGTTTTGGGACTTATTTTGGTGCCTTAAAACTCTGTTTTGATTGTATAGTTCATGCCATGTTTCCTTGGGGGTAGTGATAATAGAATGCCCCTTTGTTATGCCTTAATCTTGGGCCTATTGGTGTGCATGCTTACATGAGTGTTTATCCATCATTTTAGGCATCTTTTGTCACTGTTTTGGAGTGGGCTGAGGTCGCCCCTTTGCATTGCATGATCATGTTGCATTGCTTTGATTTCATGCTTGCCTAGTATCACAATTGCATGCTTGCATATTGTTAGCTAATTGCATTTAATGTCATAGTTTGCATGCTGAGTTACATGGCATTACATCTTGTATGTTTGGCATATCGCATTGCTCATGTTGCATCTTTGAGCCAAGTTTGTATACATGCATTGCATTGTTTGGATTGGGGTATCAAGCCAAACTTAAGGGGTGAGGAGTGTTCGTACTTTAAGTGACGAAACACGTCTCAACCACTCGGTCGCCAATCCCCTTGACCCCAACATGATAGGGTATTGGCATTCATCTCTTTTGGTTGCATGCATTTACATTGATTTGCAAAACTTGGCCTCTTAGGCCATCATGCCTAATTGATGGCCCGAGGGCCGAGGGTCACGCTTCCTTGAGTCTATTGCATGATAGGGAGTGTGGCCATGCTTACATTTGCTTGAAATTCCATGCCATACACTGCTTGCCCTCTGTTGCTGTCAAAAACCAGTTTCTACAGGAAGTTTTGGCCGACCGGCCATCTCCAGTGCCGACCGGCCAATCTATCAATGGCCGATAACTTCATCAGTGGCCGGTGGCCATTCCTACTAGCCGGTGGTGTTCCACAGTGTGCAGAGAACCAATCCCAAGACTTGTGCAGTCTTCAGAGGAGCTAGGCAATGTAAACAGAGGCAACAATGCTATGGCAGCGAGTTTCCGGGCAGTACGAGTCAAGCATGCATCATCCAAATATTTTGAAGGCGGGGCTATGGCCATTTTAATTCTGCATTTAATTTGTTAATTAAATAAGGGTTCTGTAATAATTAATTAAGTAGTTAATTATTTATTCGGACTGTACTATTTATTCGGACCCTCCGAGTGAGGGCAATTGTGTAATAAGTATGGGTGAGTGTGTGCATGCCTTCCAATCCCACGTCTTTCTTCCCTTTTATTTACCCGCTTATGATGGTAGACTAGGGCATATTTAAATTAGCATACCTTATGCTACGCATGCGTGCATCCATACATTTGTCTTACATGCACCGGGCTCGGTACATCATGCTAACTGCATTTGTATTTTAATTCCAAGTTGAGTACTTGCTAATTGCAGCATTTCACATGCCATCTTTAGGATATCCAAGCCTATTGTAGTTGCATTTTGCATGTGTTGCATTAGCCATCTTAACATGAACTAGGATCATGCATATGATTACTAACTAGTTTCTATTTTGGCTTGGAGTACTAGGTAAGCTTTTATGCTTTAGCATACCGCATGCGTGTGAGTGTTGCCATAATAACATGATTGCCATGAGGCTAGCTGCTTATGTGATGTAACTGCCTGAATGCCTGTGGATGGAGGTCAAATTACCTAAATTGGAATAATGCATTGAAACTGCAAGTTTTAAGCCCACTAGATAGTGGCAAAACCATCTTTTCTAAAGCCCACTTAAGGATGGCAAAACCTGCATCTTTAGCCTACTTGCGAGTAGCAAACCATCATCAAAACAAACATGAAATGTTTTGTTCCAATTTAGGCGATTTGGTGTATACTTGTTTGCTATGTGCATAACATAGTGATTCTAGGCTAATAACCGGAATAAGAATGCGTAATGTTTTCAAAATAAGATATCACGGTTAGTAGAGGCCGATCTTTAGATCGGGCGAGAGGGGGTGCTCATAGCTGACCTTCCCCAATCGTACCCAAGTTCCCGGGCCGAGGCAACTTTGGTGATGACGGACACGTGGCCTTTGGCACCGAGTCAGGGTTTCCTAAATTCTCCCAAAAAAAATATTTAGGTGGCAAGTCTGTATCTGGCAAAGCAGTCCATGTTTGGCACTTCTTTCAAAATCTGTTTTTCTCAAAATAATTTGCCGGATTTGGACTCTTTGGTTCAGATTAAGAACCGTGACAAAACGAGTCCGAACTGTGGCAGCCTAAGTCCCTCCCCCGGGGTGCGTCCACAGTTTCTGGCGACTCTGCTGGGGAGTTTAGAGAGCTTGACTCAAACTCGTGATATCTTGTTTTGATTACACTTATGTGTTTCTTTGCATTGCATGTGCATTGGTGCGCCTAGGACACCATGTTGGCCATCTGCTATTCCTGAGCGGTTTGCCGGAGGCTTGTTTGTCAAAGCATGACCATAAGGCTGACCGATTGCGGGCTCTGCCAGTATGGGAACACAAACCCCGGTTTTACCGGGGCACTTTTGACCATTCGACCTAGTGCATGTCGAGAATCCATAGTGACCATTCCAACTAGGACAGGTTGCTTACCCGATGTTAGGTTGTTTGAAACCGCTGCGTGCGTAGTGAAACCCTAGCTCCTGACAAAATAGGACAGGGAAACCCTACCCCAACATAGGGGTGTTTTGGCTCTCTTTTACTTGCTATGTGCTTTTAGAGTGTATCTCTACAGGAACAACATATCAGTTTGCAAGTTTGAGTATCAGGCCTACGGGCATCAGTGTTTTTGGGAATCAGTTATCTGCGGGTATCAGATTCAGACTTGGGGGCAACGATTTGGAAACAGTGATCAGTGATTAAGGAACAGTATATTCAGCTTATTGGCAGGATGTTGTGATACCCAACTGTGTGTTGTGTGTTTATTTTACGCCGTTACGCTGTCCATTTGTCTGTTAATTTATTTTATCGCTTTATTTATCTTTTTGCTAGGTAGTTGAGCACGATTGCTTCTACCCAGTAGATATTCCCCAAGCACTCTGGACTAGAGGTCGTCGACTCCATCGATCTGAGGATCTGGTAGACGGACAACCAGTGTACCACTCTCTACCCCGGTGACTAGACGGAGGGCAGTTAGGCAGAGGGCATCAGTTCAGCAGTCAGTTCAGAGGGCCTTATCTACCCCACCTGAGTACAGTAGGGATCAGGGTTCTGTTTCACCTACAGAGAGGGAATATATACCGGTAATTCAATCAGATCAGAACAGTATGGCCAGCTTAGAGGAGATGGTGCGCCAACTCTAAGAGAGTATGAAAATGATGCAGTAGGATGCTGTCCGACAGGCAGAATTCGCCAAGCAGCAGGCCACAGTTATGAATGAACAAGCAGAGTTAATCGTGAGGTTACAGCAGCAAGCCGGAGCATCTGCTTCGCAGCAAGCTCCTCCCCCGCCAGGAGTTCCAACCCTCGGGGAGACAGCTAATGTTCAGAATGATACAGACATTCCCACAGCACCGCCTCCACCCCCGATCCTACCCCCAACCACCCAGTTATCCAAAACCCCCACCCTACCGGACTCTCCTTTGAGTTCGAGACAGATCCCACAGCACTGAAGTTGAGCAAGCTTGAAAAGCTGTTCAAGAGATCCCAGGGAGTCAAGACCATCCCTGACATTGAAGATGGATATACCGACGCAGCTGTGACGCTGCCGGACAAATTCAAGATGCCGTACATCGACCGATTCGATGGATCCGGGGACCCCATGGTACACCTGAGGTTGTTTTCGGATATTTGAAGGCCGATGGGCCTCACCAGACTGCAGAAGCTGTCGTTATTCGGTCGGACCCTGTCAGGTGTGGTGGCCATATGGTATGCCAAATTAGAAGATGATGTCAAGAGAAATTGGGATGAGATGGCTGAGGCCTTCATTGCGCAATACTCATACAATACACAAATCGAGATTACGACCCGTGATCTCGAACAAAAGGCAAGAGCCTAAAGAGAGCTTCTCAGAATTCGTGACCAGATGGAGGGCCAAGGCTTCGATGATGACCTTAAGGCCCACAGACAAAGATCAATTCGGATGATTGTGCGCAATCTTCAGCCGAAGTTAATGCAGAAGATGATTGTACTCCCCTTTCCTACCTTTTTCGATCTACATGAAATGGGGGTACAGATTGAGGATGCCTTGAAGCAAGGCTTAATTGATAATGACCGGGAGCAACCCGAAGAACTTTCAACCGCAACACTAATGCGGCCCGAGCGGCGCTACACTACAAGAGCCTCCGAAGTGAGCATGGTCACCAAACCTCCACCATGGCAGCTACGCCATTCTCCGGCGCGTCCGGAAGCCATACACCAAATACCCACCCAAAACACAAGAACCTTCGCTCCACTGTATATGCCCCTGTCCAAAGCTCTGGGGGTTTTAATCAGAAAAGGGCACTTGAAGCCCCTAGAGCCGCGGCCATTACCGAAAAACTTCCCCCTACCCACAATCCAGCCAAATATTGCGCATTTCACCACAGCACGGTCATGACACCGATCTGTGCTACCGATTACGTCATGAGATTCAAGATCTCATCGATAACGGGGTGATTCTGCCTCCCGAGAAACCCAATGTTACAACAAACCCTCTCCCTACACATAACCAAGCTCCACCTCCCAAAAGAATCAATTTCATCCAGACTGGGGCCGTGTCTTACGATCCTAGCATCTATATCACCCCTTCCCATTTGCCTAAACCGGAGGTACTCCTTCCTGATTGCACCGACTTGTGCATGATGGGCATCTCCATAACCCAACCTAAGCCAATGGTGGTGACTGTCAAAGACAGGAAATGGGAGATTCCAGAGGAGAAGAGGATTGTTGAGCCAGAGCCTACGGAATCTGGAAGTTATGTTGAGAAGACGTATAGTCCGAGTGACTACATTTCGTCAATAGGCCAGGATGGGCTAGATGTGGAATTGCCGACGGAGGCAGAGCTGTGAGTAATCCAAAGGGATGGTTTGGGACAGAGGACGGATGACTTGACGGCTGTGGAAGAGGACCTTGCAATCTCCAGTTTTACAGTGACCAAGATCGAGGGGACGCAGCAGTCAACTGGTTTGATTATAAGGAATCGGCGGAGGCTACCGGGTGGTTAGATGATCAACCGGATGTGATGGAAGAGTTCCAACCAGAACAGGGCCCGGCAGGGGCAAGAATGTCAGTGACGGTCGAAAGGGTCGGAGAACAGAGTACATCGCCGGAGAGCGCCGGTGTCAAGAACTTCCCTCAGGATTGGAGCATTTCGAATACGGGAATTATTGAACAGTCAGCTGTATTGACACAGCCGGAACAGGAAAGATTTGAAGATTCCGAGAGAATCAGGAAGGCAAAGGCCCATGTGGGGACTGAAACTGCTATGTGCACAGAAACAGAGAATGCTGCGAGCATATGGATGGAAGGTACCGCGAGTACGAGAACAGTCATACTAGAGCCGGACAGGAGTCTGTCGGCTGCTGATGGAATGTGGTGGGAGGATGAGGATTTATGTCTTGCCCACACAGATGAAGATTGGGGGAACAACCAACCCGATGACACCTGGTACCTTGGAGAAGTCGACCATATGACACGGAGCGGGCGGTACTTCAAACCCCCGCACCTAGATCAACCAGAGGCTTCTGGAAAAGATAGGGAGACTGAGAAACAGAAGGAGAAACAACTTGAAGAGGAGGCTGTGCTCAAACAGTTAAAAAAGATACAAGCAGACATCTCCATCTGGGGACTGCTTATGGCATCACGAGTGCACAGACAGGCTGTCTTATCAGCCATGGACAAGGCCAAGCTTTCGATAGAAACCACGCCAGAACAGCTGGTGGGATTAGTCTTTCCGGGAGGAGCTACCCCGACGCTGACTTTTTCCGACAAGGAATTGCCACCTGAGGGGGCAGACCATAACAAACCACTCTACATCTCTGTGGAGTGTAGGAATAAATGGATACCGGTGGTTCTTGTTGATACCGGATCCGCCATCAACGTCTGCCCGGCAAGGACAGCGTATGCGATCGGTTTGAAAACCGCGGATTTTGTACCAACAGCCCAGGTGATTCGGGCATACGACAACACGAGTAGAGAAGTCATGGGGACGGTGAAAATTCAGACTAAAGTTGGGCCGGGACAGCATGAGATAGATTTCCATGTCTTAGAGGTTCCTGCAACTTTCAACCTGCTTTTGGGGCGGCCGTGGCTGCATCAGGTAAAGGCAGTGTCATCCACTTTGCATCAAATGGTGAAATACCCCCATGGGAAGGGAGTAGCCATTGTTTTTGGGAATTCATCAATTCATCCACCACCGGAGGTATCTACGCCTGTTCTAGAAATTGAGCATGGTATGGAGGATGTGTTCATATCAGGTTTTACCCTGGCTGAGGCTCGGGTTGTACAGAACATCATGGCTGCTAACGAGGGGATATATGTCAGTGCTCAAGCAGTATACTCATGAACAAGCTCCAACACATCCCCGGGATGGGATTGGGAAAAAGTGGCCGGAAGGGCGTCGCAGCATTGGCCGAGGTGCCACACAACCCACACACCTTTGGCTTGGGTTATTTGCCCACCAAGGAGGATTGGGTAAGGAAAGGAAAGGAGATGGCTGGGAGAGCCAGAGCGAAACAAATGGGGAAACCTTTTGAGTTGATGCACCGGCCCATCCGGGGTACCCTAAACGGACGCTTCGTCCAGGAGGGGGAGGACTTTCCATTCTGTGGCTTCCCAGAGCCGTGGCTGAACGAGGAGAGAAAGCGTGTGCCGGGGTTCGAGATTTTCTTTGACCTACAATTATCTGGGGATGATGTTGCCGAAGAGCAGGCAGACCCGACGGTTGAGGTTGAGCAGAACAGGAAATGGAGTCTGAGGACACCGAACTTGAAATGGGGGTAGCACTGGCATGTCTACTCTCAGATCCTCCGATCGAACAGAAGTGCTTGGGGGATAACTTCTCGGTGTCCATGATTGGGAGTGAAACGGCTGCGGGCCTACCATCAACTATTTTGGATGCATCCATCGCACCCTCTCTCGTTTGGCAGTACGAAGAGGGATTTTTGTCAAACAGCACCGGGTCAGGTAGTGAGCCGGAATCTGATTCCACCGAGTCTTGTGAGTCGGAATCAGGTTCCAGCTCAACTGAGTCTGAGTCCGGTATTCCTGGGGGTGATAACCCGGATGCCACAGTCCTGTCCAGGTCGTCTTTTTCTTTCTCTTTTGAGTCTGTTGTAACAGAAGAATCGGACGGTTTGGAAGTACATAATGAGAATGATATGGATGTGGTTTCTGAGTACTTTTCTGTGCCTTTGATTTATTGCTTGAATCAGGACTTTCAAAATTTTGACAAAAACGACGAGGAAGAAATTCCTCCGGTTTTGCAACGATTAATTGATCAAGAGCAGGAAAGATTTGTTAAACCTTTAGTTGATGAAATCACTACTGTGAATATTGGTACTGAGAAGGACCCGCGGCTGGTCCAGATCGGGTCCACGTTGTCTTCGGAGGAACGCGAGCGCTTAGTCGCTTTATTAAAAGATTTCAAAGATGTTTTCGCGTGGTCCTACGAAGACATGCCTGGAATCGATCCTGAGATTGTACAGCACCGGATCCCTCTTGACCCCGAGGCCCGACCTGTCAAACAGAAACTCAGAAGGATCCGCCCTGACTGGGCCATCAAGATTAAGGAAGAGGTCACCAAGCAAATCGATGCAGGCTTCCTGCTGGTATCCGAATACCCGACTTGGTTGGCCAACATTGTTCCGGTGCCAAAGAAAGATGGCAGGATCCGAGTATGCGTGGATTTTAGGGATTTGAACAGAGCTAGTCCGAAGGACGACTTTCCCTTGCCGCATATTGATGAGTTGGTGGATTTTACAGCGGGGCATGCTTTGCTTTCGTTTATGGATGGTTTCTCAGGCTACAATCAGATAGTGATGGCACCTGAAGACCGGGAAAAGACTGCCTTCACCACCCCGTGGGAACCTATGCTACAGAGTAATGCCGTTTGGATTGAAGAACGCTGGAGCTACATATCAACGGGCCGCGACCACGATATTACATGACATGATCCACAAAGAGGTTGAGGTGTACGTGGACGACATGATTGTCAAGTCCAAAGAAAGAGAGGGCCACTACACCGCCTTGCAAAAGTTTTTCCAAAGGATCAGAGAATTCCGGTTGCGGCTGAATCCGCAGAAGTGTACGTTCGGTGTTACAGCAGGAAAATGCTAGGGTTTCTGATTACACAAAGGGGCATCGAAGTCGACCCTTCCAAAATCAAGGCCATCTTAGAAATGCCACCACCAAGGACTGAAAAGGAGGTGCGAGGCTTTCTGGGTAAAGTGCAATTCATAAGACGGTTTATCTCAAAATTAACCTTGACTTGTGAACCACTTTTTGGTCTCCTGAAGAAAGGAAAGAAATTCCAATGGGATGGCCGATGCCAAGCTGCTTTTGAACAGATCAAGGAATACTTACAGAACCCACCCGTGTTGTCACCACCAGAGCCGGGGAGACCGTTGATATTGTACCTTTCAGTGACCGAAACTACAATGGGCTGTATGCTCGCACAAGAATCAGAGGACAAGGTGGAAAGGGCCATCTACTATCTGAGCAAGAAGATGCTAGAGTATGAAACTCGCTACACACCGTTGGAGAAGGCTTGCTTAGCCTTGGTATGGGCTACCAGGAAGCTGCGGCACTACCTGTTAGCTCACTCCGTAATGTTGGTTTCACGACTAGATCCCATCAAATATCTTTTCGAGAAACCGGCACTTACGGGTAGGCTAGCTCGTTGGTTGCTGTTGCTTTCCGAATTTGATCTGAAATATGTGACACGCAAGTCAGTCAAGGGAAGAGCAGTAGCAGAATTCTTAGCCGATCATCCAGTGGAAGGGGGCGCAGTTGAGTACTTATTCCCAGATGAGGCCATTTTGCACCTCGAAGATGAAACTTGGGCGATGTACTTTGACGGAGCGTCAAACCAGTACGGGTATGGGATAGGAATGTTGTTGATAGCACCCGACAATTCCCGTCTCCCTCTAGCATTCAAACTCCGGTTCAAAGTCTCGAACAACGAAGCAGAATATGAGGCATGCATTGCCGGTCTAGAAGCAGCCCTGGAACTAGGGGCAAAACGGTTGTATGTCATCGGGGACTCGAACCTTGTTGTGTCTCAAGCAAAAGGAGATTGGAAGGTCAAAGAAGAAAAGATGATAGTGTACCACCAGACCTTGGATTTGTTAATTCCTCGGTTTGAGAAGCTAAACTTTGCTCATCTAGCAAGAGAGAACAACAGGTTCGCAGATTCACTAGCAACTCTATCTTCCATGATAGACATCCCGTTTGGAGTCCGGATGCGTCCAGTCATCATTGACCAGAAGTTTGCGCCAGCATATGAAGCGATCGCTGCCATAGATGAGGTTCAGGACGACAACCCCTGGTATTATGACATTTGGAACTTCTTGGAGAAAGAGGCGTATCCACCAGGGGCAAATGCCAAGGATAAAAGGGCAATCAGAAGAATGGCTGTTCAGTTCATCATCTGCGGGGGTAAGCTGTATAAGAGAGGTCATCTGGGAATGCATAAGCTATGTGTGGAAGCTGAAGAGTCGAAGCGCCTGATGGAGGCCATCCATGGAGGAGAATGTGGTGCACATATGAACGGGGTAATGTTGGCTCGGAAGATCCTCAGACAGGGTTACTACTGGTCTACCATGGAGGAGGATTGTATCGGCTTTGTTCGGCGATGCCACAAATGTCAAATTCCATGCAAACCGCATGAACATCCCGCCGTCGAAGCTGTACAACATGACTTCGCCATGGCCATTTTCAGTTTGGGGAATCGATGTGATCGGGGCTGTTACTCCGAAGGGGTCGAATGGGCATGAGTTTATCCTGGTCGCGATAGATTACTTTACAAAGTGGGTCGAGGCCCAATCTTATGCAGTGTTGAAGGCTTCACATGTCGCGAAGTTTATCAGAAACAACATCATCTGTCGTTACGGAGTCCCAAATGAGATAATTTCAGATAACGGTTCCCACTTCAAGAAGGAGTGATTGACTTGTTGGAAAAATACAACGTGGCTTTTCATAAGTCATCCACATACCGGCCGCAAACCAATGGAGCGGTTGAGGCCGCCAACAAGAACATCAAACACATACTGCAGAAGATGGTGGAAACCTACCGGGACTGGCCAGATAAGTTGCCGTTTGCTCTGTGGGGCTACCGGACTTCAATCAGAACTTCTACTGGAGCGACTCCGTATTCATTGATTTATGGGATGGAGGCCGTTCTACCTATCGAAATTGAGGTTCCGTCTTTGCGAGTGTTGGCTGAGTGCCAGATAGCCGAAGCAGATTGGCAGCAGAGCAGATTTGAGGAACTCATGCTCTTTGACGAGAGGAGATTGAAAGCACTGTACCATGTTCAAGGTTATCAGCGCAGAATTGCCCGGGCTTTCAACAAGAAGGTTAAGTCCAGGAATTTAAAGGAAGGAGATTTGGTACTTAAGGACAACCGAGCTCCCATGCACGACCCAAGGGGCAAGTTCAGACCCAATTGGATTGGTCCCTACATCATTAAGTCTATTTGGTCGGCTAGAGCTATCGTTCTGATGGACCTAGATGGCCTAGAGTTCTCACAACCGATCAACATGGACAAGTTGAAGAAATATTACCCCTGAGAGGCTCGCTAGGCCAAAAACCCAAAAGGGCGACCTAGGCAAAAGTTAGAGCACAAAAACAAAAATGGAAATTATAAAAACTGAGCTCGCAAGGTTGAAAACCCGCAAAGGGCGGCCTTGGCAAAAGTTAGAGCGCAAAAGGAGAGTGAAAATACTCGAGTGAACCCAAGCCTGAACTACGTAAGGCTTGATTCCCATCTTTTGGGATACGTAGGCAACTTCATCCCGAAGTTCAGCCATAAACCTTTTCCCCGATCAACTTTGTCCATTTGATCATCTCGGTCATCTTTGTCTATTCAGCATTCAAAGCTTTGATTGTAATCTCCGGTGCAGTGCTATTCAACTAGGGGCAACTTTCCGTTGCTATGCAGTGCGCGGTACTATTCAGACTAGGGGCAACTTTCCAGTTGCTGGAATCCGGGGTTGTGCATCCCAGTGACAGATCTCAGGCGTGTCCAGTTCTGATCCATACCGAAAATGGTTTTGGAAAGTTTTAATAAAAGTTGACTTTGTTCAAATTAATCTTTTTACAACTAAGACCATTTTTGGACCAAAATGGGAAATTTTCAGTACCACAACCTTCAATTTCATTGATTTCAATACAGAGTTCTCCTGCTCTTGCATACAAATTGACATTGCTTTTTATTACATTCACAAGGAAAAACTTGAAAGTACTAATAAAGCAATAATTCTGGGGCATAGATGAGTCAGGTGTTCCTGCGCCCCCTCCCCGAGTTGGTCGAAGCCTCTGATGCCAAGCTAGGCCCAATCTGTGCCTCCTCATTAAGCCAATCTATGCACTCATCAGACAAAGTGCAACTGAAAGTGGGAGCGGGGGCCAGGAGCTCTCTAGTCCTCCATGCTGTCATATACCGGGCAAGCTGTGCGCCTCGATCGGGAATGTAGCCGGGTACTCTATCCCCTCTGGTGGACAAGTCTGATCATGACCAAACTGGCGCTGAACCGGAATGGGAAGTAGAACACACAGTGAGTCAAGCCAATCAGCTGAATCCCAGGTTGGCGGGTCATGCTATAGCCCATTGCCGGTAGATTGAGCCAGGGGCACCGCCAAGCAATGCGGTCTGCGGACAAGCTGCACATCCAATCAAACCACCAACCCTCATCAAGGGCATCGACTAGGCGTTGCCTGAAGAAGTAACTCGAGCTGAGTATGCTGGGCAAGAGTCCACAACCTGCAACTTGTCCATCAACCACACCTGGGAAGGGACGAAAAATGAGAGAATAAAGAATAGAGAGATGTACGATGAGAGAAAAAGTAAGAAAAGGGTTTTGTGAGAAAACCGAGCTTGAGGGCCGAGTGATGTGAGCAATACATATGAGAGATTGGGTGGGAAACTTTACCTGCAGTAGTAGTGGACTCCCCGCAAATTTGGTCGTTTCGCGATAGAAAGCATCCAAGCCCATCAACGTCTCAGCCAGAGTCATGGCGATGCAACTCTTACCCTCCTTCAAACCTTGGGCAACCTCGAGCAACCGGACGCTAGATCCTCCGGAGCCTGAGGCAAGTAAGAAATGAGATAGCATGCACAAACAAAGTGCGTGTTGCCGAAAGCCTTGCCAATGACGGTCGCCACGGTCGCCGGCATCAGAAAAACGGCAAATCAAACTCGGAATATCCAGCATTCCGTCACAAATCAAAGATCGAGCGTCGGGTATTGAGAGCCCACACATTTGTCCTAAGGCTTGGGCATGGCCAAAACGAAGTTGGGGCAGGATCTCTTCGTTGCGCTCGGACTCCATTAAAGCTTGGAAATCTTCAAAGGTAGGACATACCTCTTGCCCGCCGAAGCTAAAAACATGTGTCACCGGATTCCAAAACCTTGCCGCGGCATGGAGAAACGGGAGGTGCAGCGGGGAACGACCCAGAGTGAATAGTGCGTTTATGCCGAAGCCCCAGAAATTCAACTTTTCCGAACCATCCAAGTTGTTAATCCAAGTTGTGAGATTTTGGGCAAGAAGCGCTTCCATTTGGGGCAAATCAGTGTTGAATTGAGAAGAACTACGAAGCTGAGGCCTTTTTGTAGAAGATAAGGTTGAGTGGAGGACAGATGTCAGCATTCTGCTGGTTCTGGCAATTCAGGGCCGGCCGGCCAAATATAGTGCCGACCGACCACCACTTTTGGCCGATTGATCAAAGGTGCTGGCCGATGGCCATTTCTCGTGGCCGATGTCCTTTACCCTGGCCGGTGGTCTTCCTCTTTGTTCTCTGAGCTGTTTATGCTGAGGATTGGGGAAGGCCACCACTTCCAATGCCCTTCGGTGATCGATTCTTGCGAAGTCACGCCTATTTGCTTATCGAGTTGTTGTACATTTGCTTATCGAGTTGTATTTCACTCTCTTTGAGTCTTTGATTTGCTTATCGAGTTGTACTCGCACTTGGTTGGTTATATCGAGTCTCTCTGTTTTAAATTAGTTCACTACCTGATTATTACGATGCGAATGCTCTATTTTCAAACGAATTTCATTCACATTGTTATGTAATGCCATGCGATGCAATGCATAGAACGTACAAATGCAACACATTTTGAACAAAATAGCAGTTACATTTCCATCATGTGTTTTGCAAAAACACGCAGTTTTTTTAAACCTGCCTGAGATAGTGCAATGTGCTTAAACTACCAGTAAAAAGGAAAGTAAAGCAAAAAGAAAGAGAGTAGGGCAGCAGAGTATCGGGGTTGATACGGTGACCCCCCCCCCCGGGCGGATCGATGCGCCTCTTGCGCCCTTGTTCAAGTTCAATTGTTTGGTTATGGCACCTTCATTACTCAAGACGGTGCAAGAAGTGCACTTCTCGGAACATTAGTAGGCTTTCGAGTTGAACTCAGCCGTGTTTTCTTTGAGCGGTGCTCCGTACGTACGAGAACCCCCTTCCCGTATCCTTTGTATCTTGTGCACTCCACAAGTCGCTTCAATTATACTGTATTGTAGTGCTTTGAACTTCAACATCATGACTAACTCGTCTTGATATCTTCAAGCTTCTATACACATTGCGTGCATGCGTGCATTGCTTTACTTACATGTGTTCAATTTCAAGTTTCTATACACATTGCGTGCATACGTGCACTGCTTTACTTACATGTGTTCAATTTCAAGTTTCTATACACATTGCGTGCATACGTGCATTGCTTTACTTACATGTGTTCAATTTCAAGTTTCTATACACATTGCGTGCATGCGTGCATTGCTTTACTTACATGTGTTCAATTTCAAGTTTCTATACACATTGCGTGCATACGTGCATTGCTTTACTTACATGTGTTCAATTTCAAGTTTCTATACACATTGCGTGCATACGTGCATTGCTTTACTTACATGTGTTCAATTTCAAGTTCCTTTTATACACATTGCGTGCATACGTGCATTGCTTTACTTACATGTGTTCATTTCCTTTCTATACACATTGCGTGCATACGTGCATTGCTTTACTTACATGTGTTCAATTTCCTTTTATACACATTGCATGTTGTCGCGTTATGCTTTACTTACATGTGTTCAAGTTCCTTTTATACACATTGCATGCGTTGTCGCGTTATGCTTTACTTACATGTGTTCAAGTTCCTTTTATACACATTGCATGCGTTGTCGCGTTATGCTTTACTTACATGTGTTCAATGTCCTTTTATACACATTGTACACGTTGTTGCGTATACTTTACTTACATGTGTCTACATCCTCACACATTGCGCACGTTGCCCCGTGTTCTTTACTCACATGTGTTTGCGCTTTCACAACATTGTTATGCATCCCGCTTGTTTTGCGTTGTCACGCACTTTCAATTGCATAGATGCGCATGTTGCTAACAATATTGTACCTGTTAAGTTACTTTCTTTTGCAGGCACGATATTGTATGTACGGTTCATTTGAGGCTGGTGCAACCAGACGAACCGGATAGGTATTGTATTCTCCGAGTGAGACGTATTGAGAATTGTATAATTCTCTTGCATCCTTTCTGCATTGTGGTGTAGTTTGGTTTATGATTGCTTAAAACTGTCGCATGTTATGCTTCGTTACAGCTTTCTTTGCATGTTCATAAGTTATGCTCGGCTTTGTGCATTGTCTTGCATTTTGCTCGTGCCTACGGGCGCATATCTTTGTCTGCCGCTTGTATGCTTTGTCCAAGTCTTCGGCCTTATCAAAAATGGGTCGTCTCTGGGCTTTGACAATCACTCCCATCATTGTTATGACTTCCGAGTTCTGTCAAAGAGGGGCAACTGTAGACACCCCATTTTTGACCGTCCTCAAGACTTGGACGTCACCGTTTGAACACTCGGTAATTACCCATGTTCGTGTTTCGTTTTGAGTTCCCGGAGGTCTCGGCTACACGCCTTGCCTCAGGATCTCTCAACTCGACTGTTCTGTGTTCGGTTTTGCACCAAACACTTGTGTTTTTGTTTCTGAGGGTGGAGAGTAGCTTGTTAGCTACCCCTGGCACCCACCGGCCGTGGCTTGAGGCCACCGGCCGTGTTTTGAGGCTACCGGCCATTGGTAAAGTATACCATTGGCCGGTCGGCATTCAGTGTGGCCGGCCGGCCATCTGTTTGGCCGGTGACCTCCTTTTCTGGCCGGTAGAACTTTTTTGCCTTTTTCAGGCATGGTGCATGCCAGCTGTGCCAGCTGGAATGCACTAATCCTGCCCCCGTGCATAAGTGTGGCTGTTTTGCCCCTTTTGCACCCTTTTGGTCTAGCTTCTTGAGGAAGCTTGGACCTTTGTCTTAGCTTCCGCAAGAAGCTTGCCAGCTATCCCAGCTTCCTCAGGAAGCCTTGTCCCCCTTGCCCCCTTTGACCCTTTTTTTGTTTAGCTTCTTTGAGAAGCTTAGTCATTTGCATTGTCTATATAAGAGCCCCTCCTCCTCCATTGTTGAGGGTTGAACAAAAAACCAGAGCTTATACATACATATATCTGTCATATACTCTCTCTCTCTATATATCTCCCTCTCTCTCATCCTTTGTGTGTGTTTGGAAGCCTAAAAAGTGTGTTTTGACCTTGGTTTTGCACTAAGACACACACCATTACACCATACTTCGACCTTGAGAGGCTTTGAGGGTTTGTTCTTGAGTTTTTGGACTGGTTTTGATCAGAGGAAGGTGGCTGATCTTGCTGTTCTTCAAGGGTTCTTCAAGGGTAACATTCTTACTTTAGATTTCCCAATCTTGCACTAGATTTTTGCCTATCTTGCTTGTTGTTTTAAACTTTGTGTATAACTGAAAAAAGTCTTGTATTTGCATGCTTAAGATACTTCATTAAGGTTGTTTTGTGGTTTGGGGTTTTGGTGCTCTCTTTGTTAAGCTTTGATTACTCTTGTGTATTGGCCTTCTCACCACTGAAATCCAGTGGATTTTTAGTGGTGAAGAAGGGGTCTTGAGGTCTTGCATAGGGGAGGGACACCCATCTCCCTTAGTCTCTCATTTTTGCATGTTCTTGGCTCATAAGGGTAGCATGCATGATTAGGTGTTTTTGGTCCCATTTCAGAGGGTTTTGTATGTTGTTAGGTCATAATATGCCTCTGTTTTTGGTCGGATTAGTGGTCCCTTTCATGCTTAATACACTTGCTTTGTATTCTCTCATTTTGCCTAGAAGTGCATCATGCCATTAGACCACCATGCTCTCATGTTTTGACCTTGCTTTGTGAAATTCTTGGTCATATTTTGCCATGCTTGAGGTCTGTTGGTTACTGATTTGGTCATGTTTGACATATTTAATATGGTTGCTATGCATTTTGGCTTGTGAGCCCTAAGTAAGTGAGTCATAAACATGCCTTAGTTGGTCTATTTCAATGATTTGGAATCATTTGCCATGCCATTTCAGTCCATGTTTTTATGCTTTCATACTTGGAATTGTTCTCCTTTTATTGCTTTGAAGATGTGTCCTTTTGTGCCTTGAAATGAGCATTGTGCATGCTTAAGTGTTTAAACCTTTGGGGCTGCCATATCAGTGGGTTTTGGGACTTATTTTGGTGCCTTAAAACTCTGTTTTGGTTGTATAGTTCATGCCATGTTTGCTTGGGGGTAGTGGTAGTAGAATGCCCCTTTGTTATGCCTTAATCTTGGGCCTATTGGTGTGCATGCTTACATGAGTGTTTATCCATCATTTTAGGCATCTTTTGTCACTGTTTTGGGGTGGGCTGAGGTCTGCCCCTTTGCATTGCATGATCATATTGCATTGCTTTGATTTCATGCTTGCCTAGTATCACAATTGCATGCTTGCATATTGTTAGCTAATTGCATTTCATGTCATAGTTTGCATGATGAGTTACATGGCATTACATCTTGTATGTTTGGCATATTGCATTGCTCATGTTGCATCTTTGAGCCAAGTTTGTATACATGCATTGCATTGTTTGGATTGGGGTGTCAAGCCAAACTTGAGGGGTGAGGAGTGTTCGTACTTTAAGTGACGAAACACGTCTCAACCCTCGGTCGCCAATCCCCTTGACCCCAACATGATAGGGTGTTGGCATTCATCTCTTTTGGTTGCATGCATTTACATTGATTTGCAAAACTTGGCCTCTTAGGCCATCATGCCTAATTGATGGCCCGAGGGCCGAGGGTCATGCTTCCTTGAGTCCATTGCATGATAGGGAGTGTGGCCATGCTTACATTTGCTTGAAATTCCATGCCATACACTGCTTGCCCTCTGTTGCTGTCAAAAACCAGTTTCTGCAGGAAGTTTTGGCCGGCCGGCCATCTCCAGTGCCGACCGGCCATCCATCAATGGCCGATGACTTCATCAGTGGCCGGTGGCCATTCCTACTAGCCGGTGGTGTTCCACAGTGTGCAGAGAACCAATCCCAAGACTTGTGCAGTCTTCAGAGGAGCTAGGCAGTGTAAACAGAGGCAGCAATGCTATGGCAGCGAGCTTCCGGGCAGTATGAGTCAAGCATGCATCATCCAAATATTTTGAAGGCGGGGCTGTGGCCATTTTAATTCTGCATTTAATTTGTTAATTAAATGAGGGTTCTGTAATAATTAATTAAGTAGTTAATTATTTATTCGGTCATGTAATATTTATTCGGACCCTCCGAGTGAGGGCAATTGTGTAATAAGTGTGGGTGAGTGTGTGCATGTCTTCCAATCCCACGTCTTTCTTCCATTTTATTTACCCGCTTATGATGGTAGACTAGGGCATATTTAAATTAGCATACCTTATGCTATGCATGCGTGCATCCATACATTTGTCTTACATGCGCCGGGCTCGGTACATCATGCTAACTGCATTTGTATTTCAATTCCAAGTTGAGTACTTGTTAATTGCAGCATTTCACATGCCATCTTTAGGATAGCCGAGCCTATTGTAGTTGCATTTTGCATGTGTTGCATTAGCCATCTTAACATGAACTAGGATCATGCATATGATTACTAACTAGTTTCTGTTTTGGCTTGGAGTACTAGGTGAGCTTTTATGCTTTAGCATACCGCATGCGTGTGAGTGTTGCCATAATAGCATGATTACCATGAGGCTAGCTGCTTATGTGATATAACTGCTTGAATGCCTGTGGATGGAGGTGAATTACCTAAATTGGAATAATGCATTGAAACTGTGAGTTTTAAGCCCACTAGATATGGCAAAACCATCTTTTCTAAAGCCCACTTGAGGGTGGCAAAACCTGCATTTTAGCCTACTTGCGAGTAGCAAACCATTTTCAAAAAAACATGAAATGTTTTGTTCCAATTTAGGCGATTTGGTCTATACTTGTTTGCTGTGCGCATAACATAGTGATTCTAGTCTAATAACCGGAATAAGAACGCGTAATGTTTTCAAAATAAGATATCACGGTTAGTAGAGGCCGATCTTCGGATCGAGCGAGAGGGGGTGCTCATAGCTGACCTTCCCTAATCGTACCCAAGTTCCCGAGCCGAGGCAACTTTGGTGATGACGGACACGTGACCTTTGGCACCGAGTCAGGGTTTCCTAAATTCCCCCAAAAAATATATTTAGGTGGCGACTCTGTATCTGGCAAAGCAGTCCATGTTTGGCACTTCTTTCAAAATCTGTTTTTCTCAAAACGATTTGCCGGATTTGGACTCTTTGGTTCAGATTAAGAACCGTGACAAAACGAGTCCGAACTGTGGCAGCCTAAGTCCCTCCCCTGGGGCGCGTCTACACCGTTCATCCATTTTCTCCATCTCTCGCCGCGCGGCACGCAGACGCATGCCGACTTCGTAGGCGGTGTACAGCCCCTTCACCGCCCCATGAATACCTTCTCGGAAACACTTCGAAATCTCGTCGTCCAACCATCGATTGTTGGACTTCCGGTGGAAAGATCTGTCGAGCGAACTCGACCGCTACTCCCGGATCATTGACGATGGGAATCTGCCTCAGTCATCGGTTTATTCCCACGAACACCGCAAAACTCAATGGTCGTGGCGTCGTGTCTGACTCATTCCTCGGTCGTGGTCGCAGGGAGCTTCCCCGTTGATGCTTTTCTCTTCGGGGTGATCTGCTTTGACGGCTTGAAGGTTGACGTTTTTTGCTTTCCTTAGACGTCCTTCCTCCCGTACGCGCTGGCTCGCTGCTGCGATTCATCGCAGTATCTAGCTTAGCCAGCGTTCGTCCCTCTCCTCTACTGTTGAAGAACAGTCTGTTTGACATTCGCCCTCACCTCAAGCTAGTTCAAATCGAGTCTGAATAAGAATAAGTGGACCCACTGGCGCGAACTCACCCCATTTATTCATAGGTATGCAGCGACCCCGAGGCAATTTCATTAACACTTTTGGCAGTCTCCAAACGACGGATGCCGATTGATATGTGCCACAGCCACTTCATGCACTAATTTTTGGCTTGTTAAAACTGCCCAATTATCTAAACAGCAATTATGGGAGAATGCCTTGAAGTCCATGCACTGGCTGGGGCAAGGGCAGATTTATTAATCTAACCAGCCGAGCATCTTGGCCCCATGCCGATTGATATGTGCCACAGCCACTCCATGTACTGATTTTTGGCTTTCTAAACGGCCCAATTATCTAAACGGCAATTATGGGAGAATGCCTTGAAGTCCATGCACTGGCTGGGGCAAGGGCAGATTTATTAATCTAACCGGCCGAGCATCTTGGCCCCATGCCAAGGGCAGATTTATTAATCTAACCGGCCGAGCATCTTGGCCCCATGCCGATTGGTATGTGCCACAGCCACTCCATGTACTGATTTTTGGCTTTCTAAACGGCCCAATTATCTAAATGGCAATTATAGGAGAATGCCTTGAAGTCCATGCACTGGCTGGGGCAAGGGCAGATTTATTAATCTAACCAGCCGAACATCTTGGCCCCATGTCGATTGATATGTGCCACAGCCACTTCATGCACTAATTTTTGGCTTGTTAAAACAGCCCAATTATCTAAACGGCAATTATGGGAGAATGCCTTGAAGTCCATGCACTGGCAGGGGCAAGGACATATTTATTAATCTAACCGGCCAAGCATCTTGGCCCCATGCCGATTGATATGTGCCACAGCCACTCCATGTACTGATTTTTGGCTTTCTAAACGGTCTAATCATCTAGTCGGCAAGTATACAAAATGTTTTATCCAAAACAGCAACCAAACAATTCCGTTCATTAGTAACAGCAAAGTACAAAATGAATTTTCATTAAGTAAATTGGGCATTAGTAACAGCAAAGTACAAAATGAATTTTCATTAAGTAAATTGGGCACAAATTTATATATGAAAATTACTAAACAAAAAGCTGTAAAAAGCTGAAAATTACATGCAAATCCTAAAACAAAAACAGGAGCCGCCCAAATTAGCCCTCGGAGTCAGACTCCAGCGGCTCAACATCTACTTGCTCGTATGGAATTGGCGTAGCCAATGTCACATCAGCAGCAGCAAGGGCTTTGAGCCAGCCGTGTTTAAATCTCCGATTTTCAAATTTGGGGACTTCGACTACATATTCATCAAAAGCAGATTTTTTTCCCAGCATCGAATGCGCTAAAAGCCTTCAGGTTGGCTGTTTCCTTCGCTGCCTTCATCTCTTCCAACCCAGCCTCCAATTTAGAGATCGCCTCCTGGGCCAATTTAAGCGCATCGTCGCTCGCATCCGCCTTCTTCTCGGCGACTAATCTCAATTCTTCAGCATTGCGGGCTCTCTCCATCTTGGCCTCGGCGCGGGCGCCATCCGACTGCGCCCTACTCCTTTGGCCCTGAACCTCGGCTTGTAAACAGCCAATTAGCTCGACGGCATCGTGATAGCGACGGCCATATCGGCTATCCTTCCGACGGCCTGCAAAACAGGAAGTTAATAACAAAATAATATTTGCGTAAAGAGAAAAGACAAAGTCCAGATATATACCAAAAGAGCCGATTGCGCGGCCAACCCAATTGCAACCAGATCAGGCTCTGCCCGAAAAGCCGCCTTGTCAGCAAGTGTAGACACCCCATTTTTGACCACCTTTAAGACTTGGACGCGACTGATGGTTCTGGAAGTTGTGCAGTGCAAAGGTTTAATTTCTTCGGCAAGGAGAGAGAGTCAAATCTCAACTTCATACCTTTTTTTTGGACCAAAACGATCTTGATCAAAAGATTTTAGTCTTAAAACCCTCTCTTTCAAAACGTTTTGAAATAAAGTTTTTACGATGTTCCAAGGCTCGCATTTTGTCAAATGTTGCTCTTTTCGGTAAACCGAGCAACGACAAAGTGGAAATGAATGAAAGAGAGATGAAATCTTTGAAAATCTTTCAAAACACCTTGCTTAGGGGTTTGAAGTTGAAGAAAAGAGGAGAAGAGGGAAGAAATCTAGTTGGGGGAGAAAATGGGCATGAACCGTTAAGAGAGAGTCGAGCAGCCATCGCCGAATCGGGCCTATTCATTTGCGTACTTAGAATCAAGATATGAGGCCACCACCGTTGGAAAGAAGACTTCCGGGGCTTCATTTTGCACTCAAGAATCTCCTAAAGCCAATTCCGGATGGGGGAGATATGGTTGATTGAAGTAGGGCATCACTCCGGTTGGACCGAATCTGCGCGGCTTCACCAAAACTGGCATAACTTTTTGCACAGGAGGAATTTTAATGTAAGGTTGGCGCCATTGGAAAGCTAACTTCCGAGGCTTCAATTTCGACACTGGCCGGACACCATTGGACTTCCCAATCACTGGCCGGCCACCTTTCTTTCCGGAAGACCCATTTTTTGTCTTAAAAAGTAGCAGGCCGGCCAGAAAATGTGCCAGGCCAGCCACCTACCTGGTCGGATGACCACTTTGGCCCTTTTGAGCTGGTCGGCCATTCTTGCCCTTCTGAGTATGTTCCAGCTGTGCCCCCCTTTTTCCTCCAGACTCTGTACTCGAGGGTCAGCCTTTTGGGGGGGAAATTTAAATTGGTTTTCCCCCCCCCCCATTTTTTCCTTCTCTCCCTCTATAAAACCAGCACTCTCAGCTGCATTTTAGGGGGGTTAGAAAAATTCATTTGAGAGTCTTGCATTAAATCTCTCTCCCTCTCTATTCCAAGCCTCAAAACCACCTTGCTCCTACACCATTTCTACACCACCTCCAAGCCTACAACCTCCATACTCCATTCCAGAAACTTGAGGCTATTTTTCAGAGCTTAGGAGCACCATTTCTTGGACCAAAAGCTGCTGGAAGTTTGGACTACAAGGGTGAGCCTCATTTCTCTCTCTTTTTGCTCTATTTTGCATGTAATCTTAGCCTTTGTTGCTTACATTTTTGGGCTCTGACCCAAAGTGTAAATAGTCATATTTTATGCTCATATCCATGTTTGATTAAGGGTCTTTCCCTATTTGAGGTCTCCTCCTCACCCTTTGTGTTTAAACTCTCTTTTGGGCCTATTTTTGTATAGTATTTTAGGCTTATTTGTGAGCTGTTTTGGACTTGGTCATAAACTGTGAAATGTCTTTTTTTGAGCCCCTCTTCAACTTTGTTGAAGGGCTCTCCTCTGTTCGAGGACAGCTGCTACCACTTACCTCTTTATCCCACATTTAGGCCTTTTTCTTGCATGTTGATTTAGCCTCACTTGTGTTCATTTTCGAGACTTGATATAAACTGTAAAGTACCATTTTTTGAGCCCCTCTTCAACTTTGTTGAAGGGCTCTTTGCCATTTGGGGCCAGCTTCTGTCCCTTGCCTCTATCCTCTCTTTTAGGGCCACTTTTGCATGATAGATTAGCCCTATTTATGTTCATTTTTGAGACTTATTATAAACTGAAAAAAGTCTTGTTTTGCATCATCTTCATGTTTTATCAAGGGCATTTTCTTATTTGAGGTTACATGCTTCCTTGTATGCTTGATTCCCTCCTATTTTGAGCCTTACACCCTAGCCCTTGTTGCATGCCTTGTTTGACCTTCTAGCCACTGGAATCCAGTGGATTTCCAGTGGACTTGATGCTGTTTTGAGCCTCCAAATCAGAGGAGGTTCCCCCCCTCTCACCTTGACTTGTTTGGTGGTCATGTTGGCCTTCCAAAGAGACCCTATCTTGCATGCTTTCAGTCACATTTCAGGGTCAATTTGGTGAGTTTTAAGACTATCATATTTGATTTTCAAAGTTGATTTGGGGCTGCCACATGTCTATCTTGTATGTGCCTAATAACTCCTTGCATGGCCCTCTAAAGGAGCCCCTCATTTGTGCATGTGTTGGCTGTCTTTCCATGTG
Organism: Camellia japonica; assembly: GCA_030407325.1. Taxonomy (NCBI): domain Eukaryota; kingdom Viridiplantae; phylum Streptophyta; class Magnoliopsida; order Ericales; family Theaceae; genus Camellia; species Camellia japonica. The sequence continues at coordinate 155,710,627 of JAPPVO010000002.1, forward strand.
TATTTGGGTGTATTTTGGCATGTTTAGTTCACTGATTTTTTCTGGTTTAGTGAGATTCCATGTGCTTCATATACGTGCCATGTAATCCATGTTTGATAGTCAAAATCGCATGCTATTTTAGGCCATCTTGCTAGCACCTTTTGGCCACACTCTAAACTGGAAAAGTTCATGTTTTGGGACTACCTTGACTCTGTCTTCATGCTTCATGTTCAAATAATGCATGCTTTGTATAGCTATAGGCCAATGCATGTGCCTAGTTTTGTGTTTCGGGACCATTCATGCATCGGGTGCCATGTTTCCATGTTTCGGGTCATTTTGCATCACATTTCAGTGCTAGAACTTGCATGTTTGAATGCCATATTTCATGCCTTGCCATGCCTTGTTAGAGTGGTATTTGTGTCTTAGATCGGTCCTCGGTTTGCGTGCACGCGTGCACGCATCTCGAGTGTCTCATTTTCATCTTATGGCCCTGATGTGAGTGTGGCTGAGGTCCACTCATGTTGGTGTAAGTCCATCATGCATTGCCTATGCCATTTCAATTCATAGCATTGCGTATGCTAGGTTGTATGTTAGAGCATCGTGTATGCCGTGTTACATCGTGCATTGTGTATGCCATTTCATAGCATTGTGTATGGTAGGTTGTATATTAGTTGCATTCATGCATGCCATGCATATTGCATTGTGTTTGGGATAGGAGTTAGCCCGAGCACGGGAAACGAGGGACGTTTCGTACTTCGAGTGACGGAACGTGTCTCAATTCTCAGTTACCGACACTCCGGATTAACCATGATGGAGTTTAGGTCTTATTGTGTTTATGTGTGCATTCATTTCATATTAAGTCGTGCAATTCGACTCCTCGGCCATCATGCATCGATATGCGTGATTGGTGGCACGAGGATCGAGGACTATGCTCCTTGAAGAGTAGTCAAGCATACATATGTGAAAATACATTGCCATGCCCCTGTCCTGCTCTCTGTTGCAGCAAATCAGAAATCAGCAATCTTTTGGGCTTCGCGCAACATTTCGGGCTTAATTGTAAACAGAGGCCAATTGGGGCATTGCGATGGATTTTTGCACCAAGCAACCCGAACATGCATCATTCATCATCTGGAGCAGAGTCAAGGCAGTCCCTAGCTTGCATGCTAGTTTACAGCTTTCCTAGTTTAATTTGTTAATTAATTAGGATTTTGTATTTATTCGGACTGTAATTATTCATTTGGGACTGTATATTTTTATTCGGACCCTCCGAGCGAGGGCACAATTGTAATAAGTGTGCGTGTGTGTGATGTATGTCTTCCAACCCCACGTCTTTCTCCCTTTTATTTACCAAACTTATGATGGTTAGATTAGGGCATGTTTCAATTAGCATACAGTATGATAGCATGTTTGCATTCATTCATCTGTTTTGCATGCACCGGGCTCGGCGCATCATACTAACTGCATTTGTATTTCAATTCCGAGTTGAATACATGTTAGCTGTAGCATTCCATATGCCATGTTTAGAATAGCCGAGCCTGCTATAATTGCATTTTTGCATGTGTTGCATTAGGCATTTCTGTATAATTAGGATCATGCATGGATTTCTAATTAGCTTCTGTTTTGGCTTGGAGTACTCGGTAAGTTTTTATACTTTAGCATCCTTGCATGTGTGTGAGTGACTGCCATGATAGCATGCTTACCATGAGGCTATTTGCTTATGTGATATAACTGCCTGAATGCCTGTGGGTGAAGGTTGGGTTATTTGGATTGGAACAAATCTTCAACTGTGAGTTTTAAGCCCACTAGATAGTGGCAAAACCATGCTTTCTAAGCCCACCCGAGGGTGGCAAAATCTGCATTTTAAGCCTACTTCCGAGTAGCAAACTATTTTTCAAAAACAAACATGAAATGTTTTGTTCCAATTCAGGCAACCCGGTCTATACTTGTATGCTGTGCACATCACATAGTAAATCTAGGCTAATAACCGGAATAAGAGCACATAATGTCTTCAAAACTAGATATCATGTTTAGTAGAGGCCGATCTTTGATCGGGCGAGCGGGGGTGCTCACGAAGTGACCTTCCCTAATCGTACCCAAGTTCTCGAGCCGAGGCAACTTTGGTGATGATGAACACGTGGCCATAGGCAAACGAGTCAGGGTTTCCTAAATTTCCCAAAAATAAAATATTTAGGTGGCAACTCTGTATCTGGCAAAGTAGTCCATGTTTGGCACTTCTTTCAAAAATCTGTTTTCTCAAAACGATTTGCCGGATTTGGACTCTTTGGTTCAGATTAAGAACTGTGACATTTGAGTCCTGAACTGTAGTGAGCCCAAAATGAACGGAACGGGGGACTCATCCCTCCCGGGGCGTTCGGGGACGTCTACAGTTTCTGGCGACTCCGCTGGGGACTTAGAGAACTTGACTCGAACCCATGATATCTGGTTTTAACTACACTTGTGTGTTTCTTTACATTGCATTTGCATTGGTGCGCCTAGGACACCGTGTTTGCCATCTGCTATTCCTGAACGGTTTGCCGGAGGCTTGTCTTGTCAAGGCATGACCATAAGGCTGACCGGTTGTGGGCTCTGCCAGTATGGGAACACAAACCCCGGTTTTACCGGGGCACCCTTTTGACCATTCGACCTAGTGCATATCGAAATCCGTAGTGACCATTCCAAAATAGGACAGGTCGCTTACCCGATATAGGTTGTTTGAAACCGCTGCGTGCGTAGTGAAACCTTAGCTCCTGACAAAATAGGACAGGGAAACCCTACCCCAACATAGGGTGTTTTGGCTCTCATTTATCTGTTATGTGCTTTTAGAGTGCGTCTCTACAGGAATACATGTATCAGTTTACAAGTTTGGGCATCAGGCCTGCGGGCACCAGTTCAGTATTTTGGGATTCAGTTTACCTGAGGATATCAAATTTGAGGCTAAATTTTGGGGGCAGAATTCAGTAGAGGGCACAGTCATCCTGCTACACTCGCATCTGTTTTGATGAAGTTGAGCTGAGGTGTTGTCTGTTTTCTCTTTTGCTAGGGTAGTCCTGGAACCATAGCCTCAGAAGGCTCCGATATCCCCCGAGGTTCATCGAACTTGTGCTGATAGACTTTGTCAGGTCAGAGATTCAGTTCAAGGGCAATCAGTGTTCCTTTGCCAGAGGCAGAGTAAAAGGGCCAGTCAGGCACAAATCACCAGTTCAGCAGTTACCAGATCAGTGGCCCTTATCCACCCCACCAGTGAACAGTCAGGCTGAGGTCTCAGTTTCTACTGCAGGGATAGATACCAGTCAGTTAGATGGATCAGCAGAACACGTCAGGGATGAAGGCAATGATGTGCCAGATGCAAGAAAGTATAAAACTCATGCAGCAAGATGCTGTCCGCCAAGCTGAATTCGCCAAACAACAGGCTGCAGTCATGGCCCAACAGGCAGAGCTAATCACCAGATTGCAACAGCAAAACGGAGCATCTGCTTCGCATCAAGCTCCACCCCCCACCAGTAGATCCAATACCCGGGGAGACGCCAAATGTCCAGGAAGGTACGGACATTCCGACAGGGCCGGCTCCACCCCCAATCTCACCCCAACTGTCTAAAGCACCAATCAACCCACCGGACTCTCCCTTTGAGATCGAGGTAGACCATACAGCGTTGAAGTTGAGCAAGCTTGAAAAGTTGTTTAAGAAATCCCAGGGGGTAAAGTCCATCCCGGACATTGAGGACGGGTACACCAACGCAGCTGTGACACTGCCGGACAGGTTCAAGATGCCTCACATAGACCGTTTTGACGGGTCAGGAGATCCCGTGGTCCACCTGAGTTTGTTTTCAGATGTTTTGCGCCTGATGGGCTTGACAAGATTACAGAAGCTCTCCCTTTTCGGCAGGACCCTGTCGGGTATTGCGGCCATCTGGTACGCCAAATTAGAGGATTCAGTGAAATGAAGCTGGGAGGAGATGGCCGAGGCCTTCGTCGCACAATATTCATACAATACCCAAATCGAGATCACAACCCGTGATCTTGAGACGACGAGGCAGGAGCCTAAGGAGAGCTTCTCAGAATTCGTGGCCCGCTGGAGGGCCAAGGCCTCAATGATGACCATTAGGCCAACGGATAAGGATCAAATACGAATGGTTGTACGTAACCTCCAGCCCAAACTAATGCAGAAAATGATCGTGCTCCCCTTCCCTACCTTTTAAGATTTGCATAAGATGGGAGTACAGATCGAGGATGCCATGAAGCAGGGCCTTATTGACCAGGAGAAGGAGTAGCCTAGGCGGGCGTTTCCCCGCAGTTCGAATGCGACCACCAGTGGTGATGCAGCTGCAAGATCTTCTGAAGTGGGCATGGTCACCACCACCATATCAAGAAAGGCTACCCCATTCACCGGTGCGACCGGAAGTAGCTCACAGACGGCCAAATATCCACCCCGAGTCAAGAGGGTTTTCACCCCACTTTATATGCCTTTGTCAAAGGCTCTAGAGGTCTTAATCCGGAAAGGACATCTGAAACCATTGGATCAACAACCTTTACCTGATCCTCTCCCTCCAAAGCATGACCATACTAGGTACTGTGCGTACCATCAACAAACCGGTCATGACACTGACAGTTGCTTTCGTCTGCGCCATGATGTACAAGATCTGTTTGACAATAGGGTCATCCCCACGCCAGTCCAGCAAAGTTTATCGGCACTCGACCAGTGAACCTGTGGGGGATAATGTGACTATGTGATCGGGGGATGAACCACCTGCGGATGGCACTCGATTTACTCTAGATATGGCGTATGGCACGCACTGTTTTGAGCATTTGTGAATGCTGGTTTTTGTGCTTTCTGACTTGGGTATTGGGTCAGTCTTGTTGTTTTGAGTCCGTTTTGAGTCAGTCTTTTTGTTTCGAGTCTGTCTTGTTATATCGAGTTAGTCCTGTTGTATAGGAGTCGGGTGATTCCGGGGGTATTACCTCGGGCGTCACCATTTTCTTTTGCGTTTGTCTTTTCGTTTTGTTTTGAGTCTATTTCTGCCAGGGAGCCAGTTGTGCCAGCAGTTTTTGAATGAAACAGCAGTGATTTTTACGCTCTCGCGTTTGCTTCTGCCTTGTGCCAGTTATGCCGGAAGTTCTGAAGGAGATGACAGTATTTGACTAAGGACTCTGTCTTTTCTGTGCCTTGAAGTCATTGTAATGACCTGAGTTTTTCAAAACTTCTTGAACACTGTGGTGAAAAACGAAGAGGAAGGAATTCCTCGGGATTTGCAAAAAATTTGATCAACTGAGAGGAAGAGAGGCGTGTAAGCCCTTAATGAATGAAACATGCTTGTTAGTGTGAGTACTGAGAAGGATCCCGACTTGATCCAGATTGGTTCTACATTGTCTTCAGCGCGAGCGATTTGTCGCTTTCTTAAAAGATTTCAAAAACTGTTTTGTGCGATCTTGCGAAGACCTGTGTGGAATCACTCTTGAGATTGTGCAGCTTAGGATCGTTCTCAGCCCCGAGACTTAACTCCTCACTTTCGAACCTTGAACTTGAATTCAGAACGTTCAACGGTCAACTACAATGTGAGGCCTGAGTGGCCAGATTCGAAGCAGCCCATGAATTAGCGACAAGAAAATCAGATCAAGAAGACCAGATGTCACCAAAAACAGCTTGCGAAGCTAGGACGGAAGCACCCTTCGAACTAGGGGCAAAGATGTCAGATGTGCTCGAAGAGCCGAAGATGAGTCCTCTTGCAAATCAACAGCCACTCTCCTGGATACGGATGACTTCAAAACCCTACAACCATTTGGCATGGACCGAGCTACACTTTTACCCTTTGAGAGGCTCCCTGGGTCGAAAACCCAGAAGGGCGACCCAAGCAAAAGTTAGAGCGAGACAAAAAAATATACAAAAAAAAAATGCAAAAAGAAAAGAAAAAGAAAAATGCAAAAAAAAAGAAGAAGAAAAAGGAATGAAAAGAATATAAAAAAAAAAAAGAAAGAAAGAAGAACAAAGCTTGCAAGGTCGAAAACCCGCGACGGGCGCCTTGGCAAAAGTTAGAGCCTAAAAAGGAGAGGTTAATACCCGAGTGTACCTTAACCCCGAACTACGTAAGGATTGATTCCCATCTTTGGGATACATAGGCAACTTCATTCTGAAGTCCAGCCGTAAAACACTTCAAAATTCGACTGTGTCCATGTAATGGTTTTGATCATCTTTGCTTTCTCTGAATCCGAGAATTTGGTTGTGTTCGTCACTCTGAGGACTGACTACAATGCGCCGCGGTGCTATCCAAACAAGGGGCAACTTTCCGTTGCTATTCAATGCACTGCGGTGCCATTCAAACAAGGGGCAACTTTCCATTGCCATGCAGTGTCCTTCAGGAAAGGGGCAATTTTCCTTCGGATCTGAGGTTGTGTATCTCGAGGGTAGGTTCCGTGCTCGTTCAGCAGTGGCCGTTCGCGAAATAGTTTTTGAGAATTTTTGCTGAGGTTGACTAATTTTCTCGAAAAGTATTCCATTTTTCAAAACTGGACCATTTCTTGGACCCAAAAAAGGAAAATTTTCAGTGCTCATAGCCTGACTTGCATGATTTTAAAATCAGAAAATTGAACAAGCATGTTAATCTAACTCTCATTTTGGTCAAAATTGTTTTAGTAGAAAGCCAAAAACAAAAAATGGTCGAAATGATGAACTAGGGGCGCAGTTGAGTCAGGTGTTCAGTCTCTTCTCCATTGTCAACATACTTGCCAGAAAGGGCACCGTACTTGCGAAGAAGGGCACTCTACCTGCAAGAAAAGGCACAACTGAAGGCAACAACAAAGGGCTGAAAGTTCTTTCACCCTCCGAGCAACGAGGTATCAAGCCAAGTGCGAAGTACGAACTGGAATGGGTCAAGATATTCCACTCCCTCATCTGGACAAATCTGATCATGTCCAAACTCCCCAACAGCATCGTCAACCGATGTTAGCTGCAGGTTTGCTACACACCCAGCTGTAGCACAGCCCCTCTGTGGAAAAAACTCACTGTTGTGAACAAGAATGAGAATCTGGTAGAATACCAGAGGCGAGAGCCCACAACTTCCTGCTTATCCATCAACCACCCAGGGGAGGGATAAAAAATGAGAGATTGAAGAATAGAGAGATGTGGGATGAGAGAAAAAGTGAGAAAAGGGCTTTTTTAGAAAACAAGAGATTGAGTGCCAGAGTGATGTGAGAATCACAAATGAGAAAGGGTGGGAAACACTACCCGGTGAAACAGGCTCCCTGTGCACGTCTGAGTGTCGTGTCTTTTTGTTTTATCTCGATTCTTGTTTTGAGTCGTTTCGATTGTTACTCGATGTGTCTAGGTTGTGTGCCTTTTATTTCCTTGTTGAGTCGTTTTGCTGTGTTCAGTCGTAGGCTCAATACCTGGTCGAAAACTCATCTCTCAATTTCAAAAATAAAATCGTTTTGTGCTCCGAGTGCCGTGCCGTTCTCCATATTTGTGCAAAACAGAATTTGTTCTTTCATAAAACCGCAGGGTTCAACCCAGGTCATGTGAGAACAGTGGAACCAGGACCCATCTGAAGCTATAATGGTTCCGAACTGCAAAGCAAAAGCAAAAGAGGAAAATGTCGGGCATCTGAGTTTGTTCCAACTTCAGTAAGCTCCGAGATCGCATTCCGTATGCACCTTGTCAGGCCTTGTCAATGCTCCGAAGTATGAGTATGCCTCTACCTCAAGCTCAAGATCAAGTCTGCCTCAAGCCAGAATGGCAATCAAAAATGCTCTCTCTGAGTACCAGTTCCTTGCCAGGGTCATCTTGGCTGTGTTCGCAATGAGTTCCTAGGAGACCAACCGAGACGGTGGAAACTAGAGTTCGAATGGCTCTTGCCTAGAACGCAAAGGTTCAGGATTTCTGAGACTAAAGTCTGGTTTAAATACCCAGGGGTGTATCCCCGGCTTGAAATCTGTATGGAAGCCCCATAGGTTGCGACAGCGTGTATGCACCTCAATTCTGGATAGTGAACCAACCTAGTCTGTCACCCCGTTGGAGAATAGGGAAAGTTGTGAAAATGATCATGAAGAAAGTGTAGACACCCCATTTTTGACCGACCTTAAGACTCAGACGTCATCAATTGAGTGCTTGGTGATGTTGCATATTGTGCTCGTTCTGAGGTTGCGGAGTCCCGGCTACGAGCCTTGCCTCCGGACTTCCGGACTCTTTTGTGCTTTGCCTCGATTTGCGAACCAGGCTCCGTTTTCTCTATTTTCTCTTCCTGAGGGGAGGGAGAGGTCTAGTAGATCATCTCTCAGTGGCCGTAGGCTACGTTTTGTGGTCGCAGGCCATTTTTCCCATTTCGGAGCCCGGTTCCCGATTTTCGGAGCCGTCAGGCCGTGTGCCTCGGTTCGAGATCGCCTAACCACCTCTGTTTGCCCCGGTTTTTGGCATGTATCTTATTTACTCCCTTTTTAGGGACACTGTGGTCCGAGAGACCAACTTCGTGGTCGTGCACCACTCCCGGTGCCTAACAGCCCACTTTCGGGGCCTCGAACTGCGTGTTTCGGCTCCCGAACCTTCATTCTACATTTTTGGGCTCCGACCCAAACTTGAGATAGTCATATTTTGAGGTCCTTTTCATGTTTGATTAAGGACCTCTTACTGTTTGACATCTCCATCTGTCACTTGCCTTTTTACCTCTTTTTGGGCCTTTTTGCACGGTATTTTAGGCGTACTTGTGGGCTGCGTTGGACTTGGGCGTAAACTAAAAAGTGTTTTATTTTGAGCCCCTCTTCAACTTTGTTGAAGGACTCTCGGCCATTTGAAACCCGTAGCTGCCACTTTCCCTTTTGGCCATTTTTGGAGGGAAACTTGAAATGTTTCCCCCCCTTTTTTCCCCCCCTTTTTTCTAAACGTTTTTGCCTATATATACAGCCCTCCAGATCTGTTTTAAAGGTTACAAAATCTGATTTAGGTCTCCTATATACAAGCTCTCTCTCTCTCTCTCTATATTCTAACCCTAAAACTCCAAGTTCCTTGCCCCTTTCTTCATCACCACCTAGCACCACCACCACTACACCATTTCCAGCAGCAAGGAGGGCCTTCCAGCAGCTAAGAGGCACCATTTTCAGTCCTAGAAGCAGCCAAGGTTTTGGTCTACAAGGGTAAGCACTCATTTCCCCTTTTGAGCTCCATTTTTGTACCATTCCTCTACCCTACTTGCTCACTGTTTTAGGCTCCGACCCTAACTGAAAGGGGCACCCTTTTGATCTGTTCTTCATCTTTGTTTAAGGGCTCAACCCTGTTTGGGCCCTCCATTTGGTACTTGTTTCAATATCATCTCATATGCCTTAATCTTGCGTGCTTTAGCTAGCCTATGAGTGATCTGTTTCTGAGCTTGATATGAACTGTGAGTAGGCCTATTTTGAGCCCCTCTTCAACATTGAAGAAGGGCTCAACCATGTTTGGCAACGTTATCATGCACTTGCTTTGTAATCTCTCGTATTTACCGTAAAATTGCATGATTTGTTTGGTCTGTCTAGCTTCTGTTTTCGGCCATCATCAGGTCTGGAAAGAGTCTTATTTTGATCTTATGGACATATTTCATGAAGGGTCTTTGTTGGTTGGATGAATGTTTGGGGTACCTCATGTTATGGCCTATAGTATCCTAGTTCTTGCATGGCATTCTTAGCATATTTGCACACTGAGTTGAGGCATGTCATCTACTGTAAATATGCATATTTTTGGTCCCTCATCAGTGTTGTAGAAGGAAATTTTTCCATTTGAGCATCGCATACATCACTTGTTTCAATACCCCTCTCTTGGCCCCCGTTTTTGCATGCCATTGTTGTCCTATCTATGCTTACTATTTGGCCATGTTTTGTACTGTAAAAATGCTATTTTGGGGGCTGCCTTGCTACTGTTTTGCATGTCGTGTACCAATTGTGCATATTTAGTATAGCTATAGGCCATTTCGGGTGCCTAAATTCGCATTTCGGGACTATTCCGTGCATCGGGTGTACTTTGGCCATGATTCGGGACTGTTTTCCCCCACACTTCAGTGCTGAAATTCCATTAGTATGTTTGCATATCATTTCCATGTCATTTCATGCTTTATGCCATTGCCTCGGTTTGCGTGCCCGTGTGCACGCATTTCGAGGCACTTCATTTTCATCCATCGGCCTCTTATGTGAGTGTGGCTAAGGCTCTCTCATGTTAGTGTAAGTCCAATTTGCATTTTAGTGTCATTTGCATCCCGTATGCTATTGCCTCGGTTTGCGTGCACACGTGCACGCATTTCGAGCGTCCCATTTTCATCTTGTGGCCACTGATTTTGGCATGCTTGCGAGCCATCCATGTTAGTTTAAGTCCATCATTGCATTGCACGTTCATATGTCATGTTTCATGCCTTGCCATGCTTTGATAGAGTGGCATTCGTGCCTTAGGATCGGTCCTCGGTTTGCGTGCATACGTGCACGCGTTTCGGGAATCTCTTTTTCCTCTAATGGCCTCCTTGTATTGGTGTAAGCCCATCTTGCATTGTGTATGCCATGTTCAATGCGTTGTGCATGTTATGTTGTTAGCATCGTGTATGCCACGTAGTTGCATCGCATGTTTGCGTACTTAGCCGCCATGCCTAGATTGCATTTCATTGAACATGCATCCCTTGCCTCTTGACTAATCATGATAGGGGTTGGGGCCCTTTGATTTGTTTTGTGCATTGCATTCCATTTGATATCAAAGTTGCTAACTCGGCTTTTGGGCCATCATGCATTGAAATGTGCGATTGATGGCCCGGGGGTCGAGGGCCATACTCCCTTGAGTCCATTACATGATAGGGAGTGTGTCCATGCATACATTTGCCTAGAAATTCTATACCTTGCACTGCTGGTCTGCTGTTGCTGTCAAAACTGTCTTCTGCAGGAATTTTGTGCCGACCGGCAGTATAGAGTGCCGACCGGCAATGTATTTAGTGTCGATAGCTTCATTTCTAGCCGGTGGACTTTATACACGGCCAGTGGACATTCCATCCAGCCGATGATGATTCTTAGGATGCAGGGAGCCTATTCTGGGACTTTTACAGTCTTCCAGAGAAGCAGAACAGTAAAAGCAGAGCCAACAGTGCTATGGCAGCGAGTTTCCAGGCGAAGCCAATCCGAGCATGCGTGCATCCCTCTTCCCGAGGCCTTTTACTGCTTTCAGTAGTTTAATTAATTTGTTAATTAATTAAGGGTCTGTAATAATTAATTAGCTAGGATAGTTGATTTATTATTTGGGACTGTATATTATTCTTTTGGTCCCTCCGTGTGAGGGCATATTTGTAATAAGGGTGTGTGAGTGTGTGTATGTCTTCCAACCCCCATTTCTTTCTCCCTTTTATTTACCTGCTTATGATGGTAGATTAGGGCATATTTAATTTAGCATACCTTATGCAATGCATGTGTGCATCCATGCATTTGTTGACATGCATCGGGCTCGGCACATCATACAAACTGCATCGTACTTTCAATTCCAAATTGAATACGTGTTATTTGTAGCATTCCATATGCCACGTTTAGGATAGCCGAGCCTGCCTAGATTACATCTTTGCATGTGTTGCATTAGACATTTCAGTATGCTTAGGTCCATGCATGGATTTCTAATAAGCTTCTGTTTTGGCTTGGAGTATTAGGTGAGCTTTTATGCTTTAGCATATCGCATGTGTGTGAATGTTGCCATAATAGCATGCTTACCATGAGGCTAAGTGCTTATGTGATATAACTGCATGAATGCCTGTGGATGGAGGTTGAATTACCTAAATTGGGACAACACATTAAAACTGTGAGTTTTAAAGCCCACTAGATAGTGGCAAAACCGTCTTTTCTAAAAGCCCGCTTGAGAGTGGCAAAACCTGCATTTTAGCCTACTTGTGAGTAGCAAATCATTTTCAAAACAAACATGTGGTGTTTTGTTCCAACTTAGGCGATTTGGTCTATACTTGTTTGCTGTGCGTATAATATAGTAATTCTAGGCTAATAACCGGAATAAGAACGCATAAAGTTTTCAAAAACGGATATCACGGTTAGTAGAGGCCGGTCTTCGGACCGGGCGAAAGGGGGTGCTCATAGCTGACCTTCCCCGATCGTACCCAAGCTCCCGAGCCAAGACCACTTTGGTGATGACGGACATGTGGCCTTCGGCACCGAGTCAGGGTTTCCTAAATTTCCCATTTTAAAATATTTAGGTGGCGACTCTGTAATCTGGCAAAGCAGTCCATGTTTGGCACTACTTTTTCAAAAATCTGTTTTTCTTCAAAACGATTTGCCGGATTTGGACTCTTTGGTTCAGATTTAGAACCGCGACACAAATCGAGTCCGAACTGTAGCCGAGGTCCCCCGCGGACGTGCTACAGAAAGGTAGCATCCAAAGTGTTCTACGTGTAGAACCCTTGCCAGCACTCCAGAGCCTTTGTACTGTGAGTTGAAGGTAAAGTGTTCGAAGAGCACAAGGGGAGATCCCCGTCGGAGAAGAACGGTTCACCGCGACTCACCTCATGAGGTGCTTTCTAAAGCGCCGCTTTGTCCATTTATTGCTTTCCGTAAGCATCATGCATTGTAATGCACTGTACCTATCAAGTTTCTTTCTCAGTCATGCACGATATTGTATGTACGGTTCATTCAAAGAAGTTCCGTTTAAGATCATTCATTTAGTGTAACAATCACACTTTGTTCATATTGTGTATTAATCACACACACTCGCTTTGTATCTATCACACTATGCCTACTTTGTGTATCAATCACACATGCTCGCTTTAGTGTATCAATCACACACATTCTCATTTTGTGTATCAATCACATTCTCTTCACTTTAGTGTATCAATCACACTTCACTCATTTTGTGTAGCTATCACACACATCCTCATTTTGTGTATCTATCATGCACATATTCACATCATCACCTTTAGTGTATCCATCACACTTGTTCACTAAGTGCATCTATCACACTTTGTGTTCGCCTTTAGTGTATCAATCACACTCTATTCACTAAGTGCATCTATCACACTCTATTCACTAAGTGCATCTATCACACTTCGTGTTCACATTCAGTATATCTATCATACTCTGTTCACATAGTGCATCTATCACAATTTGTGTTCACTTTTAGTGTATCAATCACACTCTGTTCACTTAGTGCATCTATCACACTTTGTGTTCACTTTTAGTGTATCCATCACACTTGTTCACTAAGTGCATCTATCACACTTTCTGTTCACTTTTAGTGTATCAATCACACTTTGTTCACTAAGTGCATCTATCACACTTCGTGTTCACATTTAGTATATCAATCATACTTTGTTCACTAAGTGCATCTATCACACTTCGTGTTCACAGTCAGTGTATCCATCACACTTGTTTACTTAGTGCATCTATCACACTTTGTGTTCGCTTTTAGTGTATCAATCACACTCTGTTCACTTAGTGCATCTATCACACTTTGTGTTCACTTTTAGTGTATCCATCACACTTGTTCACTTAGTGCATCTATCACACTTTGTGTTCGCTTTTAGTGTATCAATCACACTCTGTTCACTTAGTGCATCTATCACATTTCGTGTTCACCTTTAGTATATCCATCATACTTGTTCACTAAGTGCATCTATCACACTTCGTGTTCACCTTTAGTATATCTATCATACTTGTTCACCAAGTGCATCTATCACACTTCGTGTTCACCTTCATTGTATCAATCATACTTGTTCACTAAGTGCATCTATCACGCTTTGTGTTCACCTTTAGTGTATCCATCACACTCGCTTCACTTTGTGTACCTATCACACGCTCGCTTTGTGTATCTATCACGCACTCACCTAGTGTATCCATCACACTTTGCTTCATATAGTGTATCCATCACACTCGCTTCACTTTGTGTATCTATCACACGTTCGCTTTGTGTATCTATCACACACTCACCTAGTGTATCCATCACACTTTGCTTCATATAGTGTATCCATCACACTCGCTTCACTTTGTGTATCTATCACACGTTCGCTTTGTGTATCTATCACACACGTTCGCTTTGTATATCTATCACACACGCTCGCTTCGTGCATCAATCACACACTTCGTTCACCTTTGTGTATCTATCGCACATTTTCGTGAAGATCCCATAATTTTCTTACATCCTTTCTGCATGAGGTATAGTTTGGTTCGAGTTTACTTGCTTGCCTAGCATTCGCTTAAAAAGTTGCATTTATTTTGTATAATTGCTTCATTACAGCTCTCTTTGCATGGTCATGAGTGATATCCGGCTTCGCGTAGCGTATAAGTCCAATTATCAAACCGGCTTCGCGTAGCGTATAAGTCCAATTATCAAACCGGCTTCGCGTAGCGTATAAGTCCAATTTTCAAACCGGCTTCGCGTCGCGTATAAGTCCAATCTTCAAACCAGCTTCGCGTAGCGTATAAGTCCAATCTTCAAACCGGCTTCGCGTAGCGTATAAGTCCAAATCATCAAAATCTTCCTGCATATCATTTTGCATCCTGCCCCTGAACTACGCTGGTTTGATTCCTTGCAAAATGATACGTAGGCAGCCTACAGGCACAACCATTTATTTATCTATATTTTGTTTGATTGTCCAAGTCTTCGGCCTTGTCAAAATGGGTCGTCTCTGGGCTTTGACATTCACTCCCGTCACTTCTTGACTTCCGAGTTCTGTCAAAGAGGGGCAACTGTAGACACCCCATTTTTGACCACCTTTAAGACTTGGACGCGACTGATGGTTCTGGAAGTTGTGCAGTGCAAAGGTTCAATTTCTTCGGCAAGGAGAGAGAGTCAAATCTCAACTTCATACCCTTTTTTTTGGACCAAAACGATCTTGATCAAAAGATTTTAGTCTTAAAACCCTCTCTTTCAAAACGTTTTTGAAATAAAGTTTTTACGATGTTCCAAGGCTCGCATTTTGTCAAATGTTGCTCTTTTCGGTAAACCGAGCAATGACAAAGTGGAAATGAATGAAAGAGAGATGAAATATTTGAAAATCTTTCAAAACACCTTGCTTAGGGGTTTGAAGTTGAAGAAAAGAGGAGAAGAGGGAAGAAATCCAGTTGGGGGAGAAAATGGGCATGAACCGTTAAGAGAGAGTCGAGCAGCCCTCGCCGAATCGGGCCTATTCATTTGCGTACTTAGAATCAAGATATGAGGCCATCACTGTTGGAAATAAGACTTCCGGGGCTTCATTTTGCACTCAAGAATCTCCTAAAGCCAATTCCGGATGGGGGAGATATGGTTGATTGAAGTAGGGCATCACTCCGGTTGGACCGAATCTGCGCGGCTTCACCAAAACTGGCATAACTTTTTGCATAGGAGGAATTTTAATGGAAGATTTGCGCCATTGGAAAGCTAACTTCCAGGGCTCCAATTTGGACACTGGCCGGACACCATTGGACTTCCCAATCACTGGCCAGCCACCTTTCTTTCCGGCAGAGCCATTTTTTGTCCTGAAAAGTAACAGGCCGGCCAGAAAATGTGGCAGGCCGGCCACCTACCTGGTCGGATGACCACTTTGGCCATTTTGACCTGGCCGGCCATTCTTTCCCTCCTGAGTATGTTCCAGCTGTGCCCCCAGTTTTCCTCCAGACCCTGTACCCGAGGGTCAGCCTTTTGGGGGGCAAATTTGAATTGGTTTTCCCCCCCATTTTTCCCTTCTCTCCCTCTATAAAACCAGCACCCTCAGCTGCATTTTAGGGGGGTTAGAAAAATTCATTTGAGAGTCTTGCATTAAATCTCTCTCCCTCTCTACTCCAAGCCTCAAAACCACCTTGCTCCAATACCATTTCTACACCACCTCCAAGCCTACAACCTCCATACTCCATTCCAGCAACTTGAGGCTGTTTTTCAGAGCTTAGGAGCACCATTTCTTAGACCAAAAGCTGCTGGAAGTTTGGACTACAAGGGTGAGCCTCATTTCTCTCTCTTTTTGCTCTATTTTGCATGTAATCTTAGCCTTTGTTGCTTACATTTTTGGGCTCCGACCTGAACTGTAAATAGTCATATTTTATGCTCATCTCCATGTTTGATTAAGGGTTTTTCCCTGTTTGAGGTCTCCTCCTCACCCTTTGTGTTTAAACTCTCTTTTGGGCCTATTTTTGCATGGTATTTTAGGCTTATTTGTGAGCTGTTTTGGACTTGGTCATAAACTGTGAAATATCTTTTTTTGAGCCTCTATTCAACTTTGTTGAAGGGCTCTCCTCTGTTTGAGGACAGCTGCTACCACTTACATCTTTATCCCTCATTTAAGCCTTTTTCTTGCATGTTGATTTAGCCTCATTTGTGTTCATTTTCGAGACTTGATGTAAACTGTAAAGTACCATGTTTTGAGCCCCTCTTCAACTTTGTTGAAGGGATATTTGCCATTTGGGGCCAGCTGCTATCCCTTGCCTCTATCCTCTCTTTTAGGGCCACTTTTGCATGATAGATTAGCCCTATTTATGTTCATTTTTGAGACTTAATATAAACTGAAAAAAGTCTTGTTTTGGCATCATCTTCATGTTTTATCAAGGGCATTTTCTTATTTGAGGTTACATGCTTCCTTGTATGCTTGATTCCCTCCTATTTTGAGCCTTACACCCTAGCCCTTGTTGCATGCCTTGTTTGACCTTCTAGCCACTGGAATCCAGTGGATTTCCAGTGGCCTTGATGCTATTTTGAGCCTCCAAATCAGAGGAGGTTCCCCCCCTCTCACCTTGACTTGTTTGGTGGTCATGTTGGCCTTCCAAAGAGACCCTATCTTGCATGCTTCTCAGTCACATTTCAGGGTCAATTTGGTGAGTTTTAAGACTATCATATTTGATTTTCAAAGTTGATTTGGGGCTGCCAGATGTCTATCTTGTATGTGCCTAATAACTCCTTGCATGGCCCTCTAAAGGAGCCCCTCATTTGTGCATGTGTTGGCTGTCTTTCCATGTGTATTTGGGTGTATTTTGGCATGTTTAGTTCACTGATTTTTTCTGGTTTAGTGAGATTCCATGTGCTTCATATACATGCCATGTAATCCATGTTTGATAGTCAAAATCGCATGCTATTTTAGGCCATGTTGCTAGCACCTTTTGGCCACACTCTAAACTGGAAAAGTTCATGTTTTGGGACTGCCTTGACTCTGTCTTCATGCTTCATGTTCAAATAATGCATGTTTTGTATAGCTATAGGCCAATGCATGTGCCTAGTTTTGTGTTTCGGGACCATTCCATGCATCGGGTGCCATGTTTCCATGTTTCGGGGTCATTTTGCATCACATTTCAGTGCTAGAACTTGCATGTTTGAATGCCATATTTCATGCCTTGCCATGCCTTGTTAGAGTGGTATTTGTGCCTTAGGATCGGTCATCGGTTTCCGTGCACGCGTGCACGCATCTCGAGCGTCTCATTTTCATCTTATGGCCGCTGATGTGAGTGTGGCTGAGGTCCACTCATATTGGTGTAAGTCCATCATGCATTGCCTATGCCATTTCAATTCATAGCATTGCGTATGCTAGGTTGTATGTTAGAGCATCGTGTATGCCGTGTTACATCGTGCATTGTGTATGCCATTTCATAGCATTGTGTATGCTAGGTTGTATATTAGTTGCATTCATGCATGCCATGCATATTGCATTGTGTTTGGGATAGGAGTTAGCCCGAGCATGGGAAACGAGGGACGTTTCGTACTTCGAGTGACGGAACGTGTCTCAATTCTCAGTTACCGACACTCCGGATTAACCATGATGGAGTTTAGGTCTTATTGTGTTTATGTGTGCATTCATTTCATATTAAGTCGTGCAATTTGACTCCTCGGCCATCATGCATCGATATGCGTGATTGGTGGCACGAGGATCGAGGACTACGCTCCTTGAAGAGTAGTCAAGCATACATATGTATAAATACATTGCCATGCCCCTTTCCTGCTCTCTGTTGCAGCAAATCAGAAATCGGCAATCTTTTGGGGCTTCGCGCAACATTCCGGGCTTAATTGTAAACAGAGGCTAATCGGGGCATCGCGATAGATTTCTGCGCCAAGCAACCCGAACATGCATCAGTCATCATCTGGAGCAGAGTCGAGGCAGTCCCTAGCTTGCATGCTAGTTTACAGCTTTCCTAGTTTAAATTTGTTAATTAATTAGGATTTTGTATTTATTCGGACTGTAATTATTCATTTGGGACTGTATATTATTTATTCGGACCCTCCGAGCGAGGGCACAATTGTAATAAGTGTGCGTGTGTGTGATGTATGTCTTCCAACCCCACGTCTTTCTCCCTTTTATTTACCAGCTTATGATGGTTAGATTAGGGCATATTTCAATTAGCATACAGTATGATAGCATGTTTGCATTCATTTATCTGTTTTGCATGCACCGGGCTCGGCGCACCATACTAACTGCATTTGTATTTCAATTCCGAGTTGAATACATGTTAGCTGTAGCATTCCATATGCCATGTTTAGAATAGCCGAGCCTGCTATAATTGCATTTTTGCATGTGTTGCATTAGGCATTTCTATATAATTAGGATCATGCATGGATTTCTAATTAGCTTCTGTTTTGGCTTGGAGTACTCGTTAAGTTTTTATACTTTAGCATCCTTGTATGTGTGTGAGTGACTGCCATGATAGCATGCTTACCATGAGGCTATTTGCTTATGTGATTGTAGACGTCCCCCGAACGCCCCGGGAGGGTGAGTCCCGTTCTATTCATATTGGGGTTCACTACAGTTCGGACTCAAATTGTCACGGTTCTTAATCTGAACCAAAGAGTCCAAATTCGGCAAATCGTTTTGAGAAAATAGATTTTTAGAAAAGAAGTGCCAAACATGGACTGCTTTGCCAGATACAGAGTCGCCACCTAAATATTTTTTAATGGGGAAATTTAGGAAACCCTGACTCGGTGCCAAAGGCCACGTGTCCGTCATCACCAAAGTTGCCTCGGCTCGGGAACTTGGGTACGATTGGGGAAGGTCACTTCGTGAGCACCCCCGCTCGCCCGATCCGAAGATCGGCCTCTACTAACCATGATATCTCATTTTTGAAAACACATGCGTTCTTATTCCGGTTATTAGCTAGAATTACTATGTGATGCGCACAGCACAACAAGTATAGACTAGATCGCCTAATTTGGAACAAAGCATTGCATATCCGTTTATTTGGAAAATGTTTGAAATTTGCTACTCGCAAGTAGGCTAAAACGCGGATTTCAATGAATTATCCCAATTCAAGTAATCCAACCTTCACCCACAGGCATTCAGGCAGTTATATCAACTAAGCATTTAGCCACATGGTAAGCATGCTGTCATGTTAACATTCACACTCATGCGAGATGCTAAAGCATAAATACTTACATCGTACTCCGAGCCAAAATAGAAATCAGTTAGAAATCAATGCATGATCCTAACTATACAGAAATGCCTAATGCAACACATGCAAAATGCAACTATAGCAGGCTCGGCTATTCTAAACATGGCATGTGAAATGCTACAGCTAACACATATTCAATTTGAAATTGAAATTCAAATGCAGTTAGTATGATGCGCCGAGCCCGGTGCATGCAAAACAGATGAATGAATGCAAACATGCGATCATACTGTATGCTAATTGAAATATGCCCTAATCTAACCATCATAAGCGGTTAAATAAAAGGGAGAAAGAAAGGGGATTGGAAGACATGCACACACGCACGCACCCTTATTACAACAATTGGCCCTCACTCGGAGGGTCCGAAAGAATAATACAGTCCCAAATAAATACAGTCCGAATAAATAATACAAAATCCTAATTAATTAACAAATTAATCTAGGAAAGCAATAAATTGGCATGCAAGCCAGGGACCGCCTCAGCTCTGATCCAGATGATGAATGATGCATATTCAGGTTGCCTTGCGCGGAAATCCACTGCGATGCCCCAATTAGCCTCTGTTTGCAATTGTTCTTGGAATGCGTGCCAAGCTCCGGAAGGCTGCTGATTCTTGATTTGCTGCAACAGAGAGCAACAAAGGGGCATGGCAAAGTATTTTCACACATGTATGCATGACTACTCTTCAGGGAGTGTAGTCCTCGATCCTCGTGCCACCAATCACGCATATCGATGCATGATGGCCGAGGAGTCGAATTGCATGACTCGATGTAAAATAAATGCACATGTAAAGCAAGTAAAGCCTAGAACTCTATCATGAATCATCAAGAGCTTCGGCGACCGAGAATTGAGACGCATCCCATCACTTGAAGTATGGAATACCCCTCGTTTCCCGTGCTCGGATTAACGTTTAACCCGAACAATGCAACACATAAGCATGGCAAACATGCAATATGGACTAAGTATGCAAACATGCAACTAAACCAAACATGCGACAAGCATATGAACATAATGTGAGGCGACAACCTTGGATAATCATGGCAAAATGCAATGTGACATGCGAGCATGCGAGGCATGTAAAGCTAAGCAAGTATGCAATGACATACTACGTGTAACAAGCATGAGACAACATGGTAAAATGGGCTTACACCAACATGGACAGCTCTCAACTAGGTCCAAATTAGTAGCCATTAGATGAAAATGAGACACTCGAAATGCGTGCGCACATGCACGCAAACCGAGGACCGAACCTAAGGCACGAATGCCACTCTACCAAAGCATGGTAAGGCATGGAACATGGTATGCAAACATGCAAATTTCAGCACTCAAACATGATGCTAAACAGCCCCGAAACATGGCAACATGGCACCCGATGCATGAGATGAACCCCGAAATGCAAAACTAGGCACATAGAATGACTTACAGCTATACAAAGCATGCATTATTGGACTATGAAGTCTAAAGACGGAACCAAGACAGTCCCAAAACATGGACTTTTCCAGTTTAAAGCAAGGCCAAAAAGTGCTAACAAGATGGACTAAATTAGCATGCGAATTTGACTAGCAAACATGGTTTACATGGCAAATATATGATGCAAGTGAGAACTCATCAAACCAGCAAAAATCAGTGAATAAACCATGTGAAAAAGGCCCAAATAACCATGGAAATGCAGCCAATGCATACCAAAATGAGGGGCTCCTTTAGAGGGCCATGCAAGGAGTTATTAGGCACATACAAGATAGACAAGTGGCATGACATATACAACTCTGAAAATCAAACATGGTAGTCCTAAAACTCACAAAATTGGCCCCAAAATCAGTCAACAAAGCATGCAAGATGGGGGCCCTTTAGAAGACCAAAATGGCCATCAAGCAAGTCAAGGTGAGAGGGGGTCACCCCCCTCTGATTTGGAGGCTCAAAATAGGGTCTTAGCCACTGAAAATCCACTGGATTTCAGTGGCTAGAAGGCCAAACAAGGCATGCAACAATAGCTTAGGCATAAGGCTCAAAACAAGAGGCAACTAAGCATACAAGCTATCATATGACCTCAAAAAAAAATGGAACCTTAATCAAACATGAAAATGGTGCCGAAACAAGACTATTTTCAGTTTACAACATGCTTCAAAAATGAACACAAATAGGGCTAATCTATCATGCAAAAATGGCCCTAAAAGTGAGAATAGAGACAAGGGGCAGTAGCCGACCCCAAACAGCAAGGAGCCCTTCAACAAAGTTGAAGAGGGGCTCAAAATAAGGCATTTCACAGTTTACATCAAACCACGAAAATAAACACAAGTAGGCCTAAACTAGCATGCAAGAAAAGGGCCTAAAAGAGGGGTAAAGAGGCAAGTGGTAGTAAATGACCTCAAACAGAGGAGAGCCCTTCAACAAAGTTGAAGAAGGGCTCAAAAAAAGCCACTTTACAGTTTACATCAAAGCTCAAAACAGTTCACAAATAAGCATAAAATACTATGCAAAAATAGGCCTAAAAGAAAGTTAAAGAGGCAAGTGATGGAAGGAGGCCTCAAACAGAAAAAGACCCTTAATCAAACATGAAAAGGGACTCAAAATATGACTATTTTCAGTTAGGGTCGGAGCCCAAAAATGCTTGCAAGCAAGGCTTAGAAATGAAACAAAGAAAGACTAGTTTAAGGGAAATAGATGCTTACCCTTGAAGAACAAGTCTTTAGCAACCTTTTGGTCCAAAAATCTGAGCTTCTAGCCTCTGAAGATCAGCCTCAAGGTGTTTGAATGAGTGATGGAAGCCTTGTGCTATGAGGTGTAGTGCAAAAATGCAAAGAAATCTAACTTCCAAGCTCTAACCACAAGCAATATAGCGAGAGAGATGGATTTTTGCCCTCTCAAATCTCAGAACCTAGTGTAAGGAAGAAGCCCCTTGCTTATATAGAGCAATGCAAGGCTAAAGCTTCTTGAACAAGCTTCCAAAGGCTTTGATCCCTCCATACACGTGTATGGAGGGCAGATATGAGGAATCCAGCTGGTACAAAATATCTGCCCGGAAACTAGCTGAGAAAGGGGGGGTGCCGGCCATCAGCAATGGCCGGCAGTGCCACACTGATGGCCGGCAGTGCTCACCAGTGGCCGGCAGGGGCAAAGCCATGGCGGCAGTGCCATGCCTATGGCCGGCAGTGCACTAGGAGGGCCACTCTGACAGGACCTAGTCAGGGTCCAAAAATGAGGCAGAAAGGATACAGGGTCCGGAAACTCGAACCGGTGACGTTCCGCCGCGACAGTCGAAAGCTGGGCGAGCAATCGAACCAGTTGTTGGTGTACCTACAAGCACAACCAAGTCTTGAGGACGGTCAAAAATGGGGTGTCTACAGTTGCCCCTCTTTGACAGAACTCAGAAGTCACAAAGTGACGGGAGTGAATGTCAAAGCCCAGAGACGACCCATTTTTGACAAGGCCGAAGACTCAGACAAACAATTAGCATAAGCATGCAGCGATGTGCCCGAAGGCTGGGGCAAAATGCAAATGATATGCAAGATGCAAGATTTGACTAACAATCATGCTAAGGATGCTGTAACGAAGCAAAACATGCGACAGTTTTAAGCAAGTGAACACGAATCCAACTACACTACAATGCAGAAAGGATGTAAAAGAATTATGCAATTCTTACCACGTTTCACACGGGGTGAATACAATACCTGTGCGGCTCGTCCGGTTGCACCGGCTTCAAATGAACCGTACATACAATATCGTGCCTGAAAAAGAAATGAACTTAACAGGTACAATATCGTCAGGAACATGCATAACAATGCATTTGAAAAGTGCGTGACAACGCATGTGATGTGTGAAATGAGAATTGAACACATGTAAGTAAAGCGTGCGCGACAACGCATGCAATGTGTAAAATAAGAATTGAAAATACACATGTAAGTAAAGCATGCAGTCACGCAAGCAATGTGTAACGAAACTTGAAAAATACACATGTAAGTAAAGCAAGCGGTAAACGCGAGCATGTGTAAAGAAAGAAATTGAACACATGTAAGTAAAGCAAGCGGTCAACGCGAGCAATGTGTAAAGCAAGAAATTGAACACATGTAAGTAAAGCAAGCGGTAAACGCGAGCAATGTGTGAAATAGGCAAAAGGTATGAACACATGCAAGTAAAGCACACGCCGAAACGTGCACAATGTGTAACCACCTGAAAGATACATTATACACATGTAAGTAAAGCATGCAGTAATGCAAGCAATGTGTATAGCAGGAATGAACACATGTCAGTAAAGCAAGCGCGATTAACGCAAGCAATGTGTAACCTCCTGTGGGATGCATAAACACATGTAAGTAAAGCATACGCGATTAACGCAAGCAATGTGTAAAGCAAGCAAGGTATGAACACATGTAAGTAAAGCACACGCCGAAACGTGTATAATGTGTAACCACCTGAAAGATACATTATACACATGTAAGTAAAGCATGCAGTAATGCAAGCAATGTGTATAGCAGGAATGAACACATGTCAGTAAAGCAAGCGCGATTAACGCAAGCAATGTGTAACCTCCTGTGGGATGCATAAACACATGTAAGTAAAGCATACACAATTAACGCAAGCAATGTGTAAAGCAAGCAAGGTATGAACACATGTAAGTAAAGCACACGCCGAAACGTGTACAATGTGTAACCACCTGAAAGATACATTATACACATGTAAGTAAAGCATGCAGTAATGCAAGCAATGTGTATAGTAGGAATGAACACATGTCAGTAAAGCAAGCGCGATTAACGCAAGCAATGTGTAACCTCCTGTGGGATGCATAAACACATGTAAGTAAAGCATACGCAGAAACGTAAGCAATGTGTAAAGCAAGCAAGGTATGAACACATGTAAGTAAAGCACACGCCGAAACGTGTACAATGTGTAACCACCTGAAAGATACATTATACACATGTAAGTAAAGCATGCAGTAATGCAAGCGATGTGTATAGCAGGAATGAACACATGTCAGTAAAGCAAGCGCGATTAACGCAAGCAATGTGTAACCTCCTGTGGGAGCGCATAACGATGTTTGATAAAGAGAATGCATGACAATGTATAATAGAGATAGGGAAATGCATGACAATGCACGACAGAGGCACATGACAATGCGTGGTAAGGAGAATGCACGACAATGCATGATAGAGAAAATGCATGTCAATGCATAATAGATGCGCATGACGATGCGCGATAAGGAAAATGCATGACAATGCATAGGAGTGCGCATGACGATGTGCGATGAGGAGAATACATGATAATGCATGTAAAGTACGCATGACAATGCGCGATAAGGGGAATGCATGACGATGCATGTTAAGGACATGCAAAATAATGCATAATGGTTGCGCATGACGATGCGCGGTAAGAAAGATGTATGACAATACATGTTGGAGATATGCAAAACAATGCACGTGAACTAGATTGTTGCTTACTATAACAAATGAATGCTAATTGATATTAACAAAAGAGAAAGATGCTTAATAAAGACATCTCCTCCGGTTTACTTCCCGAAGGGTTTGGGCTGTGTCAAAAGGATACACCTCGTGCGCGTTGATGATTGTAGGCCATCGCATATTGGAGACATGACTCCTGAGCTCCCACGGAAGCATTTCGAATCAAGTTTTGAGCATTCCACAGGATTATTGAGACCCAGAAACAGATTCCCAAGATCAGATATGCAGGAAAGCTGGAAAAGACTCTCTGGTCACCAGGGACAACCGCCGGCCACCGCCGGCCATCGGTGGCAGATTGGGGCAAACTTGGCTTGCAAGCCGTGGGTCTTTAAATTGGCTCAAAATTACTCCATTTCCTCACAAATCCTTCCATAGAAATCACTTTTCTTCCTTCCTAGGTGTGCCTTCTCTCTAGATTCGCGCATTCTACGCGTTTCCCAACACCCTATTCAACTTTACATCGCGAAGGATTTTTGATTTCCTTTGGTTTGAACTGATCAGAAATTACATCCGAGGCTTCTTTCACCATTTTCTGCATTCAAGGATCATTTCCCCCGATCTTCTCTCGAGGTTAGTTCACTTTTCCGGGTTTTTGAACTTTTCTTGCATTTTCTCTCTCTTAGGGTTTGGGTTTATTCCAAATTGCACCATTTTGCTCATTTTTGCTCATTTTTGCATCATTCCTGTGCATCCATCTCAGATGGCTGACGATGTGCCTTATGGCGAGGGCTTTCCAGCACTCCCTCCAGTAGAGTTAGCGGCGGAGTTTGCGGTTGAGCCAGAGGTTGAGCCTCAGCCGTTACCATTGGACGTACGTCCCTTCGACCCTGCGGTATTGTAACATGCCCGCGAGGGACCTCGGCTACAGTTCGGACTCCCCCTTTTTTTTTGTTGCGGTTCTTAATCTGAACCAAAGAGTCCAACTTTGGCAAATCGTTTTGAGAAAAACAGATTTTGAAAAGAAGTGCCAAACATGGACTGCTTTGCCAGATACAGAGTCGCCACCTAAATATTTTTTAATGGGGAAATTTAGGAAACCCTGACTCGGTGCCAAAGGCCACGTGTCCGTCATCACCAAAGTTGTCTTGGCTCGGGAGCTTGGGTACGATCGGGGAAGGTCAGCTATGAGCACCCCCTTTGGCCCGGTCCGAAGACCGGCCTCTACTAACCATGATATCCGATTTTGAAAACGTTATGTGCTCTTATTCCGGTTATTAGCCTAGAATTACTATGTTATGCGCACAGCAAACAAGTATAGACTAGATTGCCTAATTTGGAAACAAGCATTGCATATCCGTTTGTTTTGAAAAGCGCTTTGGAATTTGCTACTCGCAAGTAGGCTAAAACACGGATTTCAACGAGTTTTTCCAACTCAAACAATCCAACCTTCACCCACAGGCAATCAGGCAGTTTATCTCATATAAGCATTTAGCCGCATGGTAAGCATACTGTCATGGTAACATTCACACGCATGCGAGATGCTAAAGCGAAAAAACTCACCTAGTACTCCGAGCCAAAACAGAAACTAGTTAGTAATCATATGCATGGTCCTAGTTTATGTAAGTGGCTAATGCAACACAAGCAAGGGTGTAATCTAGACAGGCTCGGCTATCCTAAACATGGCATGTGAAATGCTACAAGTAACAAGTATTCAATTTGGAAATTGAAATACAATGCAGTTAGCGTGATGTACCGAGCCCGGTGCATGTAAGACAAATGTATGGATGCACGCATGCTATCATACTGTATGCTAATTTAAATATGCCCTAATCTACCATCATAAGCAGGTAAATAAAAGGGAAGAAAGAAGTGGGGGTTGGAATGCATACACACACACACCCACCCTTATTACAAATTCGCCCTCGCTCGGAAGGACCAAATAAATATTACAGTCCAAACAATAAATAAATAAATTATTACAAAATTTCTAATTATCAAATTAAATCCAATATAAAAAGAAAGGGGTCTCAGCCCTGCCTCGGGATGCGCGGATGATGCATGCTCGATCCAACTTGCCCGGAAGACCCGCGTCATGCCACTGTTGCCTCTGTTTTTACTGCCCTGTCTCTCCAAAAACTGTCAAAGTCCCAGAATACCTTCCTTGTATGCTGCTGCACACCATCGGCTGGAGGAAATGCCCACCGGCCATCTAAAATATCTACCGGCTGTCCATGAGGTTATCGGCCATGCACTGATGGCCGGTCGGCACTCTATACTGCCGGTCGGCAGAAAATTCCTGCAGAAGACAGTTTTGACAGCAACAGCAGACAGGCAGTGCATGACATGGAGTTTTGAGCAAATGTAAGCATGGCTATGCTCCCTATCATGTGTTAGACTCAAGAGAGCATAGCCCTCGACCCTCGGGCCATCAATGATGCATCTTGGTGCATGATGGCCTAAAAGGCCAAGTTTGCATTTTAATGGAAATGCATGCAACACACAAATGAAGACCAAGGCTCTATCATGTATTGGTCAAGGGCCTCGATGACCGAGAGTTGGGACAAGTTGCATCACTTGTGGTATGAACTCCTCTCAACCCTCACACTTGGTTTGACACCCCAAACCAAGTAATGCAATGCATGTTATGCAAGCATGGCTCCACATGCAACCTAATACTAAAATGCAAACATGCCAAATGTAATGCAACATGCAAGGTGCAAATGCAATGCAAACATGGACAATTTAGGCAATAGGATTAGCATGTGGCAAGACCATATTAATCAAACATGCAACAAGCATTAGACAAATGTGCAATGGTGGACTTAAACCATGATGGGGCAGACCTCAATCCACCCCAAAACAGTGGCCAAAAGTGCCCCAAAAGGTGGGCAAATGTCCAAGCCAACATGCAACCATAAAGGCCTAAAGCTAAGGCACAAAGTGGAGCATTCCACTACCTACTAAAATGGCCACTCATGGCATATATTAGGCAAATAAAAACAGAATTCTAGCATGCAAAAATACACCCAAACCCTCTGATATGATAGCCCCAAAATACCTCAAATACACAAACATGCATAAGGCCTATTTCAAGGCACAAAAGAACAACCTTCCAAAGCATGAAAGTGATGACCAATGCAAGCATATGAGCATGATTTAGGGACTGAAATATAGCCTACAATGATGCCAAATCATGAGAAAAAAAAAAACTAAGTTAAGCATGCTAGTGATCTACACAACCAAGGCTTACAAGCCAAAATGCAAAGCCACTATACCAAGCATGCCAAACATGGCAAAATCAGTGGCTCACAGCCCTTAAACATGGCAAAATGATGCTAATATCTTCATGGAGTTATGCTAATACATGCAAGAAACATGGCCTAAACACAAGATGCATTTCTATGCCAAATAGAGGAATGCAAAGCAAGTATAAGGGGCATGCATAGGACCAACAAAACACCATTAGACAGAGACAAAATATGATCCAAAACACCCAAAAAAGCTCTGAAATGGCGCCAAAAACAAGTAAGCATGCATGTTGCCTTTTAAGCCAAAAACAAAGGCAAAAGAGGGACAAAGGGGAGAGGGGTGTCCCTCCCCTATACAAGACTTCAAACCACCTTCCTCACTACTAAAAACCCACTGGTTTTCAGGGATGAGAGGACCCAAAACAACAAGGCAAATAAGGCCTCAAGAAAAGGCACCAAAGAGGCCGAAATAAGGCCTAAGAGGGTGAGTTTGCACTCAAACCACAAAGTGACCTTAATGAAAGTTCAAAAGCAAGAAAATATAAGACTTTTTTATGTTATACACAAAGCTAAAAACAGTAAGAAAAACAGGTAAAAACTTGTTGCAAAAATGGGGAAACTAAAGCATAGTGCTCACCCTTGAAGAACACCTCAAGAACAGATGATCCAGCCCTCTTCTTCTGATCAAAAACAGTCCAAAACCTCAGCAAACAACCCTCCAAGCCTCCCAATCTCGAGCTAAGGTGTAATGGTGTGTATTAGTGCAAAAGTAAGGTAAAACCACACTTTTAGGCCTAAAAACACACACACAATAGGAGAGAGAGGGAAAATCTAGAGAGAGGAGGTATATGGCAGATACATAGATACATAAGCTCTGGTTTTTTTTGATGAAAATGGCTAACCTCCTCCCAAGGGAGAGATATGATGCTTATATAGGCAAAAAACAAGGCTCAAGGCTTCTCCAAGAAGCTAACTAAAAGGGGCAAGGGGTGCAAAGGGATCTTGGCTTCTTGGGGAAGCTAAGACAGCTGGCCAAGCTTCTCCAAGAAGCTTGGCCAAAGGGGTCAACCTTCTAGAAGGTTTGGGGGTTAAAAGGTGCAAAGGGGTCATCCCCGTGCATAGGGAGTGGTGTGGGTGCATTCCAGCTGGCACAGCTGGCATGCACTATGCTCCAATGGATACAGAAAGGTCACCGGCCAACCAAATAGGTCACCGGCATAATAAAGTGCCGGTCGGCCAAATATAATGCCGACCGGCCATTGTTTTTAAGAAACCATGGCCGGTGGCACACATATGCAGCCGGTGATGGGAGGGGAGGGCCGGTGGTGCGTGGGGATGGCCAACAAGCCATTCCCTGCCCTCCAAGGCAAAAACACAGGTGTTTGGTGCCAAAACCATACACGAAGCAGTCGAGGCAGGAGGTCCTGAGACGAGGCGCGCTGCCAAGGCCTTCGGGAACTCGAGACGAACACAAACACGGATAATCACCGAGTGTTCAAACGGTGACGTCCAAGTCTTGAGGACGGTCAAAAATGGGGTGTCTACAGTTGCCCCTCTTTGACAGAACTCGAAAGTCATAACAATGACGGGAGTGAATGTCAAAGCCCGGAGACGACCCATTTTTGACAAGGCCGAAGACTTGCAAAAACACAGGTATACCATCCGGAGACTCACATCATTCCGGTGACGGGAGGCATCTATATTTTTACCGATTTTGATGAGGACGTGCCGGACGACCTCTTACTGAGGGAGCCGATGTCTCACTTGTCGGCCATTCCTGTAAAGGTACCAACTTTACCCTTTGTGTAGTATTATTCTCGAATACCTGTATTTCTTGCACTGTTTCGATCTAATTACATCGCATGCTTTGATCTAGCTGTATTTCATACTTTGCTGATCTGCACTTGATTGCACCTTACACATTACTACCCTGCATATACTGCACATAACCGCATCTCATGCGTCACTATTCTGAATCTGAATGCCTCTTTAACACATCATTGCTCCGGATGCAACTGTATCTTCAATACACTACTATTCTGAGCTGAATTGTATTTTCAATACACTGTTGATCTGATTTGAACTTGTATTTTCAATACACTGTTCATCTTATTTGAACTTGTATTTTCCACAGGAGGGATCTCGCTCCTTCCGAGGTTACGGTGCTACGACCGCTCGTGACTGGTACGATGTGCTCCCCACGGGGGTCCGCCGGATTATCGACGAGACTGGCTTCGGCATATTTTGTCGCAGGCTAACGCGAGTTACAGCGAGTCGCCCTCTCTTTGGGGCTCTGGTGGAGAGGTGGTGGGACACCACCAACTCCTTCCACTTTTCCACAGCAAGGGAGATGACCATGACCCCTTTCGACTTTGCTATGATCACCGGTCTGGGAGTGGCAGGTGATCCGATCCCCTTAGATCCCGATATGGGGGAGTGGGTGGCTGCATGGGAGGTATTGCTTGGAGCCCGTCCACCTCTTGCTCGAACGGGCATGGTTAGATACTCTTGGTTCGAGGAGCAGTTCCGCGAGGAGGATCCTCAGACTGATGAGGGAGTGGAGCAGTATGCCAGAGGCTTCCTTTTGTTCCTTTTCAGTACCACCTTGTTTTCGAACAGGTGGAATACCGTGGGTTTGTACTTCTTGAGCGCCCTGGTAGTGCTTCCGCGGGTCCGCTCCTACAACTGGGGCGCAGCCGGCCTCACTACTCTTTATGGGTACATGAGCTCCACTTCTCGGATGCGTGGGAGGTTGATCGGAGGCTATTGGCGAGCTTGGGAGGTACACGACCCGGTTCCCCTTTTCATTACTTTGCTTAGCCTTCATACATTTTTGCTTTGTTTGACATTTGTACTCTCTGTACTCACTGTCATACCATATGCTTTCTGCTTTGCATTCTCTGTACACTATACATGCTGCATTCTGCACACTATACACTGCATATTGCATCTGTTATGTACAATACTGCATTCTGCATTCTGCTTTCTGCATTCCTGTTCATGCACTGTACTGATCACCTCTGTTCAACAGCTTTGGGTATATGCATACTTCCCGACGCTTGCTCCAGATCCGGTGGAGGAGACAGCGGTGACGGTCCCATTTTCTGAGGTGTATGACGGTCCGCTCCGTCGTAGGACTCGAGAGAGCTTCATGTTCTTCCGGCAGTATTTTGACACAGTCACGGCGCGTGAGGTAAGTATGCAATAAGGTTATTTTGAATAAACCGATGCACTTGCCTTAGTTATTTGACGACTGATCATCTTGTTGATTCTCTTTCTCATATTACATGGCGGCCGTGGGAGGTGATTCCATCAGGACTCCGAGATCAGTATCACACTGCCCGGATCTTGTCTCAGTACCGTATCCTCTTTGAGGGGCCGATCTGTCAGGCCTGGTTTCTGAGTGAGCGCTTTGTGCGCCAGACTTTGGGATTGCCTGCCCTATTTATACCGATGGCGCCTCCACCATCGATGAGGGAGACACACAGGTTATCTGCTGACCAGGTGATCCAGTTCATGGTAAGGCTGGAGACAGATTACTTCCGTGCCGAGGGCGACTACGCGGCCTTCATTTTGACACATCTGATGCCGCCTTTGGCTGGTGTCCGAGGAGGAGAGAGAGCGAGGGCTCCAGCTATGAGAGGTAGAGGCGGATCAGCCAGGTCTCTTAGGAGGCAAGGTCCTGAGGAGAGACAGGAGTGTGGATGGCCAGCGTTGCCTGCTACCATGACACTTCGAGGGCGAGCAGGAGAGATTTATCAGGTTCCCTTTGCTCCTCCTCCAGCTGGTCACGAGCTTATCGGAGGTTACGGCTCGACTCCGGTATGTGCTACACTATTCCCCCTTTGTACTGTTATTTGATTTCTCTTGATTATTCTGCAGAGTACTAATGATTTCAACCATTTTTGTAGGCTCCCATTGAGTACACTCGTCAGTCTCTGGCGGTGACAGCTTCAGCGATAGGGATGCTGCAGATGAGCATGGACCTACTCAGTATCTATGGCATTCCGGTAAGCTTGCTCAAACTGCACTTCGTGTCATGAAGTCCTTTCTTAACTCACCACTACAGCTTACACACTGCATTAATCTGATACTTTGTTCCCATACACCATTCATAGTGCATGTTCATTGCAAATCATTCACCATTCATAGTACACCACTTTTCCTGCATCTGATACATTTCGATTACTAATGCATTTTGGTGGATTGCCCTCTTTCAGATTCCTTTCTTGCTGCCAGGCCCATCAGGTGTTCCCGTAGGAGCAGGGGCAGGTCCTTCAGCACCTCCTCGAGCAGCAGAGGGAGCAGGACGAGGGACTAGTTCACGGGGGCCTGCCTCAGATGATGACGAGTCTGACGAAGAGGCGATGAGTCCGCAGTCAGAGTCAGAGTCAAATACTGATGGTATAGATCCTGGATCTTCATCTAGGAAGAGGACTAGGACAGATTCTCGTACTTGAGGCCACCGGCGCTGATCCAGACATTTTGCTACCTGAGAGACACTGATCTCCTTTTGTTTTATTTTCCTTTTTACTAGTAGTTTTGCACATTGCTGGTTTATTTTGGAACCAGTTACTTTTGTAAAAGGAAAACTATGACGGAATGAAAACAGCCCTTTTGTTTGAAAAAGTGTTTCATTTGTGCATTCCATGCATCGCATCGTATCGCATCGCATCACTTCGCTTTACACAATGATGTAAATGAAATCACAGTTTTATTTTGAAAACCAAGCGCTCAAAACGCACTAGTCAGGTAATGTGCCGACCAAAACAAAACAACTCGATAAACAAATCAAAGCTTAACAAATTTACAACTCGATAAGCAAATTGCAACAACTCGATGAATGAAAGGAAGATAATTACAACCTGACAGAAAGAAAAAGGAACCAATACATCTCAAACAAGACACGACAGAGTCCAACAGGACAAAACAAAAAACAAGACCTTGAAAGACACAAAGAAAAGGACTCAAGTAAATAACTGGGTCTTCAGTGAGGGAAACAAGGGGCAGGGGGGAAGCACTACCGGCCACCGCCGGCCATCTCTATCAACCGCCGGCCATCGACAGGACACTGCCGGCCACCGATGTGCCACCGCCGGCCATCGATGGCAGACTCTCCGAAATGACGACACGTGTCCTCCACTCACTACCTTATCTTCTATATGAGTTCCAGCTTCGGGATTTTCTTCATTTCAACTCAAATTTGCACCAAATGGAAGCATTCCTTGCTCAAAACCTCACAAATTGGATTGCCAACTTTGATGGCTCGGAAAAGCTGAATTTTCGGGTCTTCGGCTTGAATGCACTATTTGCGCTGAGTCGCACTCCGCTACACCTTCCTTTCCTCCATGCCGCGGCGAGGTTTTGGAACCCGGTAACACACGTCTTTAGCTTCAGCGGGCAAGAGGTATGTCCTACTTTCGAAGATTTTCAAATTTTGATGGAATCTGAACGTTATGAAGAGATCTTGCCTCAGTTTCGCTTTGGCCACGCCCAAGCTTTAGGAGAGATGTGTGGGCTCACCACGCATGACGCTCGGTCTCTGATCTGTAACGGGGAACTAGATATCCTCGGCTTGGTTTATCGCTTTTCTGAGACCGGTAACCGTGGCGACCATCATTGGCAAGGTTTTCGGCGACATGCCCTTTGCTTGTGTATGCTATCCCATTTCTTGCTTGCCCCAGGCCTTAGCGGATCTAACATTCGTTTGATCGAAGTTGCTCAAGGCTTGAAGGAAGGAAAGAGCTGCATTGCCATGGCACTGGCTGAGACACTGATAGGCTTGGATGCTTTCTACCGTCGGGAGACAACCAGATTCGCGGGGAGTCCACTACTACTACAGGTAATGTTTCCCACCCAATCTCACATATGTATTGCTCACATCACTCGGCCCTCAGGATCAGTTTTTCTCACACAACCCTTTACTTACTTTTCTTTCATTCGTACATCTCTCTATTCTTTATTCTCTCATTTTTCATCCCTCCCCAGATATGGTTGATGGATAAGTTGCAGGTTGTGGACTCTTGCCCCACCTACTCAGCCCGCGGCTACTTTTTCCGACAACGGCTAGTCAATGCACTTGATGAGAGATGGTGGTTCGACTGGATGTGCAATTTGTCCGCAGATCGCATCGCTTGGCGCTGTCCTTGGCTCAACCTTCCGGCAATGAGCTATAGCATGACCCGTCAGCTTGGGATTCAATTGATCGGCATGACACACTGTGTCTTCTACTTTCCATTCCTATCCGGCGCCAGTTCGGCCATGACCAGACTTGCCCGCCAGAGGGAATTGAGTACCCTGCTGCTTTCCCGGTTCGAGGCACACAGCTTGCTCGATATGCCACAGCATGGAGGACGAGAGAACTCTTGGCCCCCGCTCCCACTTTCAGTTGCACTTTGTCTGATGAGTGCCTGGATTGGATCAACGAAGAGGCACAGGAAGGGCCCACTTTGGCATCAGAGGCTTCGACCAGCTCTGGGAGGGGGCGCAGGGACACCTGACTTGACTATGCCCCGGATTTATTGCTTTATTAGTACTTTCAAGTTTTCGTCATGAATGTAATAAAAAGCAATTTCA
Source organism: Camellia japonica (assembly GCA_030407325.1). NCBI lineage: Eukaryota > Viridiplantae > Streptophyta > Magnoliopsida > Ericales > Theaceae > Camellia > Camellia japonica. The sequence continues at coordinate 155,745,125 of JAPPVO010000002.1, forward strand.
ATTGTATGCAAGAGCAGGAGAACTCTATTTTGAAATCAATGAAATTGAAGGTTGTGGTATTGAAAATTTTCCGCTTTGGTCCAAAAATGGTCTTAGTTGTAAAAAGATTAATTTGAACAAAGTCAACTTTTATTAAAACTTTTCAAAACTATTTTCGATATGGATCAGAACTGGACACGCCTGAAATTTGTCACTGAGACGCACAACCCCAAATCCTAGCAACTGGAAAGTTGCCCCTAGTTTGAATGGTACCGCGGCACCTCCTGGCAACGGAAAGTTGCCCCTAGTCTGAATAGCACTGCACCGGAGATTACAATCAAAACTCCTGAATGCTGAATAGATAAAGATGACCGAGACGATCAGATGGACAAAGTTGATCGGGGAAAAGATTGCGGCTGAACTTTAGGATGAAGCTGCCTACATATCCCAAAGATGGGAATCAAGCCTTACGTAGTTCAGGCTTAGGTTCGCTCGAGTATTTTCACTCTCCTTTTACGCTCTAACTTTTGCCAAGGCCGCCCTTTACGGGTTTTCAACCTTGCGAGCTCAGTTTTTATAATTTCAAATTTTTTATGCTCTGAGTTTTGCCTAGGTCGCCCTTTCGGGTTTTCGGCCAAGCGAGCCTCTCAGGGGTAATATTTCTTCAACTTCTCCATGTTGATTGGTTGTGAAAACTCCAGGCCATCTAGATCCATCAGAACCACAACTCCTCCTGACCAGATAGACTTAATGATGTAGGGACCAGTCCAATTGGGTCTGAACTTGCCCCTTGGGTCGTGAATGGGAGCTCGGTTATCCTTGAGTACCAAATCTCCTTCTTTCAAATTCCGGGACTTAACCTTCTTGTTAAAAGCCCGGGCAATTCTGCGCTGATAACCTTGGACATGGTACAGTGCTTTCAGTCTTCTCTCATCAAAGAGCATGAGTTCCTCAAATCTGCTCTGCTGCCAATCTGCCTCAGCTATTTGACACTCAGCCAATATTCGCAAAGACGGGACTTCAATCTCGATAGGTAGAATGGCCTCCATCCCATAAACCAATGAATACGGAGTCGCCCCAGTAGAAGTTCTAATTGAAGTCCGGTAGCCCCACAGAGCAAACGGCAGCTTATCTGGCCAATCCCGGTAGGTTTCCACCATCTTCTGCAGTATGTGTTTGATATTCTTGTTGGCAGCCTCAACCGCTCCATTGGTTTGCGGCCGATAGGTAGACGACTTATGAAAAGCCACGTTGTATTTCTCCAACAAATCAATCACCTCCTTCTTGAAGTGGGAACCATTGTCTGAAATAACCTCGTTTGGGACTCCATAACGACAGATGATGTTGTTTCTGATAAACTTTGCAACGTGCGAAGCCTTCAACACCGCATAAGATTGGGCCTCGACCCACTTTGTGAAGTAATCTATCGCGACCAAGATGAACTCATGCCCATTCGACCCCTTCGGAGTGACAGCCCCGATAACATCGATTCCCCATACTGAAAATGGCCATGGCGAAGTCATATTGTACAGCTTCGACGGCGGAATGTTCATGCGATTTGCATGGATCTGACATTTGTGGCATCGCCGGACAAAACCGATACAATCCTCCTCCTCCATGGTGGACCAATAGTAACCCTGCCTGAGGATCTTCCGTGCTAGCATTACCCCATTCATATGCGCACCGCATTCTCCTCCATGGATGGCTTCCATCAAACACTTTGACTCTTCAGCATCAACACACAGCTTATGCATTCCCAGATGACCTCTCTTATACAGCTTACCCCCACAGATGATGAACTGAACGGCCATTCTTCTGATCGCCCTTTTATCTTTGGCATTTACTACATTCTGTACAACCCGAGCCTCGGCCAGGGTGAAACCTGATATGAACACATCCTCTATACCATGCTCGATTTCTAGAACAGGTGTAGATACCTCCGGCGGTGGATGAATTGATGAATTCCCAAAGACAATGGCTACTCCCTTTCCAAAGGGGTATTTCACCACTTGATGCAAAGTGGATGACACCGCCTTTACCTAATGCAGCCATGGCCTTCCCAAAAGCAAGTTGAAAGTTGCAGGGACCTCTAGGACGTGGAAATCTATCTCATGCAGTCCTGGCCCAACTTTAGTCGGAACTTTTACCGTTCCCATCACTTCTTGACTTGTGTTGTCATACGCCCGGATCACCTGGGCTGTTGGTACAAAATCTGCGGTTTTCAAACCGATTGCATACGCTGTCCTTGCCGGGCAGACGTTGATGGCGGATCCGGTATCAACAAGAACCACCGGTATCCATTTATTTCTACACTCCACAGAGATGTAGAGTGGTTTGTTATGGTCTGCCCGCTCGGTGGTAGTTCCTTGTCGGAAAAAGTCAGCGTCGGGGTAGCTCCTCCCAGGAAGACTAATCCTACCAGCTGTTCTGGCGTGGTTTCTATCGAAAGCTTCGCTTTGTCCATGGCTGATAAGACAGCCTGTCTATGCGCTCGTGACGCCATAAGCAGTCCCCAGATGGAGATGTCTGCTTGTATCTTCTTCAACTGTTTGAGCACAGCTTCCTCTTCAAGTTGTTTCTCCTTTTGCTTCTCAACCTCCCTATCCTTCCCAGAAGCCTCTGGTTGATCTAGGTGCGGGGGTTTTGTAGTACCGTCCGCTCCGTGTCATATGGTCGACCTCTCCAAGGTACCAAGTGTCATCAGGTTGGTTGTTCCCCCAATCTTCGTCTGTGTGGGCAAGACATAAATCTTCATCCTCCCACCACATTCCATCAGCGGCCGACAGACACCTGTCCGGCTCTGGTATGACCGTCCTCGTGCTTGCAGCATCTTCTATTGATATGCCCACAGCATTCTCTATTCCTGTGCACACAGCAGTTTCCGTCTCCACATGGGCCTTTGCCTTCCTGATTCTCTCGGAATCTTCAAATCTTTCTGGTTCCGGCTGTGTCAATACAGCTGACTGTTCAACAATTCCCATATTTGAAATGCTCCGATCCTGAGCGACACTCTCGACACCGACGCTCTCCGGCGATGTCCTCTGTTCTCCGACCCTTCCGGCCGCCACTGACATTCTTGCCCCTGTCGGGCCCTGTTCTGGTTGGAACTCTTCTACCACATCCGGCTGATCATCTAACCACCCGGTAGCCTCTGCCGATTCCTCATAACCGAACCAGTTGACTGCTGTGTTTGCTGGATCTTGGTCACTGCAAAACTGGAGATTGGCAAGGTCTTCTTCCACTGCCGTCAAATCATCCATCCTCCGTTCCGGATCATCCCCTTGGATTATACACAGCTCTGTCTCTGTCGATAATCCCGCATTTAGCCCATTCTGGCCTATTAACGAAATGTAGTCACTCAGACTATACATTCTCTCAACAGAACTTCCAGGCTTCTCAAACTTGGCTCAAACTCTGGCTCAACAACCTTCTTTTCCTCTGAAATCTCCTCCCTTCTGTCTTGACTGCCACCACCACTGGCTTAGATTAGGTTATGGGGATATCCATCATGCACAAGTCGGTGCAATCAGGAAGGAATACCTCCGGCTTAGGTAGGTGAGAAGGAGTGATATAGATACTAGGATCGTAAGACACGACCCCAGTTTGGATAAGGTTGATTCTTTTCGGAGGTGGAGCTTGGTTATGTGTGGGAAGAGGGTTTGTTGTAACATTGGGTTTCTCGGGCGGCAGAATCACCCCGTTATCGATGAGATCTTGAATCTCATGACGTAATCGGAAGCACAGATCGGTATCATGACCGTGCTGTTGGTGAAATGCACAGTACTTGGCTGGGTTGTGGGCAAGGGGGAGTTTTTCCGGTAATGGCCGCGGCTCTAAGGGTTTCAAGTGCCCTTTTCTGATTAAAACCCCTAAAGCTTTGGATAGGGGCATATATAGTGGAGCGAAGGTTCTTGTGTTTTTGGGTGGGTACTTGGCTGTTTGAGTATGACTTCCGGACGCGCCGGAGAATGGCGTAGCTGCCGCGGTTTTTGGAGGGGGGTGGTGGTGACCATGCCTACTTCGGAAGCTCTTGCAGTCGTAGCGCCACTCGGGCCCGCATTGTTGCTGCGATTGAAAGTCCTTCGGGGTTGCTCCCGATCATTATCAATTAAGCCTTGCTTCAAGGCGTCTTCAATCTGTACCCCCATTTCATGTAGATCAGAAAAAGTAGGAAAGGGGAGCACAATCATCTTTTGCATCAACTTCGGCTGAAGATTGCGCACAATCATCCGAATCTGATCCTTGTCTGTGGGCCTTAAGGCCATCATCGAAGCCTTGGCTCTCCATCTAGTCACGAATTCTGAGAAGCTCTCTTTAGGCTCTTGCCTCGTTGTCTCGAGGTCACGGGTCGTAATCTCGATTTGTGTATTGTATGAATACTGCGCGATGAAGGCCTCAGCCATCTCGTCCCAACTCCTCTTGACGTCATCTTCTAATTTGGCATACCATATAGCCGCCACACCCGACAGGGTCCGGCTGAACAGAGACAGCTTCTGCAGCCTGGTAAGGCCCATTGGTCGTAGAATATCTGAAAACAACCTCAGGTGCACCATGGGGTCGCCGGACCCATCAAATCGGTCGATATGAGGCATTTTGAATCTGTCAGGCAGCGTCACAGCTGCATCAGTATATCCATCTTCAATGTCAGGGATGGTCTTGACTCCTTGGGATCTCTTGAACAGCTTTTCAAGTTTGCTCAACTTCAATGCTGTGGGATCTGTCTCGAACTCAAAAGGAGAGTCCGGTAGGTTGGTAGGTGTTTAGACAACTGGGGTTGAATTTGGGGTAGGACCGGGGCGGAGGGGGTCCTGTGGGATTGTTTGTATCATTCTGAACATTAGCTGTTTCCCCGAGGGTTGGAGCTCCTGGTGGGGGAGGAGCTTGCTACGAAGCAGATGCTCCGGCTTGCTGTTGTAACCTTACGATTAACTCTGCTTGTTCATTCATAATTGTAGCTTGCTGCTTAGCGAACTCCGCCTGTCGGACAGCATCCTGTTGCATCATTTTCATACTTTCTTGGAGTTGACGCATCATTTCCTGCAAGCCGGCCATACTGTTCTGCTCTGATTGAATTACTGGTATATATTCCCTTTCTATGGGAGAAACTAAATCCTGATCCCTACTGTACACCGGTGGGGTAGACAAAGCCCTCTGAACTAACTGCTGAATTGATGCCCTTTGCCTAACTGTCCTCTGTCTAATAACCAGGGGTAGAGAGTGGTACACTGGCTGTCCGTCTATCAGATCCTCAGATCGATGGAGTCGACGACCTCTAGTCCAGATTGCTTGGGGAATATCTGCTGGGTTAGAAGCAATCGTGCTAAACTACCCTAGCAAAAAGATAAATAAAACAATAATAAGGAAATAAACGAGCAGACAAACGGACAGCATAACAGCGTAAACAAACATAACACACAGTTGGGGTATCGCAATACACTGCCAATAAGCTGAATACACTGTTCCTTAATCACTGTTTCGAAATCACTGCCCCCAAAAACACTGAATCGGATACCCGCAGATATAACTGATTCCGAAAACCGGTGCCCGCAGGCCTGATACCCAAACTTTACAAACTGATACGTGTGTTCCCCTGTAGAGATACAATCTAGGAGCACATAGCAAGTAAAAGAGAGCCAAAACACCCCTATGTTGGGGTAAGGTTTCCATATCCTATTTTGTCAGGAGCTAGGGTTTCACTATGCACGCAGCAGTTTTAAACAACCTATCGGGTAAGCAACCTGTCCTAGTTTGGAATAGTCACTATGGATCCGAATATGCACTAGGTCGAATGGTCAAAAAAGGGTGCCCCGGCAAAACCGGGGTTTGTGTTCCCATACTGGCAGAGCCCACAACCAGTCAGCCTTATGGTCATGCCTTGACAAGACAAGCCTCCGGCAAACCGTTCAGGAATAGCAGATGGCAAACACGGTGTCCTAGGCGCGCCAATGCACATGCAATGCAAATAAACACATAAGTGTGACCAAAACAAGATATCATGAGTTCGAGTCAAGTTCTCTAAATCCCCAGCAGAGTCGCCAGAAACTGTAGACATCCCCCGAACGCCCCGGGAGGGTGAGTCCCGTTCTGTTCATATTGGGGTTCACTACAGTTCGGACTCAAATTGTCACGGTTCTTAATCTGAACCAAAGAGTCCAAATCCGGCAAATCGTTTTGAGAAAACAGACTTTTAGAAAAGAAGTGCTGAACATGGACTGCTTTCCCAGATACAGAGTCACCACCTAAATATTTTTTAATGGGGAAATTCAGGAAACCCTGACTCGGTGCCAAAGGCCACGTGTCCGTCATCACCAAAGTTGCCTCGGCTCGGGAACTTGGGTACGATTGGGGAAGGTCACTTCGTGAGCACCCCCGCTCGCCCGATCCGAAGATCGGCCTCTACTAACCATGATATCTCATTTTTTAAAACACATGCGTTCTTATTCCGGTTATTAGCTAGAATTACTATGTGATGCGCTCAGCACAACAAGTATAGACTAGATCGCCTAATTTGGAACAAAGCATTGCATATCCGTTTGTTTGGAAAATGTTTGAAATTTGCTACTCGCAAGTAGGCTAAAACGCGGATTTCAATGAATTATCCCAATTCAAGTAATCCAACCTTCACCCACAGGCACTCAGGCAGTTATATCAACTAAGCATTTAGCCACATGGTAAGCATGCTGTCATGTTAACATTCACACTCATGCGAGATGCTAAAGCATAAATACTTACATCGTACTCCGAGCCAAAATAGAAATCAGTTAGAAATCAATGCATGATCCTAACTATACAGAAATGCCTAATGCAACACATGCAAAATGCAACTATAGCAGGCTCGGCTATTCTAAACATGGCATGTGAAATGCTACAGCTAACACATATTCAATTTGAAATTGAAATTCAAATGCAGTTAGTATGATGCGCCGAGCCCGGTGCATGCAAAACAGATGAATGAATGCAAACATGCGATCATACTGTATGCTAATTGAAATATGCCCTAATCTAACCATCATAAGCGGTTAAATAAAAGGGAGAAAGAAAGGGGATTGGAAGACATGCACACACGCACGCACCCTTATTACAACAATTGGCCCTCACTCGGAGGGTCCGAAAGAATAATACAGTCCCAAATAAATACAGTCCGAATAAATAATACAAAATCCTAATTAATTAACAAATTAATCTAGGAAAGCAATAAATTGGCATGCAAGCCAGGGACCGCCTCAGCTCTGATCTAGATGATGAATGATGCATATTCAGGTGGCCTTGCGCGGAAATCCACTACGATGCCCCAATTGGCCTCTGTTTGCGATTGTTCTTGAAATGCGTGCCAAGCTCTGGAAAGCTGCTGATTCTTGATTTGCTGCAACAGAGAGCAACAAAGGGGCATGGCAAAGTATTTTCACACATGTATGCATGACTACTCTTCAGGGAGTGTAGTCCTCGATCCTCGTGCCACCAATCACGCATATCGATGCATGATGGCCGAGGAGTCGAATTGCATGACTCGATGTAAAATAAATGCACATGTAAAGCAAGTAAAGCCTAGAACTCTATCATGAATCATCAAGAGCTTCGGCGACCGAGAATTGAGACGCATCCCATCACTTGAAGTATGGAATACCCCTCGTTTCCCGTGCTCGGATTAACGTTTAACCCGAACAATGCAACACATAAGCATGGCAAACATGCAATATGGACTAAGTATGCAAACATGCAACTAAACCAAACATGCGACAAACATATGAACATAATGTGAGGCGACAACCTTGGATAATCATGGCAAAATGCAATGTGGACATGCGAGCATGTGAGGCATGTAAAGCTAAGCAAGTATGCAATGACATACTACGTGTAACAAGCATGAGACAACATGGTAAAATGGGCTTACACCAACATGGACAGCTCTCAACTAGGTCCAAATTAGTAGCCATTAGATGAAAATGAGACACTCGAAATGCGTGCGCACATGCACGCAAACCGAGGACCGAACCTAAGGCACGAATGCCACTCTACCAAAGCATGGTAAGGCATGGAACATGGTATGCAAACATGCAAATTTCAGCACTCAAACATGATGCTAAACAGCCCCGAAACATGGCAACATGGCACCCGATGCATGAGATGAACCCCGAAATGCAAAACTAGGCACATAGAATGACTTACAGCTATACAAAGCATGCATTATTGGACTATGAAGTCTAAAGACGGAACCAAGAGAGTCCCAAAACATGGACTTTTCCAGTTTAAAGCAAGGCCAAAAAGTGCTAACAAGATGGACTAAATTAGCATGCGAATTTGACTAGCAAACATGGTTTACATGGCAAATATATGATGCAAGTGAGAACTCATCAAACCAGCAAAAATCAGTGAATAAACCATGTGAAAAAAGGCCCAAATAACCATGGAAATGCAGCCAATGCATACCAAAATGAGGGGCTCCTTTAGAGGGCCATGCAAGGAGTTATTAGGCACATACAAGATAGACAAGTGGCATGACATATACAACTCTGAAAATCAAACATGGTAGTCCTAAAACTCACAAAATTGGCCCCAAAATCAGTCAACAAAGCATGCAAGATGGGGGCCCTTTAGAAGACCAAAATGGCCATCAAGCAAGTCAAGGTGAGAGGGGGTCACCCCCCTCTGATTTGGAGGCTCAAAATAGGGTCTTAGCCACTGAAAATCCACTGGATTTCAGTGGCTAGAAGGCCAAACAAGGCATGCAACAATAGCTTAGGCATAAGGCTCAAAACAAGAGGCAACTAAGCATACAAGCTATCATATGACCTCAAACAAAAATGGAACCTTAATCAAACATGAAAATGGTGCCGAAAAAAGACTATTTTCAGTTTACAACATGCTTCAAAAATGAACACAAATAGGGCTAATCTATCATGCAAAAATGGCCCTAAAAGTGAGAATAGAGACAAGGAGCAGTAGCCGACCCCAAACAGCAAGGATCCCTTCAACAAAGTTTAAGAGGGGCTCAAAATAAGGCATTTCACAGTTTACATCAAACCACGAAAATAAACACAAGTAGGCCTAAACTAGCATGCAAGAAAAGGGCCTAAAAGAGGAGTAAAGTGGCAAGTGGTAGTAAATGACCTCAAATAGAGGAGAGCCCTTCAACAAAGTTAAATAAAGGCTCAAAACAAGCCACTTTACAGTTTACATCAAAGCTCAAAATAATTCACAAATAAGCCTAAAATACTATGCAAAAATAGGCCTAAAAAAAAGTTAAAGAGGCAAGTGATGGAAGGAGGCCTCAAACAGAAAAAGACCCTTAATCAAACATGAAAAGGGACTCAAAATATGACTATTTTCAGTTAGGGTCGGAGCCCAAAAATGCTTGCAAGCAAGACTTAGAAATGAAACAAAGAAAGACTAGTTTAAGGGAAATAGATGCTTACCCTTGAAGAACAAGTCTTTAGCAACCTTTTGGTCCAAAAATCTGAGCTTCTAGCCTCTGAAGATCAGCCTCAAGGGGTTTGAATGAGTGATGGAAGCCTTGTGCTATGAGGTGTAGTGCAAAAATGCAAAGAAATCTAACTTTCAAGCTCTAACCACAAGCAATATAGAGAGAGAGATGGATTTTTGCCCTCTCAAATCTCAGAACCTGGTGCAAGGAAGAAGCCCCTTGCTTATATAGAGCAATGCAAGGCTAAAGCTTCTTGAACAAGCTTCCAAAGGCTTTGATCCCTCCATACACGTGTATGGAGGGCAGATATGAAGAATCCAGCTGGTACAAAATATCTGCCCGGAAACTAGCTGAGAAAGGGGGGGTGCCGGCCATCAGCAATGGCCGGCAGTGCCACACTGATGGCCGGCAGTGCTCACCAGTGGCCGTCAGGGGCAAAGCCATGGCCGGCAGTGCACTAGGAGGGCCACTCTGACAGGACCTAGTCAGGGTCCAAAAATGAGGCAGAAAGGATACAGGGTCTGGAAACTCGAACCGGTGACGTTCCGCCGCGACAGTCGAAAGCTGGGCGAGCAATCGAACCAATTGTTGGGTGTACCTACAAGCATAACCGAGTCTTGAGGACGGTCAAAAATGGGGTGTCTACAGTGATATAACTGCCTGAATGCCTGTGGGTGAAGGTTGGGTTATTTGGATTGGAACAAATCTTCAACTGTGAGTTTTAAGCCCACTAGATAGTGGCAAAACCATGCTTTCTAAGCCCACCCGCAGGTGGCAAAATCTGCATTTTAAGCCTACTTGCGAGTAGCAAAACTATCTTTCAAAAACAAACATGAAATGTTTTGTTCCAATTCAGGCGACCCGGTCTATACTTGTATGTTGTGCGCATCACATAGTAAAGCTAGGCTAATAACCGGAATAAAAGCACATAATGTCTTCAAAACTAGATATCATGTTTAGTAGAGGCCGATCTTTGATAGGGCGAGCGGGGGTGCTCACGAAGTGACCTTCCCCAATCGTACCCAAGTTCCCGAGCCGAGGCAACTTTGGTGATGACGGACACGTGGCCTTAGGTAAACGAGTCAGGGTTTCCTAAATTTCCCAAAAATAAAATATTTAGGTGGCGACTCTGTATCTGGCAAAGCAGTCCATGTTTGGCACTTCTTTCAAAAATCTATTTTCTCAAAACGATTTGCCGGATTTGGACTCTTTGGTTCAAATTAAGAACCGTGACATTTGAGTCCTGAACTGTAGTGAGCCCAAAATGAACGGAACGGGGGACTCATCCCTCCCGGGGCGTTCGGGGACGTCTACAGCAAGCAGTGAAACGGACGTTGCCAAGCTGAGTGCAACGGCTGGATCTTTGATTACCGAAGCGTCGGAGGAGATCGGCGTATTTTTTATCTTGGACTGAATAACAAAAGGTACAATCACATCCGACTCTTCCAAACGAGGTCGTTTGTCGGCACGGTCTTCTTCTGAGCCGGCCTCGACATCGGTAAGGCGTTTCTCCACCCTTTGCTCAGCTTCTACACTTGCCTGCACAAAAGGTTCCGCCTCGGTACTTCCATTCCTTGCTGTCTCCTCAATAACAGGAAAGGAGGTCTGGGACTGAGATTCGGCAGCCCGAATCTCCTGCGCCCTTCGCCGCGCGGCCATCCTTTCCGCGTTCGCCTTCTTGGCAAGTTTAGTGAGGCTCAACCCAGCCATATCTTCTGGGAATGCACCGGGAAGGTCCTCCAGACCGTGAAAAATATCGTCAAGCAAACGGTCCTCTCGACCCGAAGTGGACAGAGGATCAGCCGAATTGAGGCCGGCTTCTTCAAATGCTAACTTCAAAGCCTCGTCAACCTCAATTTCGGATTGGTCTGACTCGGCGGTCTCAGCTACTTCCGGTCGCTCCGAATCTGATCCCTCACAACCGACTTGCCTCAAATTTCTAAAATCAGTCAAGATAAGGGCGATAAGAAACTCCTCACCCTTCGGAATTGGGATGTTTTCCGCAGCCGAAAACGTCGTATAAGTCGGCTCGTAGCGGAGTATAACGTGGGCTGCCCTCCCCTACTTCTGAAGACTCAGTCGGCTGAAATACTTGAGCGTAGTCTTGATTTCCGAAAGGACGGCGTCGTCGGTCGAGGTCAAGGCTTTCTTCAAATCGTTTCCTGCAAAAGCAAAACCATGAGGTCCCGAAAATAAAGTTTTATAAATATAACATAAATAAATAAAAGAAGATACTTGGCCACCTGGTTCGCCCCTCCGTCTAGGAATACGATCAAGGCGATCCTCGCCTTCGCCGAATTCCCAATTTCCTTGGACGACGACAATAACATCATCGATTTGCTTCCCAGAGCTGGAAAGCATAGTCACTAGTTGATGGTCAGTGTCTTTGGCCCTAAGGAAATAACACCCGTGCCGACCAAAAAACTTGGCCAAGATGTAGCAATGCCGAATAGCAGCAATGCCAAGGTTAAGTCCAAGGCGGCGGTTTAGTGCGATAATCCCTATCACGATCCTAAAGAAGTTGACGTTGGGTTGGGAAGGGATTAACCATCAATGGCAAAGCACGACCCTAAGGAATGGGTGAAGGAGGAAACGGACCCCACCCTCTGCGATTGATAGAAGAGGGAAGACGATCATGGTTTCATCAACCCTCTCCATATCAAGGGTGCTGTCTGCCACAAATGACAGACGGACGTCATCAGGAATGGAAAAATGGTGTCGGAAGCCAGAAATACGATCCGGTGAGAGGAGATCTTTTAAATGTTTTGCCATCCCCCCAGCCAATAGGATTATGCTAAGCCAAAAAAAACAAAGTAGAGAAGGAGAGAACTTACAAGAGGCGAAGGAGATAGAGAAGAGTAGGAAGTTGCAGAGGTAGTTCGGAAGGCAGTCCAGCGACGGGCGTCTAAAAGCGTGTATGCATTTGAAAAGACGTCCAAATTTTAAATCACAATAAATAGAAGTGCACGAAGAGGCGGGAAGTTGAAATGATAACCGAGAAGCGTGTGTACAGACATTTGCGTTGGAATACGTTCAACCGCCGAATTTTGGCTCTGACTCTTCGAGTTCGAAGCCAAACGCTCCAGCCAACTGTCGTCAGTGGAGTGCTTGGGGGGCAATTGTGGGGGCCGAGAATTGGGAGTCGTAAATATCCCGGATAGTCGAATCTGGGAGTCGGGATTCGAAGCACTCGGCAATTGGCTCGAAAGCTTAAATCCAACCTTACTCGGCCAAATAACCGATTAAGCAAGTGGCCGAGTGAAGAGCGGTCTATTTTAAAACGTGCCGAATATGAGGTGGGAAATGGATCTAATCCCGAGGCCCAAAGAAGAAAAGATATAAATAAAAGAAATATCAACCAGAAGGAGGTATGTGAAAATTGCTGTGCTTAACTTAGAATACAAGCATTCTTGAGTGTGGATACTGACTCGTCCGTCGGAGTGCTAATTCCGGCACCTCCGACCGGAGTATTTATTCCTTTTCAAGTGACCAGAAGAGGATTACGAGCGTTCCTCAGGATCAGAAGAGTATTTCCAAACCTGTTCTCCACATATAATTTTTATTTTTATTTTTTTATTAGTTTGACTCTTGTAAAAAAAAATTTATTAACAAATTTATGTATAGTATATAAAGTAATGAAAAATTATAAATTTAATGTCACATAATTTATTAATTTTATAAAATTAATAAAATAGTTAATTTTCTCTCATCCTACTTGAGAAAAAAAAAAGTAAATCATCATTTTTAACCTCAAAAGTTATATAAAAATACAAAATACAAAAAATATTTTAAATAGATAATTATAATTAAAAAATAATCAATAAAATAAACATTGACAAAAATAGTAACCAAACAATCAAAACAAAGTTTAATATATACTTCTGAACTACAATCACCAATAAAAAAGTGTTACACCTTCTAATAGCATCAATAAGTCAAATCTTAAAAAAAAAAGTAAAACAAAACAAAAAAAAAAAAAAAAAAAAAAGAATGAAAATTTAAGATATTTTTGTTTACCCACGTATTAATGTCCAAAAGTAGTGATACGAGTGATTCAATGTGACTACATCAACTTGTGAGAAAATATCTATAGCTTCGAGAATGTTTTGCCACTCTTACTCTAGATATTCGTAACCATTGAAATGGCATGGAAATAATTGCATCTAATATATCGATGTGGATATCGAGAGTGTTTACAAATGAAAAATAATATGAATAGAGATAATTATAGATAAATATATATATATATATGTATTTTTTTTTTTTTTTGAGATATGTAGTTTATTATCTTTTTGGGATATGTATAGCTCAATCGTAACCTTTTTTATTTAAATATTTTGTTATTTTAAATTTAAATAGTTATGTTTTTATTTTTGTATATGTTTTTACTAGTAATAAACCGTGTTATATACAGGACTTTATAAATTTAAAAAAAAAAAATCATTATAATTATCTGGAAGTAATTTAATATTTTGTTTTGTGGTATACATGAAATTTATAAGTTAACTTTTATGTTTATAACTTTTTAAATTATCAATTTAAAAAAATTAAATATATATATATAAATCTATTTAGTGCAATTTTAGTAATTTGTATTTAAAAAAGCTAAACTTAAATGAGATTAATTGAATTATGACATATCTCTTCTTGTTATGAAAATATGCAAATTTAAAAGTTACAATTAAGACAAATATACAATTTTATTATTAAATATGAAGTGATATTTAACAATAATTAATATGATATTTATATTATTAACCTAATAATTTAAATTACATTTCTTTCGATTTTAATTTCATAACTAAGAATATAATATAAATATAATACACACATAGATTTCTAGTCTTTAAGAATAAGAAAGTTTCAAAATATTTTCAAACTTTCATCATTTTCTTTTAATTTTTTTTTTATCTAATTTGATTTTAAATTTGCATAAAATTTTTGATTTGATATGAACTACTTTAACTTTTTCATTAATTTTTTATTAATTTTTAAAAGAATTTTCATTCTTATCCCAATTTTATTTTTATTTTTTTCTTTTCATCAATTTTGATGGAAAAAATAATAATTTTTAACGTTTCATCTTTTTAAATTTTTATCAGATTATAATTTGATAAAAAAAAATATTAAGGGTTGAATATTCTCTTAATTGGAATTATAGAAAAATAACATTTTGAAATAGTCAAAATTTGAGTATGTGGTTGGTTGAAATGTATAATTTAATTAATTCTCTTCTCGTATTTGTATAAAAATTGACACTTATAACTACATCATTATAAGTCGGATTATGGAAAAAAAAATTGAGTTGTCAAACATTTTCCATTTATACATATCCTACATATTAAAAAAGAAAAAAAAAATGTATAGCTTTTGAATATGTGTTTATCAGTTTTGTTTTATAGACATAAATAATTGATGTTTCAATTTAAAAAATTAAATAGTAAAAAAAATAGATTGGGCCTTTTTAGAGATAAAAGAAGCCATCTAACTTTTCTATAATCTATTTAAGATAGACTATTTTAATCACATAAAAAAATAAAAATTATATTTAGAGATTATCCATATATATTATGCTATTATATACAACTATAGCTGTAACAAATTAACTATTATATATATATATATATGAGAAGTTATATTAAGCTTTCATTTTCAAGTAATTGAATTATAATTAACAAACTAACGAATAGCAGTAATGACAAAATGGGATAGAAAAAGAATAAAAAAACACAATGATATTTAAAAGTTTTAAATTTACCTAACTATATAAAAATTTAATACTATAGTAAAATATTGAATTCTCAATAAATTCACATTTTCTATAAAATAAAATGACAATAAAAAAAAAAAAAATTGATATCCATTTTTTTTTACTTCAATTTTAAGGTCTTCATTGAAGGAAACAAAATTTGATCTAGCATAGAATGGATATAGATACTTCGATTACAATTATAATCATCAATAATTATTCTCCACCATGCAAACCTGTAAACAAACACATAAACCTCACTAAAACTGACACCAAAACAAAACCAATAGCAAAGAAAAAGAATCATACAGGGAAAAAAATAAAATAAAAAAACAAATAAATTAATGGAGTGGGAGAATGTTACCTCCAACAACTTGGACCTCACCTAATCCTTTTTGTTTTTTGTTTTTTTTTTTTTTTTTGCTTACTATTTGCTTTTCCTTACTTTCCCTTTAATAGTGTTGTGGTACCATTGGATTGGCATCTTCATCTAAGGATTCCGGTAATCGCTAGACTTTGGTCGGCCTGTAAATAATTTTATGGTGTTATGCATATAACAACTTTCATAATCCAAAATCATGAACTATCATGATTTTCATAAATAATAACATAATGCGGAAAATAAATAACATACACGAATCAACAATGCGAAACCTTCGAGTGATCCAAAATTGATTGAACATAAACCTAATAATAATATTAGTGGGAAAGGGTTTCTCTCTCTTGACCCTCTTTAGAATACATTGAATTCAGAATTAATTTGATAGGTAGTCTGAATATCCTTTTATAGGTAGAGAGGAGAGCAGTTTCCTTATTCAACAATGATTCCACTTTTCCATCAAAATAGGATACCTAGAAAAACACTCTTATTTATTTATCAATTAATTGTAGCAAAAAATATGGAATCATAATTCTGTCAAATCTCTAATTCATATTACCATATCATGTGAGTCAATATAATGACTAAATAAATAATTTAGTTTTACATTCTCTCACTTGGCCCATATGAGAACTTACGTCAAGATTTAACAAGGTAATCATTAGGCGCACAATAAACCATATTCAATATTACCTTTAATTTGGTCATCATCATAATGCTATAATTAAATAGTTCACTAATATGAGTCATGGTAGTTCTATACCAATAGTGTGATATAGTCTCTTCTATGTACTACAACATTAGCAACTAATTTAACATAGCCCTTTAAGTGAAGAGTATAAAGAGGTCCAACGATAATGTCTTTTATAAAAGACTATTCCTATTTTCATTCATTCATTCATTCTCATATATGTACGTACTCATTTCATAATAGGAAATATATCAGAAACACAATTAATGAGATCTCAATGTGTCAAATAACACAATCAATCATAAACAGCTATTATGGATTACATTCAAGACCCAATTGGCAAGTTTCTTAATTGTCTTTAAGAGTAATCATTTCATCAATAGATCTACACTTAAAAGTTATATACTTATGTGTTTTATTGATACTTTCTGTTTCTGAAATTCTTCTTTAACGACAAAGTATTTCAATTCTATGTGTTTAGCATCAGTAGAATACTTGTCATTCTAAGAAAATAAAACAATTGCGAAATTATCACAATCTCAACAACTTGGCAACAAAAGTCGACAATCCCAAGTCCTGAGATAAAGTTTCGCAATAACAATTCATGAATTGTGGTCTCAAAGTACACCACAAATTCAACTTTGACAGAGAATACTTATGATAGTTCGTTTTACACTTTTCTTAATATTGCTCCTCCATATAATAGAAACAAAGAACCAAAAGTGAATTTTTTACTATTAATATATCATCTAAAATTTGAATCTAGGCAGCCAATCAATTCAAGATTATCAGACTTCATAAATGTGAGTAAGTAATCTTTTATTCCTTATGATTACCTTATCACTTCCTTATTTGAGCATTAAATTTCATACAATAAATGTATAAAAAAGCGTTTCTATTCTAATTGATTTTATAAAAATTTGCATAAGAGTGGATTTATTTCCTTTCGGAACATGGATAACTTTATGTTAATATTCTCTCATTCTAAATCTCTATAGAACTTTTAATATATACCTTCTGAGACAATCTTAACAATTCATGTAATTCTTTCAGAAATATTTCAATTTCTATCACATGGATTGTCTTACTAATATATTTCATTTCAAAGTTCTTAAAGAGAAATTTCTTAACTTGTGCAATAAATCACGTACATTATTGACAAGCAAAATATCATCAACAAACAAAATCATAAATATAAACTTGCTACCACTGATCTTTGGATATGTACACTAATAAAAAAAAATACATATTTTCTTTAAATTCAAAGGAAAAATAGTATCGTAAAACTTAAGATACAATTTTTAGAAAGCTTGTTTAAGTCCACAAATTGATTTTTTAAGTTTGCAAGTCACATTTTCATTTTCCTCAATAGAAAAACCTTTGAGTTGATTTACACAAAATTCTTCACCTAAACTCTCTTTCAGAAAATTAATTTTCATATACATTTAATACAACTCAATAGCATAATGAGTTACTAATACCATAATGATTCTAAATCAGCCTCTTAAGATATAAGTGAAAAAAGAATATCTCATTGTAATCATTGTCTACTTTATGAGTAAAATCTTTGGCCACATATCTAGCATTATATCATTTTATGTTGCCCTTAGAATATAGCGATCCTGGTTTTACCCCGACCTTTATTGCATTTCGGACTCGGGTTTCGTGATTGTATGTTGTTGTCTACGTCTTGTTTCTTTTCTTTAATTCTTTGAATTTGAGTTTTAGGACTTGTTGGGCGAGTTTGGAATAGGCTGTTTGTTGGTTGCTTCAAATGGTTGTTGCCCAAATTTTGGCCTCTTTGCTCGAGCGAGGCTTTTTGCGCTCGAACGAGCCTTGTGTAATTTGCTTCTTTGCTCGAGCGAGGTTTATTACGCTCGAGCGAGAACTGAGGGTCTTCAAGTTCCTTTCCCAGACGCAGTTTTTCTAGGAAGATGTAAGTTCTTCGCTCGAGCGAGGCTTCTTGCGCTCGAGTGAGCTTTGTGCAATTGTTTCTTCGCTCGAGCGAGACTTCTTGCGCTCGAGCGTGCGTCTGCGTCTATGGCAGACCTGAAGCTTTCTATTCTACGCTCAAGCGACGCTTCTTGCGCTCGAGCGAGGTTACTTGTTGTGTCTGGTCGCTCAAGCGACAACTCCTTCGCTCGAGCGAAGGTCGCGTATATCAGTTCGCGGCAGAGTGATTTTACTTCACTTTTTGATTTCTTTTCTCCTAAAAACCCTAGATC
Organism: Camellia japonica; assembly: GCA_030407325.1. NCBI lineage: Eukaryota > Viridiplantae > Streptophyta > Magnoliopsida > Ericales > Theaceae > Camellia > Camellia japonica. The sequence goes on from JAPPVO010000002.1 coordinate 155,763,569, forward strand.
GGCTGTCTCTCTCTCTAAAACACCCCTCCCTCTCTACAAATAACCCTAGATCTAAGCATCTCTCAACCCTAGTCCCTTTGTTAAAGTGTTGGAGCATCGCAAGGGCTTTTCTTTGATCCGAGCAAAATCAAATTTGGGGCATTCTTGAAGCTCTTTATCATCTCCTTTGGTCTCCTAGCTTTGAGGTAGGGATATTCTACTCTTTGATATAGGTTTTAACCTAGATATTTGTCATTTGTATAAATGGAGGGATTTGGGAGTGATTTGGGTAAAGGTTAAGGTTTGGGCTCTAAACTAAAGAGGGGTTTTCATGTGGATTTACAAAGTAACCTTGGGGGTTTGTGTATGAGGTTCTTTGTTGTTGAAATGGTGAGATTTAGACCTATGGGTTGATGTTTTGGAATAGGGGGAAAATTGCCCTAGGTTGAGTTGAAATAACTATTTGTGTAAATAATGAAATTGGGGGAATATGTGATTGAATGGTGTAGTTTGGTTTGATAAATTACACACCTATGGGAATTTGATAAATTATATGTTGATAAATTATATGTTGATAGATTTATTTATCTGTTTAGAAATATCTGTTTTGGGTTATCGGTAGAGGATAGTTATGATTGTTGTAGAAACTACATGAGGATTAGGAAGATTGAAACTAATCAATTGAATTATGTCGTTGAATATGACGGTTTGATTAAACCATTGAAAATGTGATTTGATTAGTCATTGTATGTGACAATGTGTTTAAATACATTGTATATCTATCATTATTTAGGAGGAGATAGGGGATGGACTCCATTGAGAATTAAGTTGGCCGGAGTGTCTAGGGTGAAAGTCCCGAAATCTTATATACATATGGGTGTCAGTTCCCTCGGATGTGATTCCGTAAAACAGCAAGAAAATGGAAGTATTGAATAATGTTTGTTATCGAAGTTTTGATAAATAAGTTGTAGTCTCGTTTTGAATTGTTTAGATAACAATGAACTATGTCAATGAATTGATTTGGGTAAATGAATAGAAACGGACTGAAATACGGATGTCGCTATTGACTGGTCATGAAAAAGGTATAAGTTGGTTTATTAGTATTGAACATTTATCTGATGCTGATAGCTTAGTTAATTCTCATATATTGTTTAGCATGTCTCTACTGAGCTTTGGCTCACCCTAGTTGGGAAACCATTTTTAGGTACAGGTGACATGCCACCTCCAAGGACATAGCTTGGGAGGCTTAGGGGCTGAAAACTCCACTTTTGTGATTTCGTTTTGTGCTGAATGTTTATTCAAGCTGAGGGCTTTACTTGTATAGAGACTAGACTCTTCTTTTGTTGTAACCAAGCGAAGACTTGGAAAGATGTAAGCCCTTAGGGCGTTTATTTTGTTGTTCTCAATTAGAGTTACATGCTATAGTTTTAAGATGAACGTTTATGAAAGTGTAATGCACGTGATATCTCTTGTAATATTAACTCTGATGAATGAAAATATAACATTTCTATTATGTCTATAGATCTTATGAATGATTGATTATATCATATTTTGAGGGCGTTACAACTTGGTATCAGAGCATACCGAGTTTGAATACTTTGGGTACGTGGGAAGTGGTAAGTACTACAATGGGTTTGTCTTGCTTGTTAGAGACTTATGTATGATGTTATGTGCTTATATGATAACATGTTTATGTGACTATATGGGTATGGGATTTAATTTCTGGGATGTTGATCGGGTCCATGAGTTTATGGGAGTCTCGTTGGAAAGGCACTTGATCACTGCCGTTTCTAACTAGAACTCTAGCGACGCCACGGGACGGTGATTATCCGGAAATGAAATTCGTATGTGTTTATGTGGTTATGTGCTTAAGTGGAGTGAATTACGGTTGTCCATTGTATTAGGACGTGAGTAAGATAGCTTTGGCTCATTTGTAAATGTGCTAATCTCTTTGTTACCTTCATTAGGATGTCAGGATGAGGTCGTGGTGGTAGGCGTGGTAGGCCTAGGAGGCATGAGATGTCTACACTGGATGAGATTCCGGTGTAGGAGGAAGGAGTGGGTCAGGCCAATGTGGCCGAGCCAGTAGGTTAACAGGCCATGGGCGCCTTAGCCCGTGAAATGGCAGGAGCATTGAGGGAATCTATGGACATTCTCAGGGTTGAGAATCAAGTCCAAGCCCAAGTAGCTGAGGCAAGGCCGTCTTTTTTGAAGAGGGAGTTCTTCCGGTCGAATTCATACAAGTTTTTGGGTGATCCTAAGGAGCCACTGAAGGCTGATGAGTGGCTTGAACAGATGACAAAGACATTTGAGATGCTTGGCATCGAAGACGGAGGTTTGAGGGTGACCTTGGCGTCCTTCTAGCTGAAGGGAGACGCGGGTCAATGGTGGAAATATGCGCGGGGGCGCATTGGGGGGACTTGGGAGGCCTTTGTTGAAGCCTTCCAGGATAAGTACTTACCTGCTACGGTGAGGGAGAAGTTAAGGGATCAGTTCTCCAAGTTGGTGCAGTTGAATACACCAGTGGCTGAGTTTGAGGCCACCTTCACTAGTTTGTCGAGGTTTGCACCTGAGTTAGTGGCAACTGAGGAACGCCGATGTTTGTAGTTTGAGAAGAGGTTGCGGACCGGACTCATGTTTCGAGTAGCCAAGTCCATGATTAGGGAGTATGGACGCCTTGTGAAGGCTGCAGCCCATCTTGAGACTATTATGCATGCAGAGGAGGAGAGAATGAGGGGCTCCAGGAGGAGTCAGGATGGTCAATGGGACAATAAGGGGCAGAGGGGTTCTAACCCTCAGCAGTCCCACGGAGTGCATTCGAGATCTACCTTTCCAGTGTCGAGTTTGGGCTCTGGAAAAGGTGGTTAGGGAGACATCACTTGTTACAAATGTGGTCAGTTGGGCCACAAGTCTCCATCTTGCCCACAGAGGAGAGGAGGGCAGCGAGTAACATCATCTTCGGCTCGTTCTCAGGGCCAGAGTCAGGTCAGAGGCCAATCGCTTACTTGTTATCAGTGTGGGCAGGCAAGGCACTTGAAGAGGTTTTGCCCACAGTTGGGTGGCACATCTGGTGTGTCTAATTCGAGATAGACACAGAGTCACCAGCTAGCTCAGTCAGTACAGGCCTCGAGGGCCAATCAGCGAGCTTCTTCAGCTTAGTCAGTACAGTAATCTTATGCTCCGAGAGGTGAGCAGGTTGATTAGAGGCCTATGGGGCGCGTGTATGCTGTTACAGCGCCAGATCTTTTACCTGCTCCATCTATAGTGAGAGGTACCTTTTTGTTTTGCAATTCAGTTGCTAGCATGTTGATTGATACGGGTGCATCCCACTCTTTTATATCTTCTGTATTTGCATCAGTTTTGAGGTTGGAGTTGGCGCAGTTAGCATCTCCTATTTGTGTTGTATCACCTATTGGGGGCGGGATAGTTTTGAAACAGAGGTGTCGGGGCTGTGATATAGAGGTCGCCGATCATCGGCTCCCTTTTCTTTTGTATTGACGGATATGTCTGGTTTTGATGTTATTTTGGGTATGAACTGGTTATCGTCATCCCGGGCTGTTATAGATTGCTACCGTCAGAGGGTTACTATATGTACCTTCAGTAGTGATTGCTTTTATTTCTTGGGGGACCGGGTGGATAGAGTCTTATCGCCAGTATATGATTCATGTGGGCGGAACGAACTTAGTTGTCTTCTTGCTAGCTTTATGAGTAGTGAGTGTGATGAGGCCCAGGTTGAATTGCCAAGAGTGGTCTGTGAGTACTTAGACGTCTTTCTTGAGGATCTTATTAGTTTACCACCTCACCGAGAGATTGAGTTCTCTATCGATTTAGTGTCTGGCACGACACCGATTTTCATGGCACCATATCGCTTTGCGCCAACTGAGTTGAGTGAGTTGAAGGTTCAGCTCCAAGAACTACTAGATAAGGTCTTTATTCGCCCTAGTACTTCGCCTTGGGGAGCACCGACCCTCTTTGCTAAAAAGAAAGATGGGGCCTTGAGACTTTGCACCGATTATCGAAAGTTGAACCGGGTTACGGTTAAGAACAAGTATCCTATGCCTCATATAGATGATCTATTTGACCAGTTGAAAGGATCCCGTTGTTTCTCTAAGATAGACTTGAGATCGGGTTACCACCAGTTGAGGGTAAGGGAGGAGGATATCCCGAAGACAGCATTCTGTACGCGGTATGGCCATTATGAGTTTCTGGTGATGCCTTTTGGGCTAACCAATGCACCAGCTGTGTTTATGGACTTGATGAACCAAATCTTCCGAGAGTTCTTAGACCATTTTGTAGTCGTCATTGTGGATGACATTTTGATTTACTCACCCTCTGAGGAGGAGCACGAGGAACACTTGTGAGTGGTGCTTGAGTTGCTTAGAGCTCATAAGCTGTATGCTAAGTTCGGGAAGTGTGAGTTCTGGCTGAAGGAGGTTAAGTTCTTAGGCCATGTAGTATTCGGGGAAGAGGTGACTGTAGATTCATCCAAAATAGAGGCAGTGCAAGATTGGGCACAGCCTAAGAATGCCTTTGAGATCCGTAGTTTTCTGGGATTAGCCGGGTATTACCGTCGGTTTGTGAAAGATTTCTCCAGATTAGTTTCGTCTTTGACTAGATTGACGAGGAAATGGATCAAATTTGTGTGGAGTGAGACTTGTGAAAATTCATTCCAAGAGCTTAAAGTTAGACTTACCACTGCTCCAGTCTTGATTATTCCAGAGAGGGATTTGGGCTATTCAGTGTATTGTGATGCCTCACGAGCGGGTTTGGGTTGTGTATTGATACAAGAGGAGAAAGTAGTAGCCTATGGCTCACGGTAGTTGAAAACACACGAGAGAAACTACCCTACTCACGATTTAGAGTTAGCAGCTGTAATTTTTGCCTTGAAGATTTGGAGGCACTATCTGTATGGTGAAAGGTTTGAGGTGTTTTCTGATCATAAGAGTCTAAAGTATCTGTTTACATAGAAAGACTTAAATTTGAGGCAGAGAAGGTGGATGGAGTTCATAGAAGATTATGATTTCGAGTTGCATTATCATCCAAGAAAGGCCAATGTGGTAGCCGATGCCCTAAGTAGGAAGTCCATCAGTAGTGTAACTTGTATAGCTATCCGGGAATGGGAGATATTGGGTGCTCTTGGCGAGTTTGACTTGCATTTGAGCGAGTCTGTTGAGTCTGCAGCCTTGTTTTCTGTAGTCGCAAACCTCCCCTTGTGAACCGAGTGTTAGAGGCACAGAAGGGTGACTTTGAGGTAGAATTCCTTCGGGAGAAGATCTCTAGTAGGAAGGTAAAGAAAGGTTTGACTGTGTATCCTGATCTGAGTGTGAGGTACCATGACCGCTTGTTTGTGCCAGAGTCTTGCCGAGAGGAAGTACTTCGAGAGTTTCACCATTCATGCCATGCGGTGCATCCGGGAGGCACAAAAATGTATCATGATCTGAGTCACCAGTTTTGGTGGAGGGGTATGAAGAAGGATGTGGCGGTGTTTGTATCGAAGTGCCTTACTTGTCTGTAAGTGAAGGCCGAACATCAGAGGCCAGTGGGTTTGTTGCAACCCTTGCCTATAGCTGAGTGGAAATGGGAGCATGTTACGATGGACTTTGTTGTGGGTCTTCCGAGGACTCAATGAGGTAGTGATGCCATTTGGGTGGCAATTGACCAGTTGACCAAGTCAGCGCAGTTTATTCCTATGCGTGTGAGAGATTTGGTAGATTACCTTGCTGACTTGTATATTCGGGACATAGTGAGGTTGCATGGGGTCCCTGTGACGATCGTTTCGGATAGAGATCCGCATTTCACCGCTAGGTTGTGGCAGAGCTTGTAGAGTACCTTGGGCACTAGATTGACTTTTAGTACGGTTTACCATCCTCAGACTGACGGGCAGTCTGAGCGTACTATTCAGATCCTTGAGGATATGCTTCGGGGCTGTGTCCTTGACTTTAAAGGGTCGTGGGAGAGACACTTACCCTTAGTGGAGTTTGCCTACAATAACAGTTTCTAATTGAGTATTGGCATGGCACCGTTTGAGACCTTGTATGGCCGGCCGTGTAGATCTCCAGTGTGTTGGGCCGAGGTAGGTGATGCACCTTTGTTAGGTCCAGAGTTGGTTCGGGAAACGACAAAGAAGGTGGCACTTATCCATAAGAGGTTGGTTACGGCCCAGAGTCGCCAAAAGAGTTATGCCGACCGTAGGAGGAGACCTTTGTCATTCGAGGTGGGTGATCATGTCTTTTTGAAAATATCACCTAGACGGGGTTTGATGAGATTTGGGAAGAGTGGGAAGTTATCCCCTCGATTTATTGGTCCTCTTGAGATCCTTGAGCAGATTGGGGAGGTTGCATACCGTTTAGCGTTGCCTCCACAACTTTCCGGAGTGCATGACGTGTTTCATATTAGTATGCTTCGGAAATATGAGCCGGATCCATCACATGTGTTAGATTGGATCGACTTAGAGGTGGATGAGGATGCCTCGTATGAGGAGAGACCGGTGCGAGTCTTGGATAGGCGGGATCAAGTCTTGCGAGGCAAGACAATTCCCTTGGTCAAAGTATTGTGGAAACATCACGGTGTTGAGGAAGCAACTTGGGAGCGTGAATTGGAAGTTCGAGAGAAATATCCGGACTTATTTGTTGATGTTTGAGTGTATGTTGAAATTTTAGTTTTGTTTATGAACCATAAAAACATTGTATATGTTTTGGATTTTGAAGACATTATAAATGTTGAATGTGTTTCGGGAATGCAAGTTTAATATGAGCATTGTATATGTTGTTTGAGTTTTGGAAATGTAAATATATTATAAACATTGAATATGTTCAGAGAAAAACTTGAAAATTGTTAAATTTCGGAATATGCATATTGGTAATATATGTTGGGCTGCATTTTGTGAAATTGATCTCTTGAGAAGGGATGGAATGACCGGTGGGCTAGTCATGATAACGAGAATTGAATTGTAATCATTTTGAAAATTAGAACATCATGGTTTTGAAACTTGTACAAAATTTCGGGGACGAAATTCTTTAAGGGGGGGAGGTTATAACGATCCCGGTTTTACCCCGACTTTTATTGCATTCCGGACTCGGGTTTCGTGATTGTATGTTGTTGTCTACGTCTTGTTTCTTTCCTTTAATTCTTTGAATTTGAGTTTTGGGACTTGTTGGACGAGTTTGGAACACGCTGGTTGGTTGGTTCAAATGGTTGTTGCCCAGATTTTGGCCTCTTTGCTCGAGCGAGGCTTCTTGCACTCGAACGAGCCTTGTGTAATTTGCTTCTTCGCTCGAGCGAGGTTTACTACGCTCGAGCAAGAACTGAGGGTCTTCAGGTTTCTTTCCCAGACGTAGTTTTTCTGGGAAGATGTAAGTTCTTCGCTCGAGCGAGGCTTCTTGCGCTCGAGCAAGCTTTGTGGAATTGTTTCTTCGCTCGAGCGAGACTTCTTGCGCTCGAGCTTGCGTCTGCGTCTATGGCAGACATGAAGCTTTCCATTCTGTGCTCGTACGATGCTTCTTACGCTCGAGCAAGATTACTTGTTGTGTATGGTCGCTCGAGCGAAGGTCGTGTATATCAATTCGCGGCAGAGTGATTTTACTTCACTTTTTGATTTATTTTCTCCTAAAAACCCTAGATCGGCTGTCTCTTTCTCTAAAACACCCCCCTCTCTCTACAAATAACCCTAGATCTAAGCATCTCTCAACCCTAGTCCCTTTGTTAAAGTGTTGGAGCATCTCAAAGGCTTTCCTTTGATCCGAGCAAAACTGAATTTGGGGCATTCTTGAAGCTCTTCATCATCTCCTTTGGTCTCCTAGCTTTGAGGTAGGGATATTCTACTTTTTGATATGGGTTTTAACCTAGATATTTGTCATTTGTATAAATGGAGGGATTTGGGAGTGATTTGGGTAAAGGTTAAGGTTTGGGCTCTAAACTAAAGAAGGGTTTTCATGTGGATTTACAAAGTAACCTTGGGGTTTGTGTATGAGGTTCTTTGTTGTTGAAATGGTGAGATTTGGACCTATGGGTTGATGTTTTGGAATAGGGAGAAAATTGCCCTAAGTTGAGTTGAAATAACTATTTGTGTAAATAATGAAATTGGTTTGGGAATTATGAAATTGGGGGAATATGTGATTGAATGGTGTAGTTGGTTTTGATAAATCACACACCTATGAGAATTTGATAAATTATCTGTTGATAGATTTATTTATCTATTTAGAAATATCTGTTTTGGGCTATCGGTGGAAGATAGCTATGATTGTTGTAAAAACTGCATGAGGATTAGGAAGATTGAAACTAATCAATTGAGCTATGTTGTTGAATATGATGATTTGATTAAACCGTTGAAAATGTGATTTGATTAGTCATTGTATATGATAACGTGTTTAAATACATTATATATGTATCATTGTTTGGGAGGAGATAGGGGATGTACTCCATTGTGTAGGAGGAGACAGGGGATGGACTCCATTGAGAATTAAGTTGGCCGGAGTGTTCAGGGTGAAAGTCCCAAAATCGTATATATATATATATATATAGGGGTGCCGATTCCTTCGGATGTGATCCTATAAAATGGCAAGAAAATGGAAGTGTTGAATAATGTTTGTTATCGAAGTGTTGATAAATGAGTTGTAGTCTCGTTTTGAATTGTTTAGATAACAATGAACTATATCAATGAATTGATTTGGGTAAATGAATAGAAATGGACTGAAATACAGATGTCAATATTGACTAGTCATGAAAAAGGTGTAAGTTGGTTTATTAGTATTGAACATTTATCTGATGTTGATAGCTTAGTTAATTCTCATTATTGTTTAGCATATCTCTACTAGGTTTCGGCTCACCTTACTTGGGAAACCATTTTCAGGTACAGGTGACATGCCACCTCCAAAGACATAGCTTGCGAGGCTTAGGGGCTGAAGGCTCCACTTTTGTGATTTCGTTTTGTGTTAAATGTTTATTCAAGCCGAGGGCTTTACTTGTATAGAGACTAGACTCTTCTTTTATTGTAACTAAGCGAAGACTTGGAAAGATATAAGCCCTTAGGTCATTTATTTTGTTGTTATCAATTAGAGTTACATGCTATAGTTTCAAGATGAACGTTTATGAAAGTGTAATGCATGTGACATTTTTTGTAATATTAACTCTGATGAATGAAAATATAACATTTCTATTATGCTATAGATCTTATGAATGATTGATTATATCATATTTTGAGGGCGTTACATAGAATAATAAATGTTTTTGTATCCTTAGACAATTCAATGAAATTCCAAATTTCATTTTGGTGCATTGATTTCAACTCATCATTCATGACATCAATTCATTTAGTAGAATCCATACTTTCTAGGGCTTGTGACAATAAAACCGAGTCTTTACTTATCCCAATATTATAATAAGATTGTTATAGATATACCACATAATCATTTGAAATGACAAATCTCTTTACCTTATGAAATCTTCTTAATATTATTTCTTGTGGTTCTTCTATAACTTTTCATTGGTGATAATTACATTATGGAGTAATTGATTATTCATTTGTTTTCCAAGACATTAAGTTGTTTAACAACTATAGGAACAACAATTTCCTTCAAATTATGGATAATGATACTTGTATCCAAATTTATTGAATTATCACATTTCATGATTTATCACTTCCACTGATTTCACCATTTTTATTAAATTTGATATTATCGGTTTCTACAATTCTTGTACTATGGCCAAGATAGTAAAACTAATACCCTTTGAATTTTTAAGATAATTAACAAAATAACCACTGATTATTCTGAAATCCAATTTCTTTTCATGTGGATCAATAATTCTAATTTTCGTAGACAACCCCAAACATGCAGGTGTCTTAAGTTCGGTTTCCTTCTTATTCACAGTTCAAAGTGAATGTTTGGAACTGCCTTACTAGGAGCCTGATTTTATATGAAAACAATAGATCAACGACATACATCCACAATGTTATTGGTATTTAGAAATTATTTAACATATTTTTAGTTACATTCATTAGAGCACAATAATATTTCTCAGCTACATCATTCTGTTGAGGCATTCACAAGTATTATGTCTTTTATAAAATTTAGCAAATAGACTTGTGTTTTACACTATCTTTATGATTTTCACATTTTTGTTTAATTGTCTTTCTTCCTTGATAATGTATACCTCAATGATATCAATTTACTAGAGATCTTTTATGCAATAAATAAACAAAATCATGAAGTGAAAATTCATCTATAAAAATGATAAAATAATTTTATTTACCAAACATGAAGTGTCAAAAAGGTACATTAATGTCTGTTTGGGTAATATGAAGAAGTCATTTATATATTGTGGCACTTTACATAATATTATTGAATTGTTTTCCTTAATGCAACCCACACTCCCATTAAAAGCAATAAAATCTAAATTCAAAAGAATCTCATCTTTACTACTCTTTATAACTTCTTTTTTTTTTTTTTCCAAAAAAATAGTACAATCTTTTATGCCACAAGTTTGACGAGTTTTCATTTATCAAGCTATATTTAGGACCAACATAATGATGCAAGATAGATTAAATTTTTGATAAATCATTAAATTTTAATTTATACAAACCATCATAAATAATACCAAAATTAACAGAAAAAGGTATTATCAATAAATTAAACCTTTATTCTAAATTTTTGAAAATAACCATCAAGGTTAATTAAGTTTGGACAAATCAATAAATAATTTTCAAAATTAGAATTAACATAAAAATTCTTTTGAACAAAGTCTAAGTAATGATCAATGCCAAAAAAAAATAAATAAAATAAACGATAAGACCCAATAATTTCAATTGGAGATTTTAACATAATCAGTTTGAAAATAATCTTGCATTGAATTAAAAACATGAGTAGCCATTTTCTTTCTTATGAGACTTAAATCTTGAGCAGACTCATTTTCTTTATGTGACTATTTCTTTATATCCTTTTATAAGCATTCTCCCTTTCTTTTTAGCTCCTTGAATTACAAGATCAATAAATGATATCTCAATTACTTAAGTTTTGTCTCTTCTTAAATAAACATACTAGTCAATATAAATGACTCATACTGAAGAGATAAATAATTCAAAATAAATTGCACGAAAACAAACTTATTCAGAAATATTCTTAAATTCTTAAATTGAGTAGTCAAGTTAGATAATTCAATGACATGGTCATACATCTCATGCATACCATCAAACTTTATGTTGGTAAGCTTAACCATAAGTGTCCCAGCAAAAAAAAACTTACTAACAGTTCGGAAATATTATTTCACATTATTTAGCATTATCAATTTAAGGAAGTTAAAACTTAATGTTTGCTATATTCATTCGCATAAAAACATAAACTTTATTTGTTCAATCTTTTTATACTTTATGAAAAGTCTTTTCTTTCTTGTATACTGCTTGAATCATAATAGCAGTAAATTTTTCAAATAGTAACACTAAGTCAAAATTCAAGACATCGAGATGAAATTGAACTTATTTTATTTATTTTGAGAAATCTTTTTCATTTAAAATTGAAACAAACAAGGTATAAAGATATAGTGAAATAAAACTTTAATCAATAATTCATGCTCACTACATTAATGCTAAGATTAATCAATAATTGACAATTAGTCAAGATAAACACATGTTTAAACAATCACAAATAGTATCACCGTGATCTACCTTTGGGATAATCTAATGGCATACTATTTAACAATTATGGTGACTCCCTTTCACCAATAGGACTAGTTAATAAAATATTCATAATTAAGTAAGTCTTTTACCTTTGGGTATTTATTCCAATATCAACTATGAATACCCATCAACTATCCTATTCTAATTCAACAATTACTTAGAAGTGGTGTACCTTTGGGCCAACCTAATATCTTTGTAATTAAAGAATTGCGATTTGCAAAGTCATTATTTTTTAATACTTGGGAAGGGTATTAAATTTCAATTATTTGATTTGATATCTATGTGTCATTCCGATTGGGTCACTTTGGCAACTACCAATTGTATCATAATTTAGATTTCAAATCAAAATAAAAACTGTGTAAACATTTTTGAATAAACAATAATTTATTCACAATTATTCATCATCATAATCATAATGCATATTACTAAATCATAAAAATAATATTAAGACAATAAATATTAACACAATTCATATTCTATGTCAGATAAGAATATATACTTTTGTACCTCATCAAACCACCTATAAAAATCAAGCTTATACATAATGGTGGTAATAACATCATATTGAAATATTTTTTTTAGAGGTTACAATTAGATCCATAAATAGCAATATGCTTGGTATATAAAGATCACAATAAAATTTTAATATGTTTTCTCATACTAAAATTTAATAACACTTTAATATGCCTCACAGTAAAATTTGATAATATAAAACTCGGCAAAACATGAATAATTATCACCATCGTGATTAGTAAAATTACAAGTTAACAATTCTTTGCTACCATGCCACATCCAAAAATTTATAAGCATATATAACAAATAAATTTTATACATAAAATAAGAATGCATCTGTTGAGACTTTGAAAAGACGCATGCTCAGCATATTAATATAAAATTTAATTCTGATCATCTCACACTACTACCGGTCTATTACTTAGATGAACTTCAATCACGACAAATGAATTTATAATACAATTTTAGTAACGAAAATTCCAGCAATAATTTATATATGCAAGACACATGCAAGCAATACCCAATTCAACATACTATCGGGTTTTGAACCAAATTTTGCAATTAAAAAAATTTAACTAAATTTATTTACAAAAAAAACAAACATGATAATTCATGAAGACAGGCTCTGATACCACATGTAAATAATTTTATGGTGTTATGCATATAACAACCTTCATAATCCAAAATCGTGAACTATCATGATTTTCATAAATAATAACATAATGCGGAAAATAAATAATATACCCAAATTAGCTATGCGAAACCTTCGAGTGACCCAAAATTGATTGAACATAAACCCAATAATAATATTAGTGAAAAAAGGTTTCTCCCTCTTGACCCTCTTTAGAATACATTGAATTCAGAATTAATTTGATGGGTAGTCTGAATATCCTTTTATAGGTAGAGAGGGGACCGGTTTCCTTGTTCAACAATGATTCCACTTTTCCATCAAAGTAGGATACTTAGAAAACACTTTATTTATTTACTAATTAATTGTAGTAAAAAATATGGAATCATAATCCTGCTAAATCTCTAATTCATATTACCATATTATGTGGGTCAATATAATAACTAAATAAATAATTTAGTCTTACATGGGCAAGTGGCCATGTTGCTTTGATCTTTTGCCATTGGATTGCTTTGCTATGTGTAGCTTAGAAGGCTTCTTAGGGACATCCTGCCAATTGCTTTATCCATCCGATCATGTTCATCGGACGGCCATTTCGTTTATACCGGCTAGGCCTATGCATCTATCTCTGGCGATTATGATCTTCACCGTTTGTTGTGGATTAATCTAACGGCCCTCATGCATTCTACAGATCTTCTTCTGGAATGCGATTAGGTGAGGTCTAAGTTGTTGGAGGTAACATTCTCCCATGCCATTAATTTATTTGTTTTATTTTATTTTATTTTTTTCCCTATGTGATTCTCTTTCTCTGCTGTTTGTTTGGTTTTGGTTTCGGTTTTGATTTTGTGAGGTTTATGTGTTTATTTACTGGTTTGCATAGTGGAGAAGAATTATTGGTGATTATGATTGTAATCGAAGTATCTATGTCCATTCTATACTAGATCGAATTTTGTTTTCTTCAATGAAGACCTTAAAATTGAAGTAAAAAAAAAATGGATATCAAATTTTTTTATTTTTTATTGTCATTTATTTTATAGAAAATGTGAAAATTGATTGAGAATTCAAGATTTTACTATAATATTAGATTTTTATATAGTTAGGTAAATTTAAAACTTTTAAATATCATTTTGTTTTTTTATTCTTTTTATATCCCATTTTGCCATTACTGCTATTTGTTGGTTCGTTAATTATAATTCAATTAATTGAAAATGAAAGCTTAATATAACTTTTCATATATATTATAGTTAATTTGTTACAGTTATAGTTGTATATAATAGCATAACATATATGGATAATCTCTAAATATAATTTTTATTTTTTTTATGTGATTAAAATAGTCCATCTTAAATAGAATATAGAAAAGTTGGATAGTTTCTTTTATCTCTAAAAAGGCCCAATCTATTTTTTTTTTACTATTTAATTTTTTAAATTGAAACATCAATTATTTATGTCCATAAAACAAAACTGATAAACACATATCCAAAGGCTATACATTTTTTTTCTTTTTTTAATATTTAGGATATGTACAAATGGAAAATGTTTGACACCTCAAATTTTTTTTCCATAATCCGACTTATAATGATGTAGTTATAAGTGTTAATTTTTATACAAATACGAGAAGAGAATTAATTAAATTATATATTTCAACCAAACACATACTCAAATTTTGACTATTTCAAGATGTTATTTCACTATAATTCCAATTAAGAGAATATTCAACCCTTAATATTTTTTTATCAAATTATAATCTGATAAAAATTTAAAAAGATGAAACGTTAAAAATTATTGTCTTTTCCTTCAAAATTGGTGAAAAGAAAAAAATAAAAATAAAATTGGGGTAAGAATGAAAATTCTTTTTAAAAATTAATAAAAATTTAATGAAAAATTTAAAGTAATTCATATAAAATCAAAAATTTTATGCAAATTTAAAATCAAATTAGATAAAAAAAAATTAAAAGAAAATGATGAAAGTTTGAAAATATTTTGAAACTTTCTTATTCTTAAAGACTAAAAATCCGTGTGTGTATTATATTTATATTATATTTTTAGTTATGAAATTAAAATTGAAAGAAATGTAACTTAAATTATTGGATTAATAATATAAATATCATATTAATTATTGTTAAATATCACTTCACATTTAATAATAAAATTGTATATTTGTCTTAATTGTAACTTTTAAATTTGTATATTTTCATAACAAGAAGAGATATGTCATAACTCAATTAATCTCATTTAGGTTTAGCTTTTTTAAATAGAAATTATCAAAATTGCACTAAATTGATTTATATATATATATATATATTTAATTTTTTTAAACTAATAATTTAAAAGGGTGTATATTATATATATCTTATAATTTAAAAAAAATGACATAATTTTACACTTTTTGAGTCATAATTATAAATAAAAAAATATCATAACTAAATACAACACGAGGTATAATTAAAGATCTTATGAGTCATACAAAAATAATGTCATAATTTAAAAAATTGATTATAATTAAAAAAAATAACATAAGTAAAAATACATATGATATAAAGAGTATGTATATTAAAGTTTTCTCTAAATTTATAATTTTATTTTCGAATGGTGGGGCCAAAGAAATTATGTGGGGACATTTAGTAGGGAAAAATGCTTGGGAGCACTAATTAGTGCTCCCACTAATTAGGTGGCAGTCGGTCCCGCCAGTAATGATGTGATGTTTTGGTCTTGGAATTGTATTTTTTTATTTTTATTTTTTTACTTTTTTAATGCATTAGTGCTATTAGTAGTGGTGTTTTTAGTGGAATGAATCATTGTTGTTTAGTAGGTCCCATATAATAAATGCAATGGCTCGAAAAAAGAAAAAGAAAAGAAATATCATGTGTAAATTATTTTTTATGATTATGGCTTTATGGATTATTTGCTTACAAAGCATTAAAAGAGAGGAAAAATGATTCGTGTGCATAATATTTTTTCTTTTCAAAATCTCTCAAATCACGTGATAAGTAAAATTTGAAAAATTAATTTGTGTTTTAATTTTTTTTTAAAATTTTTCTAACATGTATTATGTCTTGTCATTTCATTTGGGAGATTACGAATGAGAGAAATTATGTCAATATAACACTGTTGTAAAAATAAGGATCTATTACACTTTCTATCCCTAAATTATTACTAAATTGTCTATTTAATTTCTGAATTATTAATTGAGTCCACTTACTCCCAAAAGTATATAAATTAAAATATATTTAGTCACTAAACTATCAGCTAAATCTATTAAATTCTTAAAATATTTAATTCAAACCTATTTAATCTCTAAAAAGATTATAAAAATAAAATATAAGCCCATAAGTATTATAAATTAGTAAAAGATAATATCTAGTTAAAATTTTATTTCAAAAAAAATCTTAAAGTTTTATACTATCTTCGAAAAGTGGTCGTCAGTTCTTCTAGTGAATTTTCTTTATAAGGATAAAGGTAATTATTTATAATATTTTATCATTTATATACTGCAATGGCTACTTATTTTCCTTTATCTAGTATTATATACTAAATTTCGTTTATAATTTCTTATTGATTGTTTTTAAGTTTTTTTGATAAATTCTTTTTATAACTTAATTAATATATCATTTTGTTCTATTATAATTTGTAGCAAAATGTTATTATTTAAATTATCTAATTCTACTTCTTCTGTATGTCTAATACGTAATTTTATTGACAAGATTAAGAAATCAGAATCTAATACTAATTTAAACACAGAACAGAAAGAAAAGGAAAAAAAAAAAAAAACTTTTTAAAGATAAAATAGAAATTTAAGATTTTTATAGAATAAAATATTAACTTGGTAGGATTTTTTACTAATTTATTCTACTTATAAGTTTATATTTATTTTTGTAATCATTTCAAGAACCAAATAAATTTGAATTAAATACTTTAGCGATTTAATAAATTCAATCGATAGTTTAAGGTCTTTAATTTATATACTTTAGAGACTAAGTAGACCTCATCGATAGTTCAAGGATTAAATAGATAATTTGGTGATAATTTAGGGATAGAAAGGGTAATAAACCCTAAAAATAAATTGTAAATCACTTCAGTGCAATGCCAAATATTAATGTGTTATTTTGGCATCCAGGTTAAAAGTCAACTTTTTGACATTTTAACTTTTTTAAATCATATTGCCTCTTTACTTTTTACACATAAATGTGAGTTGTTTTCCGGTTTGGTTGTTGTCTATGATAAATTTCTATACATTTAATATGTCCTATGTTCTGGGAAATTCTATAAGCTTCTCAATTATGACTTATTAATGTGTTAGTTATGATTTATTGTAAACATTATTTGATTATGATCCAAAAACATTTGATTATACTTGTATTGTTTGGTTATACAATTTTTTTTTTTTTTTTTGGGGGGGGGGGGGGGGGGGGGGGGTTATAACTCTCATAAGATTGAGTGATGAAATTTGTGATGATCAATTCTACAATTGTCATAACTTGTAGTATGTAGTATACACCCATAGCATTACCCATACGTCTTACATATTTTTGCATATATGCATGTACATATATTTATAAATTTGAAAAATGAGGAGAGATAAAATAGATATGAAAAATAAGTATTATATATATATATATATATATAAATGGAAAAAGAAAAACAAAGAAAGTAGGTCAGAGAGGAGGTGTTGAAGAAGATGTTGCGGATGGTGGTTTTGAAATGTGATGTTGATATTTGTAACATCCCAAAAAAAATACAAATCATCCAACTCATAAGAGAAATGAATACAATAAAGTTAAGGTATTTTCATTCATCAGAGTTCGTATTACAAAAGATATTACATGCATCACCCATTCATAAATGTTCATCCTGAATATATAACATGTAATACTAGTTAATAACAACAAACTAATGCCCTACGGGCTTACATCTTTCCAAGACATTACTTGGTTACAACAAAAGAGAGTCATAAGCTCTATACATATAAAGCCCTAGGCTTGAATAAAACATTTAAACACAAATTAACAAACTAGAGCCTTCAGCTCCTAAGTCCTCCTAAGCTACATCCTTGGAGGAAGTATAGCGATCCTGGTTTTGCCCCGGCCTTTGTTGTATTTCGGACTCGAGTTTCATGGCTTAGTATTGTATCCATGTCTTGTTTTTCTCCTTTGACTCTTTGTGTTTGAGTTTTCGGAACATGTTGGGCGTGTTTGGAATAGGTTGGTCGTTAATTGGTCTAGAATGTTGTTGCCCAGATTTTGGCTTCTTCACTCGAGCGAGGCTTCTTGCGTTCGAGCGAGCCTTGTGTAACTTGCTCCTTCGCTCGAGCGAGATTTCTTGCGCTCCAGCTAGGATTAGGAGTTCTCAGATTTCCTCCCAGACGCAGCTTTTCTGGAAGGATGAAGTTTTTCGCTCGAGCGAGGCTTTTTGTGCTCAAGCGAGCCTAGTGTTATTTGTTCCTTCGCTCGAGCGAGGTTTTTTGCTCTCGAGCGAGGGTGTGCGTCTGAGAAATACCTAAGGTTTGTATTCTTTGCTCGAGCGAGGCTTCTTGAGCTCGAGTGAGCGTGTGCGTCTATGACAGACCTGAAGTTTCGCATTTCACGCTCGAGCGATACGTCTTGTGCTCGAGCGCGGTCATTTGTTTTGTCTAGTCGCTCGAGCGAAGGTCGCATATATCAGTTCACAGCAGAGCTTTTCTACATCACTTTTTGTATCTCTTTCACCCAAAACCCTAGCCCAATTCCGTCTCTCTCTAAAATACTCTCTCTCTATGAATACACCTTGATTTGGGAGTCTCTCAACCCTAGTCCCTTTGTTAAAAAGGTAGAGCACCTTGAGGGCTTCGTGTTGATCCGAATAGATCGCGGTGTCTGCATGTTTGAAGTGTCTCCATCTTCTCCTTTGCTCTCCTAACATTGAGGTAGGGATATTTTATACCTTAGTATGATTTCTAACCTAGGTATTTGTCGCTATGATTGTTGTAGAAACTGCATGAGGATTAGGTAAATTAAAACTAATCATATGAATTGTGCCATTGAATATGACAGTTTGATTAAATTGTTGAATGTGAGGACTTTGGTAGTCATTGTATATGACACGCTTTTAAATACATTGTATATGTATCATTGTTTGAGAAAAGATAGGGGATGGACTACATTGAAAATTAAGTTGGCCGGAGTGTTCAAGGTGAAAGTCCTGAAATCTTATATATATATATATATATATGGGTTGATTCCCTGGATGAGAGTTCTAAAAATGGCAAGAAAATTTAAATTTTTGAAGATTGATAGCTATTGAAGTATTGATAAATGAGTTGTAGCCTTGTTTGGGATTTGTTTAGATAACAAGGGATTGTATCTATGAGTTTATTTGAATAAATGAATGGAAACGGTTTGGAACATTTATGTCGTTATTGTTTGGTCTTGAAAATAAGAGGTCAGTTGGTTTTAAGTGTTGAACATTTATCAAATGCATATATCTTAGTTAAATTTCATATATTATGTTAGTATATCTCTACTGGGCTTTGGCTCATCCTACTTGAAAAACCATTTTCAGGTACAGGTGACATACCACCTCCAAGGGTATAACTTGGGAGGACTTGGGGCTGAAGACTCTATTTTGTTGATCTTCTTTTTATGTTAAGTGTTTATTTGAGCCGAGGGCTTTACTTTTATAGAGACTTACACTCTTCTTTTGTTGTAAACAAGTGAAGTCTTGGAAAGATGTAAGCTCGTAGGGCATTTATTTTGTTGTTATTAGTTAGAGTTACATGTTATAGTTTCAAGATGAACATTTATGAAAGTGTAATACATGTAACACATTTTGTAATGCAGATTCAGATGAATGGAAAATATAACATTTCTACTATAGTTATGGATCTTATGAATGGTTAATTTACATCATATTTCGAGGGCGTTATAGGAAGCATGTCACCGGTACCTGAAAATGGTTTCCCAAGTAGGGTGAGCCAAAGCCCAGTTGAAACAGTCTAACACAATATATGAGATTTAACTAAGATATAAGTTTCTATCTTAGTGTCAAATATATTCCATGTTTATGACAGATGCACATTCTTCACATGATCACACGATACCGACATTCATATCTAGATCTATTCTCATTTATTCATGTCAAATCAGTTCATTTCATTTTAACTCATAGACCACATTTATACTTTTCCAAATAACCCAATTGCGACTACAACCTAGTGGTTTTCAATCAACATAACTATCAAATAAACACTTCAATCTTGCCATTTTACGGAAATTTCGTTTGTGAGATCAGCACCCATGTATACATAAGATTTCGGGACTTTCACCCTGGACTCTCCGGCTAACTTAATTTTCAATGGAGTCCATCCTCTATCTCCTCCCAAAACATGAAGTATATCCCCTTTCTTCTCCCA
This sequence comes from Camellia japonica, assembly GCA_030407325.1. Taxonomy (NCBI): domain Eukaryota; kingdom Viridiplantae; phylum Streptophyta; class Magnoliopsida; order Ericales; family Theaceae; genus Camellia; species Camellia japonica. The sequence continues at coordinate 155,783,744 of JAPPVO010000002.1, forward strand.
AAATGTTATACATATACAATGTATTTACAAGTATCGTCATATTCAATGATAGTCAATTATACACACTCAATGCCTTAACATACTGTCATATTCAATGACATAACTAAGTGATTAGTTTCAATTCACCTAATCCTCATATAATTTCTACAACAATCATAGCTATCCTTTACTGATAATCCAATACAGTTATTTCTAAACAGATATACAATCCTTATAACAGATAATTTATCAAATTTCCATAGGTGAGTGATTTAAACAAATCCAACTATACCATTCTTTCATACATCTTCCAAATTTCACATTTTTCATATCAATTCCATTATTTATACAAAACAAATTATTCCAAACATTTTAGGGCAAAACTTCCCATTTTCCAAATATTGACCCAAAGGTCAAAATCATCTATTTTAACACAAAACAACCTCGCATCCAAACCCCATGATCAATTATATAACACCATATAGAAACCCCTCTTTCTAAATCATGAACCCAAACCCTAGGTTTTCTCCAAACACCCCAAATCTCACCATATATACATAACAACAAATAACTAGGTTAAAGCTCATAACAAAGTGTAGAATATCCCTACCTCAAGTGTAAAAGTCCAAAGAAGAAATGGTGAAACTTCAAAAGTGACGAAATCAAACTCTATTCGGATGAAATGGTAACTCTTGAGATGCTTCAACTCTTTATCAAATGGAGTAGGGTAGAGAGACCCTTAGATCCTAGGAGATTTGTAGAGAAAAGCCGGTTTTTAAAGAGAGAAAGAGCTGATTTAGGGTTTTTGAGTGAAAAGATACAAAAATTCTTTGTAAAAATGAGCTGCTGCGATCTGATATACGCGAGACTCGCTCGAGCGAAGGAGTTGTCGCTCAAGCGACCATATACAATAGTGACCTTGCTCGAGCGCAGAAGACACACCTTCAGAAGTTTTACAGACGCACACGTCGCTTGAGTGCAAGAAGCCTCGCTTGAGCAAAGAACACTACCCTCCTAGAATCTCTGCAGCTCTGCAAAAATGCTGGGAGTTCACAAAGCTCGCTCGAGCGCAAAAAGCCTCACTCGAGCAAAGAAGCCAAAATCTGGGCAACAGCATTCTAGACCAACTACCAACCAACATGTCCCAAACATGCCCAAGACATTCCAAGACTCAAATAGGAAAGGAAAAAGAGGGAAAGTGACACTAATAACAATATTAAGCCACGAAATCCGAGTCCAGAATACAATAAAGGTCGGGTCAAAACCAAAATCGCTATAATATTTTTAGGATAATTTACACCATTTCTTTTAAATTCTGGATAAAATATATTAAGTTCTGTAAATTTGACTTAATTATATTTGCTTCTTTTAAAATTTTAATTTACACATAGTCTCATTTTGATTAAAAATTCGTTAGTAATATAAATGAAAAAAATGATGTTTTTACATTGAAATATATGTTTTACTTTATTTTTTTGTTGTCTTCATATCATTTTTATTAATTTTGATTTATTTAACTTTATTAAGAAGGGGATCACTATAATTATATTAAAATTATAAGTTTTATTATATTTAAAAAATGCTAGAGACTCCAAAAATTCTGTCAAAAGTTTTACCAAATGTCTTACATAGGTGTGAGACCCATATGGGACCCATATTGTGTGAGTCCCACACCCATGTGAGACATTTGGTAAAACTTTTGATAGAATTTTTGGGATCTCTAGCATTACTCATTATATTTTTTTCTAAATTTCAAGAGTGTAGTTTACACATTTTTAAAAGGTTGGTAAAGGGCATCTTAGACATTTTACTTTTGCCATTAAACGCATTTCATTTTGTATGGCAAAAGGTATTAATGACAGACTTTAAGTTACAAGGAACACTTATCTCTTTGTTCCATGGGGTTGTTAGCTGTAACAAACTCCTAAATAAACAATAATTGTTATGATAAGAACTCAAAAAAAATGAAGATTTGTTAGTTACAACAATTATTATTTATTTAGCAATATTAGAGATTTAAATAAAATTATTAAAAATTTTATACAATACTAATATAGTGTGAGAGTAATAAATTATCAAAAAATCTGCATAATATTTACTTGGTGTGGAAGTCATGCCATATGGGACCCACAGATTTTGTTGGGCTCATTAGGCTTATTTTCCAGAGTAGCTTAAAAGCGGATTTTTTAAATTGCTAACAGCATTTGTATCGTACAACATTTAGGAAAGTAAAGTGCGAGATAGAGAAGGAAAAAGAACATGAAAAAACAAGAACTAAACATAATTTATTCTTAGATTGTCAAATTTGAGTAATATAAACAAGAAATTAAAAAAATATATGAATATATTTTATACATTTCAAAACATGTTTTATTTGTCAAAATTGCTAGGGTTTTGGAATTTTTCGTTAGAGTTATACACAATGTACCAAATTGAGATTCCTTTACATCAAAAACCAAAAAAAAACGTTCTGAAACCACATTAAAATTTTGTCTATTCCAATTTTCTTATTAATTTACTGAAATTGCTTTGTTGGATCTTATAATAGGTGTGCTTTCCATGCAGAACAATGTGTACAACGTAAATTATGCCCATAGTCTTTATAGTTTTAGTGATGGAGAATGATCACTTGTATGTCACATGCATATGTGTTTTTAAGTGAGCAATTTAATTAGTAATTTCACCCTATTTTCATCTCTCCAACCATACATTCTCTACAACATAAAATCATTTGCTCAATGTGTACATACAAAATTGTAACTGTTGAATCAATTACATATAACACGATTATCAAATTTAAATTAAATTGTGTACACTCACAAATAAATTAATTGTGATATAACATTAAACAATCATTTATCATATTTCAATTTCATACCCATTTGTATAACAAATCAATTATGATACACAATTATGAATATAACATTTCCAATCGGAGAAATGTAACCAATCGGAAGGGCAATGACACAAATTAACCCCATACAATTCAGTCGCAACGTCAAATAAAGAACAAACTTTATTTCAAACACTCATGACAAATATCGAAAGGATTACAATGATATAAGACCTTGCATCCAACAAACTAAATGAAGAAAACAAATGCAGAAACAAACAATTAAAGAAAACCAAAGATTTAGGACAAAGATGTGGTAATAAAATGAAAATTTTGAACATCTAGAGCCTTAAGGTTAAATCAAGCCCGTTCCAATTGAATCCATCATCGCCATAGTTGTTTCTTCCTCCATCTTCTCAATCGGATGATCTAACTTGTTGATTAATGGCTTTGTGAAATCGCTTGACCAATGTGCCTGAAACGCAAGATTAGCTTCTAGGGCAAACGCATAGTTTGTTATAACCAATGGATGTGGTGGTGGCGGCGCTAGGGTTAGCGAAGGCCTTAACATATAGTAGCCGCCACCACTGCCACCACCACCATCGATATTCATTGTGTGGTAGTGGATAATTGGTAGTGGAGTTGGTTGTGCCATCGGCTAAGCCACCACCACTGCATGCGCATGCGATGATAAGGATGGATTTGGAAAGAAAGAATGGTTGTTTCTAGAAGGCACTTGTGATGCAGCAGAAACAAGTTGTGGTTTTTTGGAATTAGGGTTTTGGTTCATGGGTTTGTGATTGAATTATTGTCTTATTTCATGCAACAACGATGGTGTTTGTGAGGAAGAACTAGGACGGAGATGATTGGGATAGTGGTTTCGGTCATTTCTATGAGGATTATTACGATTCACATCACATTATCTTTCAGGAAAAATAATCATGTTACTCTCCATGTGAGATTCTTCAAAGTGCCTCAACAAGCGTCGTTGACCAAAGCATACCTTACTGCATACTCGGTATGCCATCGGTGAATTAGGGTGTAACATCTGCATCTCATTCTTAAAATGAGAATTCATATCGCTGCTTGTGAATTCCATATTAGGGTTATGAGAAAGGGAGAGAGAGATGGGTAATGGAGATGAGCACTGAGGGCTTTCCACCACAAGGTATTTATAGTAGTGTAGGACTATTGACGAGCCAAGTAATAAATTATTTAAGTTATTTAACGAATTTAAAAATGTATTCAAGTTTAACTTGCTTATATAATGTGCTAATTTCAAACGAATTTTTAACGAGTTAAACTAAAAAAAACAAAATTGGTAGTGTATATAGATTTATCGAACGACTTATTTTGGGAAATAGGTTAAAAGTTGATTTTTCACTTTTTTTTTGATTTTTTTTAAAAAAAAACATGTAAAAAAATAGAGAAGTGATGTAACCGGAAAAAACCAAAAAGCCAAAAAGCTAACTTTTAACCCAGATGCCAAAAATTAATAAATTGTTTAAAATTGACTTAAAAACTTGACAAACTTTAAAATATGTTTAAGTTTGAGTTATTTATATAATGAACGCAAGTCGAGCTCGAGTAACTTAGTTCATTTTATGGCCATATTTATGGGATTGATTAATTATAATTACTATGGAAAGGTATAAAATTAATAGGGAGTCATTATATTAAATGTTTGATTACCTAATTCCAGCATTAATGGCATATTTGAATTCAAAATACTTGAACCCAAAAGTGTGACATGACCTTAACATAGAATTTGATTTCAATTGTTTTATTATTAAAACAATAATACTACGTATTGAAAAAAATACTCAAAAAATTAAATATGTAGACTACATTTATTCTAGGTATAGAGCCCACTCATTGTCAAATTTGAATATAAAAATACACTTTATTTTCTTTACACTTTTTTGGATTTGCTAGTTTTAAAATTAAGATGACGTTTGTTAACATTGACAGTTTCTCAATTTTTAATTATATATATAAAAAAAAACCATTTTATTTATTTACTTTTTGTCAATTATCCGCCATCAAGTTTGAGACAAATTCAAGAAAAAAAATGTTAGGTGCACATAATTATCTTGAGATTCGTGTGTACTATACTGAAAATAAATAAAGTCACATAATGCATTTTTTGCGCACTTTTTTGTATTTCAATTTTATACATTTTAATATTTTTAAAATTTTAATATTAAATTTTGCATCTTGCATAAGCAGCTGCGATACTGATTTCAACGTGGAATCTACTTTAGTGTCATCCTATGCATTATATATCTAATGTTTATTTAACATTTGTGCAAATTAGAATGAGTTTACATTAAAAGCTTCGTTTCGTCATAAAAATCCTTTTTAATAAAATGATTTTTAATTCAAATCCTTATTTATTATCTCATTAATGAGTGCACCTATATATATATATATATATTTTTTTTTTTTGAGTCATTTAATGAATTTTTTTTATGTTTAATATACCTTATCTACACTACAACAAATAAAGTGAAAATTTTGTTTTAAAAAATATATTTAGGAATGAATTTCTTCCGTCGCAACAATAGTCGCTAAAAAATTAAAAAGTTAAAAATATAAAAACTTTTAGCAACAAAATTTTGAAAAGAATAATGTTAGGAATCTTTTTTAAAAAAAAAAAAAAAAAAATGGTTGTCTGGACCGGCTTACGCACATTTGAAATGAATACCAAATATTTGACACTATATGAGTGTGAGACCCACATGAATCTCACACTCATATGAGTATTTTGGTAGAATGATTGGTAATTCATTTGGGATCTTTAGCATTTTTATTTTGAAAATGTTGCTAACAAATGTATTTTTAAGGACAAAATAATTTAGTTTATTTTTTTAGACAAAAAGTTTGATCCTAAAAGAAAAGTAATTTATCATTAAATGTCTAATTTTGTCGTTAAAAATACAATAATGACATTTTTAGTAACAAAAACATTGTCTCTAGAAAATGATTTTATTTTTAAATTTTTGTCTCAAAAGTCTTAATTTTAGTGTAGTGCTAGCACCTTTTTTTGGTAAGTTAGTTCTCACAACACATGCTAATCAATTTAAAAATATTATATATCTTTTATTACATGAATTTTCAAGCAAAATATATAATCTTTTTAAATTTCCTAACATGTAACAACATCAATTTAAATTTAAAAATCAATGAAAATTTTAAGTAATAAATGTATCCAATTTAATAAAAGGTTAAAAAAATAATAACTCACCAAAACCAAGGCAAAGTTAGCAAGGCCCGTTTGTTTTCAAAGGTAGAATGGAGGGGATTTATAGTGAGGAGATTAATAGTGAAGGGATTATTAGTGAGTGGATTAAGTAAAATTGTGTTTGTTTTGATGATAGTAGTTAGTGTAGGATTGTTAAATTATTTTTATATAAAATAAAATAAATAAATAAAAAATACAAAAACATTAAACATTAATGTTCAAAAAAACAATGCCCAACATGTAAAAAATTAAAATAAAATTAAAAAAATAAAACAAATATAACAATGATTTTTACTTAACAAAAAAATATAAAAAATTAAATATTAATGTTCAAAGAAAAATGCCAAACATGTAAAAAATAAATAAATAAATAAAATAAAAAATTTCTTGTCCTTGGGACTATTTTTTTAATACCATCTCCACCTCCTCCATTCCAATCTTCCTTCCAAGGCTTATTCTAATACCAAGGGATTAGGAGTCCCCTCCCCATTTCTCAAAATAAACACCCTATATACTATATAGTGGGTCTCACTTCACTATCAATCCAAATCCCCTCCCTATAACCCTATACAAACGGAGCCTAATACACATCTTACTTAGCACCCAAGGAAGTGTTAGTATTAGGCCCCCAAAATATGGTTGTGTTACATGTACCAATTAGCATACTAACTAGTGTATTAACACTAGTTATGACATTATCATTTACCTCACTTATTATACAAATTATAAATATTAAAAACATCTTAAATGATGCCACATCATCAATTGGTACATTAGTTAATACACTAATTCGTGCATATAGCATTATTTACCAAAATAATAATAAATAAATAAAAAGAAACGAAAAGACCCACCTTTAAAAATGTGATTACCACAATCTTAGTTGTATTACCAACTTTAGATTCTCTTATAGCCATTTACTGGCATGTCATTTATTGCCTTTTGATAAAAAGGTAAGTGCATATAATGCTTAATTTAATTTGCAAAATAATAAATGCCACACACCAAAATATTAGTGTCACACACTTTTTTCTAAATACATATTAAAAAAAAAAATTATATACTTCAATGAGAGAAAAGTGTATGATATCAACATTTAGGTACTTGACATTGGAAGTATCTTTTTTTTAAAAAAAAAAAAAAAAACTGGGGAGAGTAGACTTATGGTTACCATAAAACACTACTAGAAATATGGTTTTTTGCGTCTTATTTTTTGCGACAGATTGTTTAATTGTCGCAAAAAATCTTTTTTTTACATCAAAATCTAATTTTATTTAAACTCCAAGCGTGTTTCGCTGTTATTTCCCAATTCTATCTCCATTTCGCGCTCTCTTCGGCTGAAGAAGAGACCTCCAACGGTATGTCTCTCTCTCTCTCTCAAAATCTCACTCTCCACTATCTCTTGCTCGACTCTCTTTCGATTCTCCACTCTCAATATTATTGTTCATTTGAAGATTTCGATCAATTGTTGATGAAGATATGAAGATTTTGATCGATTTTTTATGAAGATTTTGATCGATTTTTTATGAAGATTTTGATCGATTCATAATCGGTAAGCCTAATTTCTATGAATGAATCCAACTCTCTATCTCTCCTCTCTGCTGTGCCTCCTCTCCGTCACGAACGCTTCTCTTTCTCTTTCTCGCCAGAGTCGACTATGGAGACCTCCAATTTTTCAATTCTAGGGTTTAATAGAGTATTTATTTTCAAATTCTTGAGATTTCTATCATTCTCATCTCTCTCTGTCGCTTGGGGTTTAACCATTGATCGAATTCTAGGGTTTTCAATTGACGATTTTAGATTGCTCGGGAGAAAAGGGCGAATGAAGTAGTATTATTAGTAATAACAGACGCAAATGCTAATGAAGCTCACTCATTCTCTCTCTCTCTCTATATATATATATATATATATGTATATATGTACCAATTAGTTTGCTTCTGATGGAGCTCTGGTGCATTGCATTTTGAATTTCGTTTTGAGTCGCATGAAGTTCAATGTGACTCATGTAACTTTGTTTTCTGAATTGATTCAAACATTCTAATTTGCTATATTTTCTGTTAAAGAGGCTTTGTGATTGATAGTCTGATTTGAATTTCTGATGCGTTGTGTTTGTTTTTGTATTGCTGTTTGTTATCTGCTTCATTAGTCGTAGTTGATTTCTATATTGCTTTGTTTAATTCTGATTTCAAGCTCTGTATTGCTGTGCATTGCTTCTAGGCTCTCTACCAACAGGTTTGATTTCAAGCTCTGTTTTTATTTTCTCCTCATTAGTCGTAGTTTGTCTCCTTGTATGTTTTTGTACGTCATTATATCTGTTACTCTGCACTTTAGTTCGTATGTTAGGATGGCTTTTTACATGTAAGAGGAGATTACATTAGTGAAAGAGTGTGTGAGAACTTAATATGTATTGTTGGGCCCTTCACATATCAAGTTCTTTCATATATCAAATGCATATACACAAAAATAGATACATGCATGTGTGTACTTGTGGAATATATGGTTAGTAGAGACTAAAGGGATCATATACGGTTATGCAGGATAATCAACCCATACAACCAATGTTGCTGATTCATCTTCGAACTTGGAAGGCTTCCTTAGTTGTATAAACTGCAGTCTTCTTTCAGTTTGTTACCATCGTGAACTATTGAGTTCTGACTCTTTCTTGTACGCTGTTAAGTGCTTGTTATTCATTCTGGGGTTTATATAGTAACTTCTTAAATTGAGCATCATGTGGCTTGGGTTTCATACCTAAAGTACTTGCTTTTTCACTTCCAGAACTCCATTAAAAAAATTAGGAGCCACTTAATTTTTTATTTTTGTTACCAAAAATAGTAAAGAATTGTATATCATATTAGATACTTTGTAAAATTAATTTATTGACAAATTGTGCCAAAAATATATTATTGTCACTGACTTAAGTTATCTAATTAAAAGAGGAATATATTGAGGATGGCCTAAGGAGGTAAATGTTCCAATCCAGATGATATAAAATTTTAGGAGGGAGGTGAGTTTTCAAGGGTGGGCTAGTAGTTTTGTTAAGGAATTAAGATGCACATCTCTTCAGCATGTAAGATGTGGAAATGTATTCTTATTTTAGCACATATTTGTAGTTTTTCTTTATTTTTTCTTATTTGTTAGGCATGAAATTGGACAAATTTGATAATAAAATTGTAACAATCATATTTCATCTTTTTTCTTATCCTAGATTTTTGCTGGAGAGAAAATCATGTGAATTCCTTTTTCTTTTCTTTTTTTCTTTCTTCTTTCTTTCATTTTGTAATATATTTACTTCATTTCATATTATAGGTGCCAGGGTTCTTTCTGATTTGTTTTGAAGTCTATCTAGCCCGAGTGAACACACGACTAAACAACTACTAGACCTTTGAATCAATCCTTCCTCATCTGCTACAGGTACAAGCTGAGCCATTGAATTCTTAATTGTGTATTTTCTGTGCTGCGAAAATGATGAACTTTTTTTTGGTTGATATTACATAATTTACCCTTTTTTGGTTGAAGAATAATACACCAGGAGTCCTTTTATAGCAGATCTTTCTATTCTTTTCTTTTCTTTTTGAAATAAAAAAATAGCACGACAACGAACGTTCACACCAAGTGGAGTGTTCACTTTATATAATAGAATAGATCTCTAACTATCTGCCTATCTAGCATGATTGTGGCTTCTTTCCCACTCTTAGCAACACTTGTTCAGCAGGAATGTTACTTTCGTCAGCCTGAAAATCTGCTTCAGTGGACTGGGTTTCGACTCTTCACCTCTTGGAAAACATTTAGAAATGCAATTGTCTGGGGTACCCTGAGGTAACTGAATAATAAATATTTCCCAATAGCATTTTCCTATGTCTTTAGTGTGCAGGAAAAGGATATTCTGGTGAAGATGCCCCCAGGGAATTAACTTGCAGATGGGTAAGGAAATCTTTTTCCTATTATTTCTAGGAGTAGTTTGTGCAGGGCATAAAATTTAGAGTGCACCACTTGCTAAACTAGTTACAATGAGAAGTACTAAAGTAGGACAATTTTTTGACTGAAGTTGGGGGGGGACAAGCTTTGTAATATTTGTAGAGCTACCAGTCATTTATAAATTATTATTATGTTTTTGGTGTACCTTGTTCCAATATTTCAAGTTTTGTTACCTCTCTGTTTGTTTTAAATCTAAAAGAACCTCTGAAGTTGTAGAATTGAATGCAAACTAGTCGAGTCAATTAGTCAATTCAGTGAACCTTGTTAAGCCTTCATTCGGATGGAGTTTGTTGTACAAGATACTGTGAATTGTCTCAGAAATTATTATTATTTATGGTTATGGCCACTTCAGTCACCTTTTGTTCATTGAAAATTGTTTAATGTGATTGGATTTTTTGTTACCATTTTGTATAACCATTTACTTGGATACTTGTGATTGTCTAGAATGTAGAGCAATAATATATTCACGTTTGCTTGATAGTAACTTAAAAAGTTAAAAGATCAATGATTTTTCGCAATGGATCACTCGTGGTTGATACAATGGCCTTTGTTTAAAGCTGAAACAAAATTATGTTATTTTAGGATGTGTGGTTTTAATGTCATTTTATTACAATGTTAATTTAAACTTGAATTGTTGGTTTTATATATTTTGTTGTCATGTCTTGGATGCGATAAAAAGTACAACAAAATCATTAATCATGGTAGAGAAACGGACTGAAAAAGTAATAGATGTAACTTGTTCTGTAATGACATTTAATTTCAAGAGGAAAGTTTTTTATTTATTTATTTATTTATTTGTAGTTAAGAATTGTAAAGATGTAATGCTTGAGATTCCGTTTGTAATTTCTCAATGGTACTTTCAAAGCCTGCAATTTGCTCCTCTCAAAAGCCACAAGATTTCTGATTTGTTTTGTAATTTTTTTTTTTTTAATTATCTTTTAGTTTTCAGATCTTCAATTGTCATTTAGTTATGTACATTATGCTTAATTGGGCATTACTATTGTTGTTGTAATATATATTCATGTTTTCACTATAAACATGAAAACGGTTGACATTTTCAAGTATATTTAACATTAAAAGCTTATACTATTAATTTAAACTTGTTTTAACTTTGAATTGTTAAGCCAAGATATGGTTTTTTTAATATATATGGGCAATGACATATGTTGATAGATTTGATGATGCAATGACATTAAGGATTGCTGCCCTTAATGTGCGCCCATCTTATAGGAAAGCCAGATTAAGAAGAGTCAATTGCTATGCTAAGGTAACTAACTAACTACTAGTAACCTATCCTATATGTCTATTTGTTGCAACATTTTTTGAATTTTTTGATATTTATGAGCAGAATTTAAAAGGAATTGAATGCTCTTCGCAGTACTAGAAATATGATGGTCTAAGTGCTTCATTCTTTACATGTTAATGCATCCTTTTTCTATGCTTGAAAATAGGTTATGGCAAGCAAGACAAAGATCTACATTGCGCTTGAGTATGTTGGCAGGGGCGAGCTTTTTGACAAAATAGTAAGGCATTGTTTTTTGAGCTTCTACTCTCTGAGCACCTATAATTTCATTCATAATATAATCAATTGTGTAATGCATTACATCTTTATTTAGGCATTTGCAGATTTTTAGCAGGTGGGTGTTAATAAACTGAATGTTAAATTTTTAAAAGTGGTTGCAGCACTGAGTCAATTTTGCAGTCTATTTGGTTTACTAAAATCACCTAGTCCAGAAGCTACCTTTCCAGCCAGGAGCAGTCCCCTGTTCTGAAAGGAATTCCTCAGGAATAATGTGGCCATTAGTTTTTCTTCTGTCCTTCAGTGGCTTGTTCATTTCTTGTTTCTATTAATTTGGAAATGAACTTTTTCTTATGTTTTGTTTTTCCTTTCCCTCTTTATATTAGTTTCCCCAAATGAAGGAGGCAGTTTAGTTTTATTAGTTGACTTCTTCATAAGATTTTGTATCATGCATCATCTAGATTTCGACACTTTGAAAACATTCAGTGACCATTTTTTAAGACTTGATCTAATCCACATTGAGGTTATATGATCTCAATGTCATTCAGACACATAAGTTATGGATTGCCTTAAACCTAACCCTCATTCATCAATATAAGTTAGTGTTGTGGCTTTGCTTAATCAAAGACTGACTACCTTTTTTACTGTAGGAAGATGGGCTGCTTCACACTGCCTGTGGAACCCCGAATTATGTTGCTCCTGAGGTATCAATTATGATGTCATGGAAATGGATGGTCACTTTGATGCAAATTTTTTCCCCTTTACTTATTAGTTTCTTGCATTTGGGATACTTCTTTCTTTCTTTCTTTCTTTTTTTTCCCCTTTCTATCAGGTGCTCACTGATAAAGGTTATGATGGTACAACAGCTGATATATGGTCTTGTGGGGTCATTCTGTTTGTTCTTATGGCTGGATACTTACCTTTTGATGAGCCGAACCACATGGCTTTGTACAGGAGAGTAGGTTTCAAGAACTCTGCTACCTGTTTTCTGATGCTTTGAAATTTATTAAGAGCATTATGAATGGACTAACTGTTTTTCAGATCCACAAAGCCAATTTCTCTTGTCCATCGTGGTTTTCATTGGGGGGGAAAAAAAATTGATTATGCGTATTTTGGACCCTAATCCACTCATCGTGAACTCCACATCCTTTCCTGGTTTAAACTTCAATGAAGAAGCACATATGAAATCTTTTATTTTCTTGTTAAACTTTGCCTGTTCTGTTGCAGCGAATAACAATTCCTCAAATCTTAGAAAATGATTGGTTCAAGAAAAGCTACAAGCCACCACAATTCGAGCAGGGAGAGAATGTGAACCTTGATGATATAGATGCTGTTTTCAATGACACAGAGGTCTAACGTTCACATCTTTTTTTTTTTTGGAGTTAGCTTCACTGAGAGTTTATTTTAAAGCTAGGTCCCAGTTCTTTGAGATTTTTGCAAATGTCTTTACGTTTATTGTATATAATATTTGAACATATATGCATATATATCTATATATATGATTGTAGGTATTTGTTTTTGTTTTTTTGCGACAATAAGAAGATGGTCGCTAATACATTGTAGGCATTTTTTAAACGTTTTTGCGACGGCAAAATACCAGTCGCTATAAGTAGGTTAAGCGGTTGCAAACAGTTATTTGCGACCGCTATTTTGCGGTCGCAAAAAGTATTTGCCACCCCCATATTCGCGACCCTCATTTGCCGTCGCATGGGCCGTCGCAAAAAGTCTTTTGCGACTGTTTTTTTATTATTTGCGACGGCTTGTGGCGGTCACAAAAAGTACTTTTTTTAGTAGTGAAATGAAAGTGTATATATTTATCAATTACTTATTGTCTTAAAGTAATAATACATAATTAAATGAACAATGCTATATATTACAAGAATTTTATACGAAATCTTGTTTCAACAATATGTGATAATGATATACTTGTACATTATAATCATAATCATGGACCTTGGGTTTTTTGATAAAAGAACCACGATATTAAATATAAGAATTATGTATAATTTTTTTTTAAAATTTTTTTTGTTCTTTTGTGGGTCTTGGTGGTGGGGCACAGGTACAAAATAATTAATGTCATATCTTAAAATTTAATGCATTGTAAATTAATTAAATTGTAATTAATGACATTAATTTTGTGAATTAAATGAATAGCGTTTAATACAATATGTTACAATTTTTTTAGTTTCCAATATTATCCTTTTTACTTATGGTTTCATGATAATTTCAAATAAAGGAACTTTAAGGATTTTGGGTTAATGGGTGCAACTTGGTTTTGGTAGAGTGTGCTCCCTCCAAGTCTCGATATTCAACTCTCAATAAATGTTATCAACTCTTTGAGGTCATACCCGTGGACTCTGCCTGATCTATGTGGAGTGCTTTGCGTGAGTTTTAAAATTAGTTGAATTGTGCATAAACTAACCCAAACCCGCTCATACAAAAAAAAAAAAAAAAATTCAAATAAGGGTATACTTTGGTAAGAAAAATTTAATAGCAAATAAAATAAAGAACTTCCTACAGAATTTCTTTGGACCCCCATCTCTCAAAATTATTTTTAAATTTTTTACTTTAAGCGCCCACCATAATCCCAACTTTACCCTTTTTTTTGAAACCTCACCCTTGCAACTCTGGCAAAATGAAGTAAACGCCGCATATATGGATCAAATGAACAAACTGGAGAACTTTCTCTTGAAAGAAGGATGGAGGGCGGCAATGAAGAAAATAAGGGTAGCCGAATCATCTATGTCATACTCCCAAGGACCCCTGCCGAACCCTGACATCCCAATTGCTCTCGAACTGGATAGTTTGTGAAGCCATAGCTAGCCCTTTGTTGTTTGTTGTGGGTTTTTTTTTTTTTTTTTTTTCTTAAATTTTTTTGATCGGTAGCTTGGCTTATTGTAAAACATCAATTGTATTTTGTTGTAATGTTTTTGGCAGTTAATGAAACAATCTTTCTAAATATATAACATACCGTGTATTTATTTATTATGCTCCATGTTCAACCATTAATACAAAACAGTTACAAGGTTAGCCTCATATTCACATTCATTGTTGGTGGCCGAGAAGTCCAGCCAAGCAGAGAATTCTACAACCTCTTCATCAGGCGTAGTTAACACAAACCCTATTCCTGCTCCTCTATGATTGAAGGCCCCATCGCAGCGCATTGTCCATAAATTACCTGGCGAGTCCCCACTTCTTCCCCTAGCTTCTTCTTTTTGGGAGAGTTCTGCCACAAAATCTACCAGGACTTGTCCCTTGATTGCAGTTTGCGGTTTGAAGTGGATGTCGAATTGCTCGAGTTCGATAGCCTATTTGGAAATTCTTCACGATGAATCTGGCTTGTGAAGGATTCGTTTAAGTGGATGTTCAGAATAAATGATGATGGGATGGAACAAAAGTAATGTCGCAGTTTCCTGGACGTCATGACAAGAGCCAAAAGGAGTTTTTTTATAGGAAAATACCTAGTTTTTGCATCGGGCAATGTTTTACTTACGTAAAAGACCGGTGATTGTCCATTTGATGATTCCCTGATGAGTGCTGAACTTACAACATGGTTGGATACAACTAGGTATACATACAATGTTTCCCCCACCTCAGGGCTTGTAAGTAAAGGTGATTTGGCTAGATAGACTTTCAATTGTTATAGTACAAGATTGCATTCAGGGGTCCACTCAAACTGAGATTTTTTCTTCGTTAATTGGAAGAATGGTCGGCACCTGTCTAGTGCCCTATTGTCATCCCGGTAAGCATCTGGGTCGCTTTTACGAATGTAGTAGGAGATAAATTGAATAGTGCTTAAATCTGGTCGGCATTGGCTTCTATTCCTCGATGAGTAACAATATACCTGAGAAATTTTCCAAATCCAACCCCAAAGGAACATTTTGTTGCACTGAGCTTCATTCTGTATTTTTGAAGCACCCCAAATGCTTCTTAGAGATCGGCTCAGTGATCTTTGGTGTCCCGTGACTTGACCACCATATCATCGATGTTAGACTTCGAGGTTGCGTCCTATTTGTTTACCGAACATCTTTTTCAGCAACCGCTGATATATAGCCCCTGCATTTTTTAATCTAAACGACATTACCTTATAACAGAACTGTCCTAGAGGGGTGATGAAGGAAATTTTTTCCTGATCGTTCGAATGCATAGCTATTTGATGGTAACCCCTATATGCATCTAGGAAACTCATCCTTTCATGCTTGGATATTGCATCTACCAAGTGGTCAATTCTGGGTAATGGAAAGTTGTCTTTGGGGCAAGCTTTGTTCAAATTAGTGAAATCCACACAGACTCTCTATTCCCCGTTCTTCTTTTTGACAACAACAATGTTGGATAGGCATTCCGGGTATTGTACTTCACAAATGGTGTCAGCTTCAAGTAACTTCGCAACTTTCTCTTTTACGGCCTCCGCATGCTGTGGTACCGACCTTCTACTCCGATGTATCACCGGTTTCAAGCTGTGACTTAAATTGAGCTTGTGGCAAACCATACGCCGGTCGATTCCTTCCATTTCATATGGGGTCCATGCAAAAATGTCCTTGTAACGAAGTAAAAAATGAACTAGTTGCTCTTTTTCTTATGAGGGAAGACCTTTTCCTATGAGAAAGAACCTTTCCTTGTCAATGGGGTCGATTGGTATCTTCTCAAGTTCTTTGGTGCTTTTATCACCAGGATGGGCACTGTCTTTCTCCTCCTTAGCCTCGGATTCTCGTGTTTGGAATTCTTGGATTACTTTCCTTATACCATTTCCCTCAGGAAAGCGTACAATCTGGTGAAATGTGGATGGAACTGCCCCCCATTTGGTGAAGCCATGTTCGTCCCATTATGGCATTATATGGGGAGGGCACATTTACCACTTGAAATTCAATGCGCTAAACTGTTGCTCCGGCTTTGACTGGTAAAAGGAATTTTTCCAAGGAAAAAACCAGACTTGAATTGAAACCATTGAGTGGAGAGTCTATTAGGAGTAGGGCTTCTAGGGACAGCCCTATTTGTTTGAGGAGTGCATAGTATATGATTTTCAAAGACCTTACTTGGTCTATTAGTATCCTTTTGACCTCAAATCCCCTGATCTGTAAGGTTACCACCAAAGCATCATTGTGAGGCTGATAAATCAATGCGAGATCATCATCGAAAAATGTGATCCATGAATTTGAACAACACGCTCTTTTGGTAGGGACTTTGGATAGAGTCATTACTTCTTCATGACATGTTGTCCTCCTTACTGTATGCCATTTATGAGGGATTGAATATATCATACTAATCATTGCCATTGGTTTATTGCCTTTGTCCTTTCTTTTCTTTTTTCGATCATGAGAGTGGTTGATGTAAGATCGTAGATGTCCGCTTTGAGCCAGCTCTTCCAGAAATTGCTTCAATGCCTTGCAATCTCTTGTGAGGTGCCCATAGTCCTTGTGGTAGGAACATCATAATCTACGATTTCAAAGAGATGGGTCTCCAATCATCTTTGGAGGCCAAGAAAAGAAGGGCTCGTTCTGAATCTTTGCCATCAAACGGTATATGGGTTTGGTGAAAGTGGTGATGACCGCTCGAAAAGCCTTCTTTCTTGGTTTTGGTTGTTTGGTGTTTGCATTTGATTCCTTTCTTTTGGAATCAGAAGACTTTTTCTTGTCCTTTCTCAAAGCTCTCAGTAGGAGCTAGGCAGATTTTGGCTTTTCACTCTTTCGTAGGTCATCTTTGATTTTGTAGTGCTGTTCTACTCGCCTCATTAAACTACCCACATCAGTAAGTGGTTTCTTGGTTAAGGACTGTCGAAGCTTACTTGTGGGCTGTAATCTCAATTTGAATGATGCCATTGCTAACTGTTCGTTGCAGTTATCAATCTTGTTATAAATCACCCAATATTTACTAGCATACTCTCATAGGCTCTCTGTATTATCTTTCTTTATTGTGAGGAGTACATCTACTTCTTTTGGTGGTCAGCTGTTGGTGATAAAGCGTGAGACAAACGCTCATTGCAACTGCTTCTAATCATTAATTGATCACGCTTCTAGTTTATAATACCACCGAAGTGTCATTTCTTCTAGGCTTGAGGAGAACATTCGACACATGATAAGACTGTTACTGCTCCATAATGTCATGGTTTGGGTATAATGCTGAATGTGACTAGTTGGATCCCCTTTTCCATCGTATAGGATGAATTTTGGCAGGGTAAACCTCTTTGACGGGTCGGCACGTTCTATTGCCTGAGGGAATGGTAAAGCTAGTTCTTCTATGAAGAGGTTTTTTCGAACGGGTTTCGGATCGCCCCTCGTTCGTCTAT
Source organism: Camellia japonica (assembly GCA_030407325.1). Taxonomy (NCBI): domain Eukaryota; kingdom Viridiplantae; phylum Streptophyta; class Magnoliopsida; order Ericales; family Theaceae; genus Camellia; species Camellia japonica. Next base: position 155,801,577 of record JAPPVO010000002.1, read on the forward strand.
CAAGCCAACTCTGCAAGTCATTTTTCTAATAATCCTGGGAGTCCTCTCTTCTGGTGACCTGGCATTTTCTCTGCATCCGATCTGGGTGGCTGCTAGTCGTTTGGCTGGCTGCTTCGTGAAGACCGGCCTTTTTCTGACCATCGATAGTTCCTATTCGGGCATCAGGTCTTCCTCGGGCCAAGCGTAGTTCTTCTTTGAGGGCTTCGACTTGTGCCACAAGCTGATCTATGAGTGGATTTTGTTAGTCATTATCTGGTGGAGGAATCGGCTTTTCGAAGTCTTCGGGTGCCACCTCAAAATCATGGCCGAAGTTTAGGCTGGCCATGTTTCTAATCGGTGCGTTTGGACGATTGCTTGGTATCTCTTCTAGAGCAGGATGGTTACTCATCTTCATAGTTCTCACAGATGGCGCCAATTGTGGAAGGTAGAAGATTCTCCATTGGAAATGTGAGATGAGATAGTCCTTCTTGTACTCTACAAAGAGAAACTAATTGGTTAGTGATCTCTCCGACCATATATGGTCTGGAGGACCCTCCGACGATCAAGTTAGACATGAGATCAGCCATATAATATTTATTTATGGAGATAGGCTTTATACTTCTTTCCTTTTTGTTTTGTTTTTTTTTTTTGGTGCTTATCATTTGCTTTTCCTTACTTTCCCTTTTATAGTATTGTGGTCCTGACCTTGATCGTTGGATTGGCATCTTCATCTAAGGGTTCCGGTTATCGCCAACCTTTGGTCGGGCAAGTGACCAGGTTGCTTCGATCTTTTGCCGTTGGATTGCCTTGCTGTGTGCGGCTCAGATTATGTCAGGCTTCTTAGGGGCAGCCTATCAATTGTCTTATCCGTCTGATCATGTTCATCGGACGACCATTACGTTTATACCTCCTAGGCCTATGCACCTATCTCTGGCGATTATGATCTTCACTGTTCATTGTGGATTAATCTAATGGGCCTCCTGCATTCTGTAGATCCTCTTCTATAAGGCGATTATGTTCAAGCTTTAGTCACGTGACATTGTCCTTTCCTCCATCGGACCCATCAACGATTTGGGCCTTCCATGATTTTAGGTTGCTGGCCTGGACTTGACTTTTGGGTCTTGGGCTTAACATGTCTGGTCCTTGGGCCAATATTTTCATCCCTCCATAGTAACTTTTTGAATTTTTAACTAAAATATTGTCTTTCCAAAATAGGCCTTTGTCTATATTTATTTATTATATTTATTGCATACATGTATTACTATGAGCATTCAAATATTTTTTTTAAACAATTTTAAATTTTCAAAAAAAAAAATTATAAAGGAAATTAAAAAAAAAGAAAAAGAAAAAAAAAAAGCAGAGTTTGAGCCTTGCAACAAAAAATATCTTAAGTTTTTAATTTTATCAATTTGAACCATAATATTTTGATTTGTTTTCAATGTAAGCCATTTATGTATTTTTCTTAAGTAAAATTGTCAGAAAAAAATAGTATTTTAGTTATTATAATAAATGTAGGTGTACAAAAAGCTTCTAAAATAATTTTTTTATTGAGTATAATGATTAAAATATTCTCTTTTTTTTTATTAATTTTATCTAACAAAAATAGAAATATAATTTAAATTAAAAATAAGTCAAAATATTATAATTTAAATTGACAAGATTAAAAATTTAATACTTATTTTCATCAAATCGTGAGATTTTTTTTTTTTTTAATTTTCCCAAATTTATATATCATACCATATCATATAAATATATATGTATATATAAGTAGTGTTTTTTTCTTTATTTAGGTGGCACATTCTAAAAGCTTATTTATTATTTTTTTTCTTCTAAAAAAGTCGTATCAGCATGCTTTCTCCATTTACATATAAAGTTCTACACAAATTCAATTTCAATTATACTAGCCAATTTTATATGATTAAGTGCTTATGTGGAGTGAATTAATTGTTTTCTATTGCATTAGGACGTGAGTGAATTAGTTTCGGCACATTTGTGAATGTGCTAATCTATTGTGTTACCTTTATTAGGATGTCAAGACGTGGACATGGTGGTAGTAGGTGTCGTAGGCGGCAAGAGGTACCATTATCGGATGATATTCCGATGCAAGAGGAGGGAGTTGGTCAGGCCAACATAGCCGAGACAGCAGGTCAGCAAGCCATGGGCATTTTGGCCCGGGAAATGGCTAGTGCTTTGCGAGAGTCTATGGACATTCCTAGGGCTGACAATCAAGTCCAGGCCCATGTTGCCAAGACAGGGTTGTCCTTTCTGAAGAGGGAGTTCTTCTGGTCGAATCTGGATGAGTTTTTGGGTGATCCGAATGAGCCATTGAAGGCAGATGAATGGCTTGAGTAGATGTTGAAAAGGTTCAAGATGCTTGGCATCGAGGACAATGGTTTGAGGGTGACTTTGGTATCCTTCCAGCTAAAGGGAGATGCAGGTCAGTGATGGAAGTATGTGTGTGGGCTGATTGGGGTGACTTGGGAGGCCTTTGTTGATGCCTTCCAGGATAAGTTTTTGTCTCTTACTACTAGGGAAAAGTTGAGGGATCAGTTCTTAAAGCTCAAGCCACTGAACACACCTGTAGCAGAGTTTGAGGCCACCTTTACTAGCCCCTCCAGATTTGTATCGGAGCTTGTGGCGACATAGGAACGTCGTTGTGTTGAGTTCGAGAAACAACTGAGGACCAAACTCCTTTTCAAGGTGGCCGAGTCTATGACTAGGGATTACGATCATCTTGTGGAGGTGGTAACTCATTTAGAGACTGTGATTCATGCAGGGAATGAGAGGATGAGAGGCTCTAAGAAAAGGAGTTAGGAGGTTTAGGGGGAGACTCGGGACAACAAAAGGCAGAGGGGTTCCACCCCATAGCAGGCCTAGGTAACACAATTCAAATCCACTTTTTCTATACTGAGTTCCGGTTCAGGGAGGGGTAGTCAAGGTGGGATCACTTGCTTTAAGTGTGGTAAGTTGGGCCACAAGTCTGTAGGTTGCCCGTAAAGAGGAGGAGAGCAATAGTCTGCGCCGTTTGCAGCTCGTCCATAAAGCTAGAGTCAAGGGAGAGGGCAACCACTTACCGGTTATTAGTATGGGTAGTTAGGGCACTTGAGGAGGTTTTTCCCCCAGGTAGGTGGCACACTTGTTGCGTCTGGTTTAAGACAGACACAAAACAATCAGCCTACTCAGTCGGCATAGGCCTCGAGAGGCACTTAGGGAGCCCCTTCGGCTCAATCAACTTATAAGCCTTATGCTTTGAGGGGTGAGCAAGTAGAATAGAGACCTGTGAGGCGTGTGTATGCTGTTACCACGCCAGATCAGTTGCTAGTACCCTTTGTTTTAAGAGGTAGCCTTTTGTTGTTCAATTCTATTGCCAATGTGTTGATTGATATTGCTATATCTCATTCCTTCATTTTGTTTGCATTGGTATCAGTTTTGGGGTTAGAGGTGGCTCAGTTAGCATCTCTGCTTGGGGAAGAGTCACCGGTTGGGGGTAAGGTTGACTTGGACTAGGGATGTCGCGGTTGTGAGGTTGAGGTTACCGGTCGCCAATTTCCTTTTGCATTTGTATTGTTAGATATGTCGAGTTTTGATGTCATCTTAGGTATGGATTGGTTGTCTTTGTACCGTGCTGTTAAAAATTGTTACTGTCAAAGAGTTGCGATGTGCACCTCGAGTGGTGACTGTTTTTATTTTTTGAGAGACCACGCTGATAGAGTCTTGTCGTCGGTTTATAACTCGCGTGGCCAGGCCGAGCATAGTTGCCTTCTTGCAACTCTCTTGGATAGTGAGAGTGATGTGGTCCGAGTTGAATTGCCGAGGGTAGTTTGTGAATACACAAATGTCTTTTCGAAGAATCTTACTAGTTTGCCACCCCACCGAGAGATTGAGTTCTCCATTGACTTAGTGCCCGACACGACACCGATTTCCATGGCATCGTATAGATTTGCACCCGATAAGTTCTATGAGTTGAAGATTCAATTCCAAGAGTTCTTAGATAAGGATTTCATTCACCCTAGTACTTCACCTTGGGGAGCACCGACTCTCTTTGCTAAGAAGAAGGATGACACTTTTCGGCTGTGCATCGATTACCAAAATGTAAACCGGGTAACTGTTAAGAACAAGTACCCATTACCTTGTATAGATGATCTGTTTGACCAGTTGAAGGGGTCTTGTTGCTTTTATAAGATTGACTTGAGATCGGGTTATCACCAGTTAAGGGTGAAGAAGGAGGATATTCAGAAAATGTCATTCCGTATGTGGTATGGCCACTATAAGTTCTTAATGATGCCTTTTAGGCTAACCAATGCACCGACTTCATTTATGGACTTGATGAATCGAATTCCGTGAGTTCTTGGACTGTCTCGTGGTTTGCTGACGACATCTTAATCTACTCACCCTCCAAGGAGGAACACGAGGAACACTTGCGGGTCATACTTAAGTTGCTTAGAGCCCATAGTTTATATGCTAAGTTCGGGAAGTGCGAGTTCAGGTTAAAATAAGTTAAGTTCTTTGACCATGTGGTATCTGGGGAAGGGGTGGTGGTAGACTCTTCTAAGATAGAGGCAATGCAAGATTGGGAACAACCTAAGAATGCCTTTGAGATCTGGAGTTTTTTGGGCTTAGCTGGGTATTACAGACGTTTTGTGAAAGACTTCTCTAGATTGGCCTCACTAGTGACTAGATTGACGAGGAAGGGAGTGAAGTTTGTGTGGATTGAGACTGGTGAAAAGTCGTTCCAAGAGCTTAAGGTTAGACTCACCACTGCTCTAGTATTGACTATTTCGGAGAGGGGTTTGGGCTATTCAGTTTATTATATGCATCTCAAGAAGGGTTGGATTGTGTATTGATGTAAGAGGGGAAAGTAGTAACATATAGTTCGCAGCAGTTGAAAACACATGAGAGAAATTATCCTACTCACGACTTAGAGCTAGCGGTAGTGGTTTGTTCTTTAAAGATCTGGATGCATTACTTATATGGTGAGAAATTCGAGCTGTTTTCCTATCACAAGAGTTTGAAGTATCTGTTCTCACAAAAAGATTTGAATTTGAGACAGAGGAGGTTGATGGATTTTATGGAGGATTATGACTTTGAGTTGCACTATCATCTGGAGAAGGCCGGTGTAACTAGTATTGCCATTTGACAATGGGAGATGTTGAATCTTAGAGAGTTATTGGCGAGTTCGACCTGAATCTTAGAGAGTCTGTTGAATTCACCATTTTGTTCACTGTAGTTACACAACCTACGCTAGTGAGTTGAGTTATAGAAGCATAGAGGGGCGATCATGAAATAGAGGTTATCCAAGGGAAGATAGCTAGTGGAAAGGTAGAGAAGGGCTTGAATGTGTATTCTGACTCGAGTGTGAGGTATCTAAACTGTCTTTTCGTGCCAGAATCTTATAAGGAGGAGGTACTCTAAGAGTTCCACCATTCGCGCCTTGCGGTACACCCGGGAGGCACAAAGATGTACTAAGACCTTAGCTGCAATTTTTGGTGGAGGAGGACGAAGAGAGATGCAGCCTTGTTTGTTTTGAGGTGCCTTACTTGTCAACAAGTGAAGGCCGAGCACCAGCAACCAGCGGGTTTGTTGCAACCCTTACCTATAGTAGAGTGAAAATGGGAGCATGTCATGATGGACTTTGTTGTGGGTTTTTTGAGGACTCAATGGCATAATGATGCCGTGTGGGTGATAATCAATCGGTTAACTAAGTCAGCACATTTTGTACCTATGCGCACAAGTGACTCGGTAGATTATCTTATCGATCTTTATCTTAGGGACATAGTTTGACTTCATGGGGCCCCTGTGACTATCGTTTCGGATAGATATCCTGGTTTCACGACTCGGTTTTGGCAAAGCCTACAGAATGCCTTAGGCACTATATTGACGTTTAGCATCGCCTATCATCCTCAGACTGACAGGCAGTCGAAGCGAACCATTCAGATCGTAGAGGACATGCTTCGAGGTTATGTTCTGGATTTTAAGGGGTCGTGGAAGAGGCATTTACCTTTAGTGGAGTTTGTCTGCAATAACAGTTTCTAAGTGTAGACGTGCCCTTGGGCTTTGCTACTACAGTTCGGACTCAAATGTCACGGTTCTGAATCTAATCCCACAAAGTGCAATGCGAGACCGATAAATCACCAAAGAGTCCAAATCCGGCAAATCGTTTTGGAAAACTGATTTTTAAGAAAGAAGTGCCAAACATGGACTGCTTTTCCAGATACAGAGTCGCCACCTAAATGTTTTATTTTGGGGGAATTTAGGAAACTCTGACTCGTGCCTAAGGCCACGTGTCCGTCATCACCAAAGTTGCCTCGGCTCAGGAACTTGGGTACGATTGGGGAAGGTCATCTATGAGCACCCCCGCTCACCCGATCAAAGATCGGCCTGTACTAAACATGATATCTTGTTTTTGAAAACACATGCATTCTTATTCCGATTAATTAGCTAGAATTACTATGTGATGCGCACAACACACAAGTATAGACTAGATCGCCTAATTTGGAACAAAGCATCGCATATCCGTTTGTTTGGAAATGGTTTGAAGTTTGCTACTCGCAAGTAGGCTAAAACACGGATTTCAATGAATCGTTCCAATTCAAGTAATCCAACCTTCACCCACAGGCATTCAGGCGGTTATAACACATAAGCAAATAGCCTCATGGAAAGCATGCTATCATGGCAACACTTACACTCATGCAAGGATGCTAAAGCATAAACACTTATAGTGTACTCCGAGCCAAAATAAAGAACTAGTTAAAAATCATGCATGATCCTAGTTCATGTTAAAATGGCTAATGCATCGCATGCAAAATGCAACTAGAATAGGCTCGGCTAATCTAAAATGGCATGTGAGATGCGACAGCTCAATACATGTGTTCAAGTAAGAATTGAAATACGATGCAGTTAGTATGATGCGCCGAGCCCGGTGCATGCAATATAGATGGATGGATGCAAACATGCATAGCATAAGGAATGCTAATTGAAACATGACCTAAAACTAACCACTGAAAGCAGGTAAGTAAAAGGGAGAAAGACGTGGGGTTGGAAGACATTCACACACTCACGCACGCTTATTACATAATTTGCCCTCTCGACGGAGGGTCCGAAAGAATAATACAAACCAACTAATTAATTAACTAACAAGCTAATTAATTAATTACACAACCAAATCGAAATAAATAACTATTCTAAGTTATTAAAACACTGAAATGGCCTCGAGACGAGGGATGAATGCGTGCTCGGACGGCTTCGCTCGGAAATCCATCGCCATGCTTCATGTTGCCTCTGTTTACACTACTCTGTACCTCTGAAAATTGTGCCAACTTCTGTGGCACTTCTAAACCACCTTGGGGACTTTCTGAGAGTCCATCGGCCAAGACATATAGGGCCATCGGCCATGGGAAATTTGTCATCGACCAAATGTAAAGCTCTCGGCCAACAATTCTTAGCCGACCGACACTGAAGATGGCCGACCGGCCATATCTTCCTGCAAAATGCTGTGTTGCTGCAGCAGAGGACAAACAAAGCATGGCAATACATTTACAAGATAATGTTTGCACGACCACTCTCCCTATCATGTTATGAACTCAAGGGAGTATAGTCCTCAACCCTCGGACCACCAATCACGCATTTCAATGCATGATGGCCAAAGGAGCCAAGTGTGCAATTTATAACAAATGAAATGCACATAAACATATAAGGGGCCCCAACCTCTATCATGGTTGATCAAGAGGCAAGGGATGCAATCATGCAAGCAAAATTAATGCAACATGAGCCATGTCAAGGACAATGCCATACAAGGCTAATGGTAATAAGCATGCCAAACGCAATGCAACCTAAACAAGCGTGCAAACATGCAAGGCATGTGACAACATTCAAGGATAGGCAAGCATGTAACAACATGTGGGGTAAGCATGCAACAACATGCAAGGGATAATACATGCAAACATGCAAAGCAACTTAACAAAAGGGGCATGCCAAATGCGATATAACTCAAGCATGCGACAACATGCAATAAGCAAAGTATGCAACAACATACAAGGAATGCATGCAATAACATGCGATAATGGTCTTAAACCAAAATGGACAGCTCTCAAATAGGTCCAAATCAGTGGCCAAAATACAATGGAAATGAGGACAAAAACACATACAAACATGCATGCCAATTGGCCTAACACTTAAGCATAGTAGAACAACTCTTAAGCACACTTAAAAGAGGATAAACATGGACATGTGACAAACATGTTAAGCTCTGAAATCATGTTAGGAGAGGTGCCAAACCGACCAAAATATATAAGCAAAGCATGCAAGAAAGCTTAAAGCTTGAAACTAGCCAAAGGGTTCAAACCATGGCTATACAAAGCAAGTCCCAAAGGGCCAAGAGGACCTGAAACAGTCCTAAGGTAGGTCCAAACAAGACCGAAAGCAAGCTCGAAACTAGCTAACACAAGCTAGAACACAACGCCAAAACATGAGGCATGAAAGGCTACCAAAGAGGGTGTTACACTACACCTATCAAAACCAAACATGGCATGGTTTAAGCAATGAAAAACAGGGTTATGGCATGTCAAAGTAAGCCCAAAAACTCACTTAGATGGCATCCCAAAGACCTAAGCATGGTGGCATACACAATGACACATTCATGAGGCATAAAACACAAACCCTTTAAAGTATTAAAGGAGTGACAAATGCAAGTACATGAGCATACTATATGGACTGAAATAACATTACAAGTGATGCCAAACCACTGAAATGATCCAAATAGAGCATGCTAGTGACTCAAACACCCAAAGCTAACAAGCTAGATTGCATGGTAGCTATACAAAACAATGTAAGCATGACCAAAACAATGAAAAACAGAGCTCAAGCATGTTAAAACAAGGCTAGAAGCTTCATGGAGTTGAGCCAAAACATGCAAGCATAATAGTCTAAATGCTAAATACATGTTAAGGCAAATGAGGGGATTGCAAGGTAAGTATATGGTGCATGCAAGAGACCACTAAACCAACTTTAAACAGAGGTAAATCTTGGCAAAACAACACCAAATACTTGCTGAAATGAAGCTAAAACAAGCTAGGCATACAAGTCACCAACATAAGCCACTTATGCTAGTATTTAAGACAACAAGGAGAAGGGATGACCCTCTCCTATTTTGGACACCAAAATCACCTCTCCACCACTGAAAATCCTTTGGATTTCAGTGGTAGAGAGGCCATGCAAAGCTCAAAGCAAGGGCCAAAAGGGATGGCCTAAAACAAGGCCTAACAAGGCCTTGGAGGGGGTAAACAACCCCAATCCTCAAAATGACCTTAAACAAAGTTCAAAAGAAGGTAAAAATAGAACTTTTATCAGTTAATAGCTAAGCTTAAAACAATAAGCAAGAAGGGCTAAAAGCCCAAGCAAGTAAGGGGTATCTAAAGCAAGAATGCTCACCCTTGAAGAACACCTTCAAGAACACAACACCAACACCTTTCTCTGATCAAAACCACTCCAAGAACCCTAACAACAACCCCTTAGAGCCTCAGCAACCAAGGATGGTGTAATGCTAGGTGTTTGTGTGCAATAGTGTGAACAAAAATCATTTTAGGTCACAAATACACACACAAATGATAGAGATAGGGAGATATAGAGATAGAGAGATACAACTTCTTCTAACCCTAATTTTTAGAACCTCTGAGAAGGGAGGAGGGCCTCCCCTCTTATAGAAATCCAATTTTGCAAAGCTTCTTGGAGAAGCTAAGCAAGGCTCAAATCCCTCCATACACGTATATGGAGGGGGTTAATTGTGGATGCCAGCTGCACCAGCTGGCACAAAATATCTGCATAAAGCAGATGAACAGGGTTCGGCCACCAAAAATGGCCGATCGACCAACATAAGTGCCGGCCGACCAAATAAAGTGCCGATTGGCCAATACTTTTGGCCGATGGAAAGAAAACAGGGCCGATGGCCTCAAGCCTTGGCCGGTGGGTTGAGGGTATGGAAAACAAGCCACCATCTTCCCTTAGAAGCAAAAACACAAGTGTTTGGTCCACAACCAAGCACAAAACAGACAAGTTGAGAGATCTTGAGGCAAGGCACGCGGCCGAGACCTCCGGGAACTCAAAACGAACACAAACATGGATGATCATCGAGTGTTCAAACGATGACGTCCAAGTCTTGAGGACGGTCAAAAATGGGGTGTCTACACTAAGCAAGTATTGGTATGGCGCCATTTGAGGCCTTGTATGGCCAACTGTGTAGATCTCTAGTGTGTTAGGATGAGGTGGGTGACGCACCTATGTTAGGTCCTGAATTAGTCCGGGAAACGACTGAGAAAGTCGCGCTTATTCATAAGAGGTTTGTTTCGATTTAAAGTCACCAGAAGAGCTATGCTGACCATAGGAGGAGACCTTTATCTTTTGAGGTAAGAGATCACGTGTTCCCGTAGTTATCATCGAGATGAGGTTTAATGAGATTTTGGAAGAGTGGAAAGTTGTCTCCTAGATTTATTGGGTCTTTTGAGATTCTAGAACGGGTCGGGGAGGTAGCTTATCGTTTGGCCTTGTTGCCCTAACTTTTCGGGATTCATGACGTGTTCCATATTTGTATGCTTTGGAAGTACGAGCCTGATCCTTCACATGTGTTGGAATGGACCAAGTTAGAGGTAGATGAGGATGCCTCGTACGAGGAGAGACCGGTATGAGCTTTAGACTCTCGGGACCAAGTCTTGCGAGGCAAGACTATTCCATTGGTTAAGGTGCTGTGGCGACACCACGGTGTTAAGGAGGCGACTTGGGAACGTGAGACAGAAGTCCGTGAGAAGTATCTGGACCTATTTGTTGATATTTGAGACTTGTGTTGGAAATCTTATTTATGTTGTAATATATAAACATTGTATATGTTTTGGGGAAATTGAACTGTAATGGTTGGTGTTGAACAACTCGGTGTATTCTTGTTACAAGTCTGGATAATATATGAATTATTTTACTCTCAATGAATGTTAAATGATTTTAAATTTTGGGGACAAAATTCCTTAAGAGGGGACATTATAACAATTCTGGTTTAGACCTGACCCATTTCCTTCCTTTTGGATCCGAGAACCCATGTACTTAGCTGTTGTTTATCTCATTTCCATCTTGTTAATTGCTGACTGTGGCTATTGGGAGTTTTGGTTGGATTTGAAACAGGTTGGGAAGTTAGTTTTTCTATGAGTTGTTGCCCAAATTTTTGCCTGTTCGATCAAGCGGTATTTTTTGTGGTCGAGCGGTCTTTTACAGGTCTGTAAAACTACTGAGAAGGGGCTATTATGTGCTCGAGCGGTGTCACTTATTGTGTCTGTTCGCTCGAGCTGTTTTTTGGTCGCTGAAGCAGTCTGTGTGTATATCAGTCCGAGAGAGAGCCATTTTGAGTCACTTTGTCATCCCACTCTCTCTCTAAATATTTCAAAACCCTAGATCCACACACACACACACTCTCTCTCTCTCTCTCTCTCTAAGTTCTTACCTTCTATCTCAAAATACTCTTAATCATTTGATTTCTTCACCCTACTCCTTTGGAGTAAAAGGTTGAGCACTTCAAGGGCTTCATTTTAATTGTTGAAGTTATTATTTTCAGCTCTGTCAAGTTCTACCCCTTGTTTCCTTTCTATCTTCTACTTTGAGGTAGGGATTTCTTTGACCTTTGACATGGTTTTTAGCTTAATTATTTGCTCTTTGAAAGGTTTAATGATTTGGAAAATTTTGAGAAAACCTAGGGTTTGAGTTTGAAATAAAAAGAGGGGTTTTCTAAATGGATTCTAGAGAATGGTTGTGAGAATGTGTTTATGGGTGAGATATTTTAAAATGATGGTATCTTTTCTTAAAATTGATTTTGTAAGAAAATGGGGTTTTATTCTAAATTTTGGATATTTGAATTTACAAAAGGAAATGGAAAATGATGTAGGTTTTTGTAAGATTGGAATAATGATTATGTTGATGATGATGGTGGAGTTGGATATGTAATGTCACTCCCATTGTAAAAGATTGGAATTATATCTTTTGGTTGAAAACTATCTATGTATAGAAATATTTGTTTTGGACTATCGGGGAAGGATAGTCTTGATTGTTGTAGACATTGCATGATGATTAGGTCAAATTGAAACTAATTTCTCATACATTGTGTATTGAGCATCATTTCCTATTGAACATTGTAAATGTATTGATTTTGAGAAGAAAAAAAAAGGTGGATACCTTAGTGAATCTGGTTAGGGGGTGCAGTTGTGGTTATGATGTTGACTTGTGTGTCCTTGGTGAAAGTCCAGAAACCCATGCGGTTAGGTGCCGATTCTTCCGGTTAGTACAAGTAAAATGGTTTTGGTAGTGCTTATATAGCCTACTGGTAGACATGTACCTAGAGATTCTCAGTGTTTTGTATCCATTGCCTTGTTTTCTGTTATAAAATGATTATTTTCATGAATTGAATTATAATCTGGCATTGCATTGTTTTGAGATGGCAAATGAGGAATGTTTGACAAATAGCATGCATGTGCATTCACTTTATAATTTTGCTAAGATTCATATACTGTGTTAGAGCATATCTATTGGGCTTTCGCTCATCCCATGTGAAAAACAACTTTTAGGTGCTGATGATATGCTTTCTCCAAAGATGTAGCTTGGGAGGACTTGGAGCTAAAGGCTTTATTTTTGTTTATTGATGTAATTGTTTTTGTTTAAGCCTTGGGCTTTACCTGTATGGAGTTAAACTCATTTTGTTATATCCAAGCATCAACTTGGATAGTTGTAGCCATTAAGGCATATAACTATTTGGTTTTACTTTTACTTTATTTCATGTATCCATGCCATATGCTATAGATTCAAAATCTAGGGTTTTTTTAAATGTATATTGCATGTGTCATCTTTTGTATTGATCAAAGTTATGGATGAAATAGAATGTATGATGTTTGTTGATCATTTGTAAGTAATGTTATGAGTTGGATTATTGTTATTTATTTGGGGCGTTACAATCTATACCTTACACTATTTGCCAACATCAACACAATAATTTATTCTAATTTAGAGTTCATAACCTCTTCCCACAACATTTCCAAAGTTTGTACCGAACTCTTCGAGACTAGATGCATACTAAGGCTATTCCAAGACATTCCACCTTGAAACTCGACTCAAACTAAATCACATTTCTAAACTAATTCACGATAACATTTGTGTCTAAATGGTGATCCAACACTTTACACCAATGCCGAAGGAACCGATAAGGTTGTCTACAAACTCACCCCGTCAAGCTAACACAAGCCCCAATCAATGAATAACATGGATGCCACTCTAATGGCCAACTATTCTAGGTCCAAACACCACTTCCCAATAACCCCAAACTTAACTATAAGAAGCACTCATATAACTCATAGACTCCCTAGGAGTTATGCTACTCCAAACCATACACATTCAAGTAAGCAACATCAAATTTTCAAGGCTATTGTAATCAATCACAATGATACAAACTATCGATTCAACAAACAATTTCATAATTAAAAGGGACTTCCAAGTAAGTCCATACTCAATTCTTGAGGCAATTACACATACATAGGTCATAGTCCAACACGGTGAGCTTGCATGTATCTACATATTCACAACAATGCCAAAATTACCAACATTCAATAATAACCTATCAAGTCAAAAAAATTCAAAATTCATTACATGCCCCACTCTTTGGGAAAAATATACAGTCATACATACATATCAAAAGTTCGCATAATGCCCCGTACATCACAATAATATAATGCCACAATAGCAAGACCACAAAATATTCCACAATTCTCCAATACTGTCTTTGCCCCTACCTGGGCTATTTAAACTGGGTTCGTCTGGAACCCGAAGCATTCTAGGAGCTTTTACGATGTGGACAATGATTCATGATGTGCCCTAGATGGCCACACTTGAAAAAAACAGATACCTCTCCACTTTGAGACTGGCCTAGAGCTTGAATAAGTAATGATTCTAGCGACTACTCCCCCTTGAGCAACTAACGACCCTGTGCCCCGTCTGACCAAATGGTCTATGTAGTGCAAGTGTTGATTGGGTATAAAACCCTACCCACCTTTGTTGCTTGCTAGGTCTATTGTACCCTTGAACTGTAGAGATTGCCGATACGGCCTCCTCCCTCTCATAACCAAACTTCAAAATGGTGGCCTTAACATGGGTCGTTGCCTCTATAAGCGTGTGATAAACCCGATGCATGGATCTGGCCCCCTTCCTAATATCATCATGTAACCTCAACTCTAACTCAATACAACGACGCTTATCTGTTGCTACTAACTCTGGAGCAAACCTCGACAAACTGGTAAACCTCGCCTCAAATTGTACCAAAGGAGTATTATCCTAGTGCAACTCCACAAACCATTTCCTTAATCCTTCCTAGGTGAAAGAAGGAAAGTACTTGGCCAAAAAGGCCTCAGTGAACGCAACCTAAATCGTATCTACTGTGGTTTTAGCACACCTCCACCAATACTCAGCATCTCCTTTCAGTTGGAAACTTGACAATGCAACCCTCAACCCCTCATCTTTGACTCTGATCAAATCAAGAGTCTTCGTAATTTGTTCTAGCAAATCATCTGCCTCTAACGGTTTAAGCTCTCCTAAAAACTCGTGTGGGTTGGAACGAAGAAACTTCTTGGTAAGCTTGAGGGTATGCCCGTCATCCCCTTCATTATGAACTAGAGCATCTCTTACCACTCTAACAATCTCGTGTGCAACTTCCTCTTCCGTAGCCGATGCTGGATAGGCAGGTGCTCCTGGAACTGTTGTTCCTTTAACAACACTTCTATTCCCTACACAACTTCTACTCCCTCGTGTAGACATCCTATAAAAGTCAAAAACCAAAAATTAGTGAACAACGACAAGGCCTTTCCCGAGGCACTCACTCACCACCACTAAACCACAAACTCCATTTAGTACAGAATCGCATAAATCCAACACACATAAACAATTGAAACACTTGGTCACATCATCGAGTTATGTTCACAAAGATGGCTACTCATCCCGGAACTCTCAAGGAATTCTCATAAGAAACCATGTTGATCAAGCGTGTTTTCCAATGAGACCTCAAAGTGAGTTCACTGTCTATAAGCACCATCCATGAAACTTAACCTCATGCTCATACAAATGCACACATAAAATCCTAAAACTTAACCTAACTATATGCAAAGGTTCTTCCCAAGCGATGAAAACCTGTTGTAGTAAAAATCACTTCCCAGAAGCCAAAAGTATTCAAACCCGACTCGCTCTGGTACCAAGTTGTAACGTCCAAATATTAATACTCGAATCCACTGCCAAAATCCTTTAATTAAGTCCACTTACTATATATGGAACAAAAAAAATAAAAAGGTACGATCAACGTTCTCTCTCTCTCTCTCTCTCTCTCTCTCTCTCTCTCTTATATATATATATATATATATATAATGAAGATAAATCTGATATAATTAAATCACAACAATACCCTTAGGCTTACATTGAAAGTAACATGAATTAAATGGAAGAGATTAACCCTCTTTACATAACAAGGCTACTTGCCTAATAACAGGCCTCTTGGCCTGCAAATAAGAGACACTTTGGTCTTGAACAATTCTTTAACTTTATACTTGAAAAATAATTAACAATGTGGGATGAACAATAATGTCTAGTAAGAATCCCAATGATTCTAAATAATAACAATACATAGATAACTATGATCATTAATGCTACAAATCATAATTATATATGTAATGTGACTTTTTTTGTGTCCAAAATACATCTACATGAATATATCTTTTATCAATAGAATCATATTTTATTATTTCATAAAATCCAATTTCTTGATCTTTGTACTCACTAATTTCCATTTAAAAAGATTTCTAAATCTAAGGTGAGTTAGGATTTCAAGTTCATTGGGTTTGATTTCTTATTTGTTGTTGATTTAGTGAGTTTTGAGCTGGTTAAAAATATTCATGAGGTTTGTGATGAAAAGCCCTAATTTTAATTATATATTTGTTTAGCAATTTTGAGAATGATGTAAATTGGTGACATTATAATATTTGAACCACATTGATTATTTGTGAAATTGGAGCAAAGAGAAAAATGAATGGGTTGCCATTAAATATAACTATATAGAATTTGTTGGGAAATTGAGTTAATGAAATGAAATTATTGAAATTGTGGAATATAAAGAGACAAGGAAAGATTAAGGATTTTGTAATGAATTTGCTGTAAGCTAGGAATGTAAAACCGGGAGAGGAAAAGAAACATGTAATGGTTTTGAAATTTGTCTTATGTCGAAATTATTGATGATTGGCAATAGTCAAGTCAAGAGTGGAAACTGTTATGAGAATTTTATTGTCCTAAGATGAGATTTTTGAGATAACGTGATAGTTGAGTTATCTCTAAACAATACCTTGCTAAAGATGAAATATGGAAATCAATTGATAATTGTATTGTGTTATCTACGAAAATTATGTCTTTATTGTTTAGTGGTTTTGTCCGTAGCCATCGGTGGAGGATGATATTGCTTGTATTGAATAGAATACATGTGTTTTGTGTAATGTTAAGAATGTGTAACTTTGAATAATGTGTCATGTGATGAAGTGATGAAAGTGCTATATAGAAGTAATGCGTTTCTTCCGGTTAGCACTCGGTAAAGCAAGCAGATGTGTTATATAGAGGTAATGCGTTTCTTTTGGTTAGCACCCAGTAAAACAAGCTGTGCTATATAGAGGTAATGCGTTCATTTCGGCTAGCAACCGGTAAAGCAAGCAGATGTGGGGCTTGGTGAGACCACGGTAGTAATGTGAGGCTTGACAAGCCCTTAAGTTGTTCATTAGATTGCTAATGTGTATATCTGTAGAGATAATTTTTGATAAATATATGTATTGAGAATATTGTTGAATTTACATTATGAGATGAATACGAGCTGGGGAATGATGTGAATACTGTTTAATGTAAATAAGTAGCACACGGATGTAAAGGATTAACTGTGAACTGGTTTTTTCTTTTTTTCTTTTTAGGTAGACAACGTGATGAAATTATTGGATTATAAAAGATGAACTATAGAAATGCCAAAGTGATTAATGTGCTGTCGATGTTCGAAATGTGATTGAGATGTAGAAATCTTTTTAAATGGAAATTAGTGAGTACAAAGATCAAGAAATTAGATTTTATGAAAAAATAAAATATGATTCTTTTGATAAAAGATATATTCATGTAAATGTACTTTGGATACAAAAAAAGTCACATTACATATATAATTGTGATTTGTAGTATTCAGGATCATAGCTATTAATGTATTGTTATTGTTTAGAATCATTGGGATTCTTACTGGATATTATTGTTCATCCCACGTTATTAACCATTTTTCAGGTATAAAGTTGAAGAATTGTTCAAGACCAAAGTGTCTCTTATTTGTAGGCCAAGTGGAGTGTTATTTGTAGGCAGATTGTCTTGTTATGTAAAGAGGATTAATCTCTCCCATTTTATTCATGTTACTTTCAATGTGAGTCTAATGGTATTGTTGTGATTTAATTGTATCAGATTTATCTTCATTGTATATTTATATGAGAGAGAGAGAATGTTGATAGTACATTTTTATTTTTCCTGTTCCATATAGGTGGATTTAATTAAAGAATTTTGGTAATGGATTCGAGTATTAAAACTTGGGCGATACAAGCACAAACAGATTTGTGTTGAGGCACTTCAAATCTAATACAATTCCTACTATTCAATTTTGATCAACACAGATTGTTGAACTTGCTCAAACAAAGGCCATTCCAACTAGATCTTACCATCAAAACAATAACAAAACAACTAAATAAAATAAAATAAACTAAAATAAAAACTATTGGAGAACACAGATCTGTATATAGAGAGATTCAGAGAGATGGAGATGGAGGGGGGCAGATCTAAGGGCAGAATCAATAAATCCATCAAGAATAGTTGAAATTTGAAGGTAACAAGAAAGAATAGATCATCCATTCCATGGCAAAATGTAGCAGTCAAAGGTTTTATGAGGAAGACCAGAACCAGAACCAAATCATGATGAGTACTAGTACTAGAGGTAACATCCCTTTCTCTTCTTACTTCTCCACTCCATCTGTCACGACCCAAACCCGCCCCTAAAAGTTTGGTCCATGACCAGCCTGTACATAGGCCTCAAAACAGAATTTTAGAATAATATTTAACCACATACGGGGCCTTAAGCGGAAGCAATACCAAAAAAGACAACATCCATTGAGCTTGTGCATACATGATGGCTTAATTAGATTTAAGCATTTAAATACATTCCCAGAGTTACATATACAATCACAGAATTTATATAGATCTCACACACACTTACATAAGACTTAATAATTTATACGACTCCCAACAAAATTAAGGCCTCCATACGGAGACATACTCCAGGCGGCTTGGCAGACAGGTAGACCTCAATACAATTATAGTGTCAATCCCCGATGGCTCACCTACATAAATATACATAAAAACAGAGTGAGCAAAGCTCAGTGAATAATAGCAATGTAAGGAGGTTAATTAATTGAGTATAGACTTAGAGAATGTAAATATGCATATCAAACCATACACAAATCTTATACGTAATCATACTTTAAACTGGCCTCAGGCCTACATGTAATATAGAACGGTCTTAAGCCCATATATGATACAGAACGGCCTTAAGCCCAGATATGATACAGAACGGCTTTAAGCCCAGATATGCTACAAAACGGCTTTAAGCCCATAGATAATACAGAACGGCCTTAGGCCCAACATATTATGCAGAGCGACCTTAGGCCTAACAGATTATACAGAGCGGCCTCAGGCCTAACAGATTATACAGAGTGGCCTCAGGCCCAGATATCAATAGATTGGCCTCGGGCCCATCATTAGCAAAACAGAATGATTCTAGATACACAAAGATATCATTGTTTCATAATGCATATATGTTCCATTTGTTCATCATGAATTCAGATAGTTAACTTGCAGATAATAGAACGTCAGTATTAACCATTAACAGTAAGCAAAACATACTGCTACAGTACCATTACTCAATAGTGCACAAAGATTTTCCCATGGTTTATTACAAGTCGACATAGTTGTCTTGCGAATAATAGAACGTTAATAATAACTATTAACAGAAGGAAAATGTATCACTGCATTAATAGGGACAGAACAATTCACATCATAACGGCCTCAGGCCCAGTTTTATTAACAGAGACAGAACGACCTTAGGTCATAACAGTGTCATTGTTTAATCATGTCCGTTAATCCAATCAAGCATAATAGCAGTTGTATATGTCATTCTCAACAACCATATATAAATCATAAGCACTAGAAGTAAATATAACATATCGTTACACTACTATTATTCACAGTGATAGGTTTCTGACAGCAGTGGGACGATGTCCTCGTTTGGACCTTAGTTCAAATCCTTGAATTTCCCCTTTAAATCTCTTCAATCTCCAAGCTTTCCTTCAACATTTCCAAAACTCTCTTGTTTCTCTCCCTCTCTCACGTGGCTTCCCCTTTTCCTTAGATATTTTGGTTCTAAGAGATGAGTTCAACAACTCATAAGGCATCAATTTATATAAATATACACACACACAAGCTTAACACAATAGGGAGAGCCAAACGTGGCCTTACAAATCGAACGAAATCAAATTTCAATTAAACTTTTCAAAGGACTCTAAAAATTACGCTGATCATAAATATGTCCTCTATTCTGGTTTTTGAAGTCTCTAAGGCCTTCAATTTGCAGTACAAAGTTAACCACCCAAAAGTGCATTAACGAATCAGACAAATTAAATTTCCAATTAATTTTCCCAAATAGTTCTAAAAATTTCCATTAACATACCCAAGTACTCAATTTTGATTTCTGAATCCGTAAAGGTCGGTAATTTCAATTTTAAAGCCGTAACTCAACAGATAATTCCTCAATTGAACAGATATCATTAAATTAAAATGCATTAACCCACAAGGACATAAAAGTAATTTTGGATACGGATTTTGGGGTCGTTACACCATCACCATCATCTTCTTCATTTCAACCCCACAAGAACATTATTGAGGTGTTTCAAATGGTGGACGCGGTTGATGATGGCCTAAACATCATCGATGGTGGTGTTGTCTTCCTTCTGGAACTCGATCAAGAATCTATGGAGGTGATCAATGTCCATGACTCCATTCTTCAAGTCGATTGAACAATGCCTTGACATCTGCCAGAGCTTTGGCGGTCGTGAGGTTGAATCGTCACTGGAAACACCAGCAGATTCGGTAGGTCTGCCTGGATGTCATTTTTCAGAGGGAGAGAATGTGCTAGAGAGAGTTTGGTATTGATATGATCTAATGTGGTTTAAACAGTTAGGAAGCAATGCATTGTTAGATTTGATTGTCACCATCTGATACGACTTGGCGGATCAAGACATCCACGGCAATGGCGATACGACGGTGGGGGTGTTGTGCGGAATGAAGGAGGCAAGAATGAGACGACGGAGGGATGTGAGACGCTTGACAAACCCCTCAACAAACCCAAGAACACGAAGAATAACAGCAGTTGAAGCCAAAGAAGCCAAAGAGAGAGAGAAAAGAGAGAAAAAATAGAGAAAAAAAAAGTAGGTTTGGTTTGATCTATATAATTATTCAGTAATTTCAGAATATAAATTTGTGGTATTTTATAATATTATGATTGGTGGAGAAGGTGAGTAAGTGAGGTATTGCGTTAGATACTTAGAAAATGTAAGAATATATTGAATGATGATTGATTAGTAGTACAAACAAATGTTTTTCCAAAAAATTTAAATAATTTCCCTCATCGAAGATAGAGAGAGAGAGGGCTTGATTTGAACAGATAATGCGTGAAAGAAGAATGCAGAGTAGAATGAAAAATGGGTTGGTCATTTTGTCTACCTTATATTTATATTTAATATTTTTTTTAACATGATAATTTAAATTATATATATACAATACATATGAATAATTCAAAAAGAATATTTAAGAAAAAATCCATACTCTATAAAATTAATTTAAGCATTTTCTTCTTCATTCAATCACAATATATTTATATTTAATTTTTTAAATAAATTCTGTGTAGTCTTATTTTTATATATTTTTATTTTAAAAATAAAAATAAAATTAAATAATTAGAATCAATTTTATTTTTATATTACTAATTCTCCTTCTAATTTAACTATTATTTTTAATATCAAAATGAGTGTTTATTTTACTATATTATAATTTAATATATATTATTTTAAATTATTATATAGTAATTACACTTTTATAAAACAATAGAACTAAAATTATCAAAATAAACAAATAATTTAACTAAATTTATTGTATATAAGAATATAAGTAAGACTTTTATAGAACGGAAATGTTAAGATTATTAAAATAAATAATTAAAATTAAAATAAATATTATTATTTTGTAACACATATCATAATATAAAATATAATTACATTAATTAAAGTTAACTTCATTATACTTTTATGTAAGACATCATATTTCTAGAAATGATTTATATACACGTGTAGCGTCCAATTTAATATTGATTGATCAAATAATGGAACCCAATACTTTTTTGTTAAGTTTTTATAAGATAAACTGACAAATGTTAAATGATAAATAGTGTAGAGTATTATTTTAAAGAATAATGATTCATTGAAAATGATTGTGTATATTTAAGGCACTTATTAATATTTTTTGAATAATTTTTAAATAAAAATTTTGAATTTATAATATTATTGATAATGCACCTTCATGAGTTCTACCAGAAAAGATATGTAAAAATAATTTGGCTGAAATTTTTTTTTTTTTTGCGATTATTATGATGTGTCGCATAATTAATCAGAACCTCTTTGAGAATTAAAATTATTAAAGTTATAGAGATTTTGTGTCTGATTCCCCTTTTAGGACACTGTTTATGATTTTAATTTATAATTTTTTATATATCAATGTCAATGACTTTTATGATATTACTGGTATAAACATAAATCTTATCTTTGAATCAATCCATCTTGAGGACTTTTTGGTATAATAAAATATTTAAATATTATCATATAAAAATATTATAATATATCATAATGACATACCTTTAATCAAAGACCTGTGCACCACTTTAGATGTAACAAAAATCATAAAAAATTAGTAAAGGCCTTTTCAATTAATAACTAAAATAATATACTACGAGTTATAACTAAGTCATAATTTGTATATTCTAAAATTTTTCGTTGTTTTTATTTTTTTCAAAAAAAAAAAAAATATTTTGATACCTGTGGAATTCAAGAGTTTTGGTATATTTGATTAACACAAATGAGGATTTGATTTCAGTTTGAGAATAAACATTTTTTTTCTAAATTTTGAAAGAAGTTATTTTTATGAGCCTATTTTACATAGAATCACACATTAACAAAAAAAAAAAAAAATTATCAGTCATTAGCAAATTTGTTTGTATTTGACTTTTAATTATTAAAATTTTTTACACATAAAGTATTAAGACTCAAAATTAATTTTTTATTTAAAAATAAATTCTAATGCATTGCACGAATCACTTAATAATATACATTTACATCATAAACATATACTTGGAGAACACAAACTTTTCATAAACATTTTTTTAATTCATTAAAATGAATATTATTTATATAACAAATAGTACGTATTATCAAATATATTTAATTTTTAAAAATAAATATCAATAAATTTGAAACTATAAAATGAAAATATAGTGATACCAATTAATACCGCCCTAATAATAAAAACAAAAATATTTTAGGGGAATTGACTATTAAATCTCGTTTCGTAGTTTTGTAATCCATAAGATCCTAAATATTTTTTTGGTAGCTGAGTGGTCCCTTAAATTATTTGTTGACTGTTTTGCCATTGTTAGTGCAGTTAGGGGACATGTGGCGTGATTATATATGGGGAAGGTGGTGGGGTATTTGTGTGTCACATTGTTCGAAAAATGTACTAGTAACTTTTGAAAGTTTGGTTGTTTTTAACACTCACAGTGTGAGATGTGAATTCTTTACTAATTGTTTTTTGGCGCGTGACGTGAATACACACAGTAATTCAATCAAATTGGGTCCGCTATGTTGGAGTGTCACATGTCACGTTTAGGAAAAGTACACTAAGGAGTTTTTATGTATGGGGAAGGTGGTGGGGTGTTTGTGTGTCATGTTGCTCGAAAAGTGCACTAGTAGCTTTTTAAAGTTTGGTTGTTTTTATCACATGCAGTATGGGACGTGAATTCTTTACTAATTATTTTGTAGCGCGTGACGTAAAGACAAGCAGTAATTCAATCAAATTGGATCCGCCACGTTGGAGTGTCACATGTTATGTTTTGGAAAAG
Organism: Camellia japonica; assembly: GCA_030407325.1. Lineage (NCBI taxonomy): Eukaryota > Viridiplantae > Streptophyta > Magnoliopsida > Ericales > Theaceae > Camellia > Camellia japonica. The sequence continues at coordinate 155,824,885 of JAPPVO010000002.1, forward strand.
TATACTAAGGAGTTTTTAACTTTTTTAGAGTGTCACAACATACCTGCCACGTTGTCATATTTGAAAAAAAGTATACTAAGGAAATTTTTTTTTTTTTTTTAATGTCACATTATACCTACTACGTTGTCACATTTGAAAAAAGTACTCTAAGGATATTTTAGAGTGTCACATCATATCTATTACGTTTGTCTTATCGTTGGAGTGTCACATTAATACCTCTCACAGTGAAGTATCAACCATACCTGTTACACATTCCAAAAAAAAAAAAAAAAAATTCAATTAACTAGTGAGGTTATATCTGTCTAACCAATACCCATCCACGGTTGAAAAAGGACTTACTGGTCACACACTATACTTAATAAGGACTCATCAATCAACCATTTAAAACGTGAGACCAAATGGCATAGAAGTTCCTAAAATAGGACTTTTCAATAAATTTTCCAATATTTTATTCATACAAATTTGTCTCTTCAAATTCCTTAGAATGAATATTTGATTAAAACAAATGAAGATTTGATTTCAGCTTGAGAATCCACATTCTTTTTTTTAACTTTAAAAGAAATTATCTTTACGAGCCTATTTTACATAGAATCATGCATAGTAACAAAAAAAATTTTATCAACCATTAGCAAATTTGTTTGTATTTGACTTTCAATTATTAAAATTTTCTACACATAAAGCATTAAGGGGTTGTTTGGGATGATCTAAATAAGTGTACTTTTTGTCTTTTTACGAAAAGATGTGCAGAAAAGTAGAGAGATGATGTGATGGAAAAAAGATAAAAAGATAAAAAAAAAATGGATTATTTTAAGGATGCCAAACTTGGCCTAAGAGTCAAAATTATTTTTTTATTTAAAAATAAATTCCTGTGTATCGCACGAGCCACCTAATAATATACATATACATCATAAACATACTTGGAGAACATAAACTTTTCATAAATATTTTCTTAATTCATTAAAATGAATATTTTTATATAACAATTGTACGTAGTATCAAATATATTTAATTTTTAATAATAAATATCAATAGATTTGAAATTATAAAATGAAAATATACTGATACCAATTAATGCCGCCTATAATAAAAACAAAAATATTTTATTCATACAAATTTGTGCCTTCAAATTCCTTAGAATGAATATTTGATTAACACAAATGAGAATTTGATTTCAGTTTGAGAATAAACATTTTTTTTTTTATCTTTGAAAGAAATTATTTTTATGAGCCTATTTTACATTGAATCACATATAGTAACAATTTTTTTTTTTATCTGTCATTAGAAAATTTGTTTGTATTTGACTTTCAATTGTTAAAATTTTCTACACATAAAGTACTAAGAGTTAAAATTAATTTTTTATTTAAAAATAAATTCTCATATATCGCACGGATCACATAATAATATACATATACATCATAAACATACTTGGAGAAAATAAACTTTTCATAAATATTTTTTTAATTCATTAAAATGAATATTTTTTTATATAACAATAGTACGTATTATCAAATATATTTAATTTTTAAAAATAAATATCAATAAATTTGAAACGATAAAATGAAAATATACTGATACCAATTAATGCCGCCTTAATAATAAAAATAAAAATATTTTATTCATACAAATTTGTCCCTTCAAATTCCTTAGAATGCATATATTATTGATAGGCCTTGGCTTCTGTCCAGTCCTTAATCGGATTGGATTGTGCTGTTAGGCCCGTGGAGGTTTACCACGGGTCCCGTTTTGATAATTTGAACCGTTCAATGTGTAGAAATCGTCGAGTACTATCAGCCTATAAAAACATCACGTTAATCGGATATCGGTAGCTATGTGATCAAATCAGTTTTGTATAAAAAAAATGGACGATGAATAAATTAACGGTTGACAAAAATCTGATTTGATTACATAGCTACCGATATACGATTAACGTGATTTTTTACAGGCTTATAGTACTCGACGAGTTTTACACATTGAACGGTTCAGATTATCAAAACGGGACCCGTGGTGGGCCCCCACAGGTCCAATAGCACGGTCCAGTCCAATTAAGGACTGGACAAAAGCCAACGCCTTATTGATAAAGATATTTATTCTGAGAGGTGAAAATAAATATCTTACCGATAAAATATATTGTATTGTTCTAATAAAAATTAAGGATACTTTTTCGTAAATTCTTTTTTGACTTACTCATGTTCCATTTAATCTACATTATTTTCTTATATTCCAATAAGTCCTATGAGTGACATAGTTACTAAAATACCCCTAATAATATTCACATTTACAGTGTGAATGTTTCGTAATATAAATGTTCACATCGTCAATGTGAATGTTCATATCGTCAATATGAATGTTTACACTATCAATGTGAATGTTAACATATCAATGTAAATGTTGACACTGCCAATGTAAATATTCACGCGTCAATGTGAATATTCACATTGTAAAGTATGAATGTCCACATCACCAAATTACTAATCGTTCAAAAAATATTTGTAAGGGTAGAAATATCCATAAAATACTCTAAATATGATAATTAGGATTTGATATATCAAATATTCAAATAATAGGGTTTATTGGAATACAAGAATATTTTATGGACTAATTGGGATACAAACACTTGAAAAAGGATTTTCTAATAAATATCTCTAAAAATTACTACTCATTTTATTTTAGTCTTCGTTTGGGAAGAGCTAAAATAGCCTGGCTATTTGGCTATTTTAGCCTGACTTTTTTAGCTATATTTGGTTTTTGTTTTTGGCTTTTTTGACTTTTGTGAGAGAAAAAGTGTAATAATTATGGTTTGGATGTGACATTTTGTCTTATTGGCTTTTATAGCCAATTTTGTCTTTTGTATTTTTTAACCTAAAAGCTAAAACCAAACATAGCTTTAAAATATTAAATTTTATTTTTTAGTTTCTTTTCAAAAATTAAGAAATAAAATCATATGAATTTACTATTTTGTCCTGTTTTAAAATTTATTAATAACATAAAAAGTATAATTATGAAAATTAATATTCTCAAAAAAAGTACTATTAAAGAGTAATTAAAAAAATTAATATTTTTTAAAATGTAATAATTATACTGTGTTTGGTAGAGTTTTCGAAAATTAATTTCACCTTTATATTTGAATGCTATGTTTGGTTTGAATTTTCAAATCATAATTCCAAATCAATTTCAAAATACATTTTGAAAACATGTTTGGTGAAGCAGACAATTTTTGAATTTTTAGTCTACCTAGTCATCTACCTAGACATCCTCTCGGATGTCCGGCCAATTGACCGGAACAATAATTATATATTTTTTTTAATTTTCTTGCAATTGCGAATCGCCACCTGTTTTTGATATGTTTCAAATATACAAATTATTTTTTTAGACAAAAATGACAAATTATTTTTTGAATTAAATTTTAAAAAGAGTTTGGTTATAAATTTTCAATTGGTGTGTTTGGTTATGAGTTATAAATTTTTTTTGAAATTAAGTTTTGAATTTTTTTTTTAAACTAATAACGAAACAACTTTTCTCATTTCATATGTCACATCAAAAATTCAAAACTCAATTTAAATTTCATAACCAAACAAATTTTCTCTTTTCAAATTATAATTCCAAAACTCACAAACTTAAAATACAACTCTATTCTTAAATCATAATTCTAAAACTCTACAAAACATTACCTAAATCTCTTAAAAAAAGGTTATTATTTTGACACGGATGATTGGTAACTTTAAATCTTACCAACATCATGTACACACTACAAAAAATTAAAGTTTTAAAGACTAAAATTTAAGGATAAAATTATTTTTTAAGGATTAAATATTTTTGTTATGAAACGTGCCGTTATTATATTTTTAACAACAAAAATTAGACATTAGTGATGAATTATTATCCTTTTGGGAACAAATTTTATCTAAAAAAATAAACCTTTTTTAGACCAAATTATTTTGTCCCTAAAAGTCTATTTATTAGTGACATTTTCAAAATTTTGTCGCTAAAAGCCTTGTTTTGGACTTTCTGAGACGACGTTTTAGCGATTATTCTCATGACGATAAAAATTGGTCGTTAAATGCCTTTTGCAACAAAATTTTCATTTCTAGAGATCAAAACATTTGGTATCTAAAACTCTTATTTGTTATAGTGACAGATGTGATATGAAGCACAATATATATATATATATCAAATCATTCATGAGTGGGGCCCACTGTCACATAAGTAGAGCTCTCATTAGAGCTCTACTTTTAGTGCTCTTAAACATTTTTCTCCGTTTAATTCGCCTAACTTGAACCAACCATTAAACCCAATTGATTTTGTGTAGATGTGCATCTTTTGACAGACAAATGTGAATAAAATATTTTAATACGGAGAAAATATTTTAAAATTCACAAATATAGTTTGAATAGCAGATTAATCACCTCGCACCTGTATAAATTCAATCTACCAGCAGATGAAATTTAAAAAAAAGAAAAAAAGAAAAAAAGAAGCTGCTAACAAGTAACAACATAGAGTAGAAATAATAAAATATATATTTTTGTGAAAATAGAAAACAACACTTTAAAAATATATATGCATGGTATTATGACATATTATATACATATAATACATATTTTTTTTTATATTATTAGTTATTAGAAATTATAAAAGTTATGAATTATAATTCAAAAAAAAAATGTCCAAAATTTGTAAAGTCCAAATTGCTGAACTGATCGCATCCATCCGCTAACCCGCATGGCCCGCTCAATATGCATCCGGTAAACCGATGGATGGATATAGATTGATTTTTTTCAGTCTGACCAATTTTGGACAAATGGCGAATGAAATACCACCTTACCCAACCCGATCCGCGATCACCCCTAACCATTTTACATGTGTTCAAATTTTAAAGAAAAACAATATCATTTCAATAATATTTGTAAATAATAATTACAATTCAATGGTTCATTTTATAAGCCCTCATTTGGGGTGAGCTAATTTAATATATTTTTAAATTTTTTTTTGATTATTTTAACCTAACTAAAAAAGTTATATTTGTGACATTTTTTTACTTTTTTTTTTTTTGGTAATTGATTTAGTGGTTGTAAGAAAAAAAGTGAAACTATTTTAGTTTGGATGTGACATTTTGTCATTAACTTTTTTAGCCTGTTTTGTCTTTTATTCACTAATTTAGCCAAGAACAATTTCAAAAAAGATCTGTAGCTCAAAATAAATGAGCTCGAATGGCTCGACGCAATGACTATTCTCTCTCCTCAAACTCCAAAAGCATCTCTCTTTACTTACTGTAGGCGCGCCCGGGAGGGCCTTCAATGCTACAGTTCGGACTCAAATTGTCACGGTTCTTAATCTGATCTCACAATGTGCGATGTGAGATTGATAAATCACCAAAGAGTCCAAATCCGGCAAATCGTTTTGGAAAACTGATTTTTGAGAAAGAAGTGCCAAACATGGACTGCTTTACCAGATACAGAGTTGCCACCTAAATATTTTAATTTGGGGGAATTTAGGAAACCCTGACTCGTTGCCTAAGGCCATGTGTCCGTCATCACCAAAGTTGCCTCGGCTCGGGAACTTGGGTACGATTGGGGAAGGTCAGCTATGAGCAACCCCGCTCGCCCGATCAAAGATCGGCCACTACTAAACATGATATCTAGTTTTTGAAAACACATGTGTTCTTATTCCGGTTAATTAGCTAATTTTACTATGTGATGCGCACAACAAACAAGTATAGACTAGATCGGCTAATTTGGAACAAAGCATCGCATATCCGTTTATTTGGAAAATGGTTTGAAGTTTGCTACTCGGAAGTAGGCTAAAACACGGATTTCAATGAATTGTTCCAATTCAGGTAATCCAACCTTCACCCACAAGCATTCAGGCAGTTAATCACATAAGCAGTTAGCCTCATGGCAAGCATGCTATCATGGCAACATTAACATACATGCAATATGCTAAAGCGTAAACACTCACAGTGTACTCCGAGCCAAAACAAAGAACTAGTTAGAAAATCAATGCATGATCCTAGTTCATGTTAAGATGGCTAATGCAACGCATACAAAATGCAACTAGAAATAGGCTCGGCTATTCTAATATGACATATGAGATGCAATTTAGATAACATGTATTCAAATTGGAATTGAAATACAATGCAGTTAGTATGATGCGCCGAGCCCGGTGCATGCAAAATAGATGAATGGATGCAAACATGCAAAGCATAAGGATGCTAATTGAAGAATGACCTAAAACTAACCAACGAAAGCGGGTAAGTAAAAGGGAGAAAGACGTGGGGTTGGAAGACATTCACACACTCATGCACACTTATTACAAAATTGGCCCTCTCGACGGAGGGTCCGAATAAATAATACATGCCCACTAATTAACTAACTAACAAGCTAATTATTTATTACATATCCGAATGAATAACTAGCTACAACTAATTATTACAAAACTTAATTAATTAACAAATTAACTAATTTAACTACAAAATAAACACTTAAAAGTAAGCTGCTCCAGCTTTGTTTGAAGAAGAAGGGTATGCATGCTCGCATTCGATTCCTTGCCTCGAAATGCCTTCTGGTTGCTCTCTTGAGGCTCTGTCTGCAGGGTGTCCTTGAGAACTTGCTGCCGGAACTTACCAAAACACTGCTGGGGGAGTGCATCAGTGGCCTGCCGGCCATGGGAAGCCACTGCCGACCACCTGCCGGCCAAGGATGGTGCACTGCCGGCCACTGATGTGCTGGGACACCAAGCTGTAACAGAGCACAAAATAGAGAAAATGGAGGGTCTCCCAAGGGTATGTACGCACTATGCGACCCCATATCATCTCAAAACATCAAAGGAGAGGCATTGTCGGATCCACGACCATCAATCACGCATCTCGATGCATGATGGCCAAAGATCCAACTTGTGCAAATCAATGTGAAATGAATGCACAAATAAACACATAAGTGCCTAGAACTCTATCATGGATCATCAAGAGCGTCGTGACCGAGAATTGAGACACGTTTCATCACTTAAAGTATAAAACGCCCCTCGTTCCTTGTGCTCAGATTAATACTTAATCCAAACGACAATGCAATGCAAGGATGGCATACACAATGCTAACTCGAACATGCAATCACGCAATATGACTTAAGTATGCAAAATGCAATGTAATAAACATGCAACAACATGTAATGGAATTAGCATGCGCCAACATGCAAAAATGGAGCAAGCATACTACAATATGCAAGATAAGCATGCAACAACATGCAGGGATGGACTTAAACCAAGATGGGCAGCTCTCAAATAGGCCCAAATCAGTGGCCAAAAGTGATGAATTGATAGTATGAAAAGCATGAAAAGGCAAGGCAAACATGCATGCCAATTGGCTCAAGGATTAAGGCACAAAGATGCAACTCTTAAGCACACTTAAAGAGTAACAAGCATGAATTTGTGACAGCACCCTAAGCTCTGAAATCTCATGTAAATTGATGCCAAATCAACTCAACAATGCAAGTATGGCATGTTAGGATGCTCAAAGCTCAAAATGAGTAAAGGGGGTTAAGCCATGGCCATACAAAGCAAGCCCCAAAGGGCCAAGGGGACCTAAAACAGTCCCAAGGCAGGTCCAAACAAGACCAAAAACAAGCTCGAAGCTAGCCAACACAAGCTAGAACACAAGGCCAAAAACATAGAACATGCAAAGCTACAAAGAGGCATTACACTACACCTATTGAAACCAAACATGGCATGACTTGGACAACATAAAACAGAGTTACATCATGGTATAACAAGACCAAAAATGCACTGAAATGATGAGGCAATGGCTTAGGCTTAATGGCATGCACAAAAGTTCATTCTTGAGGCATAAAGAGCCAAACCTCCAAGGCATTAAAAGCATGGAAAATGCAAGTATATGGTCACATTTCATGGACTGAAATAACACTTAGAATGATGGTAAAGCAAGCAAACATCAAATGTATGGCATGGTAGGGGCCTCAAAACCTAAGACTAGCCTAAGCATTTACACTGTAGCTATACAAAGCATGAGTGGTATGGCCATGGTGGCCCAAAACAATCCAAGAACAGGCCAAAACAAGGATAAAATCATGCTGGAGCAAAGCTAAAACATGCTAGGATGATGAGTCAAAACATCATGCACATAAAGCTAGTAAGCAAGATTTGTTCTACAAGTATATGGAGCATGCAAAGGATGACCAAACCCACTTTAGACAGAGTCATGATATGGAAAAATATCACCGAAAACATGCTGAAAAGGGCTCAACATAAGCTAGAATGACATGCTAAAGCAAGAAGCATACAAGACTATGAGATTTACACTACAAGTGTATCATGCATGCATGGAGTGACAAACCAACCCAAAACAGATCTAAGGCATGGTAAACATCACTAAAAACCTACTGAAATGGACTCAACACAAGCTAGGCAAACATGCTATTTTGATGAGCTATAAATGGGATTACACTACACATGTAAGATGCATGCAAAATATGACCAAAATAGCCATGGGCAGACTTAAGAAAGGTCCTAAAAGTCACAAAAAATGGCCTGAACCAAGCCTCAAAAATACATAGAGGCATGCTCCTTTGGAAGGCCAAGAATGCAAGTAAACAAGAATCAAAAGAGAGGGGGCCACCCCCTCTGATTTGAGGCCTCAAAACCTCATGCCTACCACTGAAAATCCACTAGATTTCAGTGGTTAGAAGGCCAAACCAAGGCTAGCTCGGAGGCCTTAAGGCATGGCTCAAAACAAGGCTACACAAAGCCAACAAGAGGGTTGAAGACCCTCAACAGCAAAAAGACCTTAAACAACTATCAAAAACACTTAAATACAAGAATTTTTTCAATTGAAAGCAAGGCCTAAATCAATATGAAAGGATGGCCAAAATGAGGTACAAAAAAGTGCTAAAATGGGGAAGATACTCACACTTGAAGACCAACTTCGAGATCAGCAACCTCAGGGGGTAAAAACTCACTTTCAGACCTCAAGTAACCTTCCCAAGAACCTCAGTCCAATGGTGGTGGTGTATCTCTATGTGTTGTAGTGTAAAAGTGCAAGGAAAATAGACTTCAAGGCACAAATATACAACAAAATATAGAGAGAGAGATATTTCTTCTCTAAAGAGCTGACCCTTTTCTAAGGAGAGAGGGCCTCTCCTTATATAGAAGGAGAGCAATGCAAAGCTTCTTCAAGAAGCTTTGCAAGAGCTTCATCCCTCCATACACGTGTATGGAGGGCAGATAACAGGATTCTAGCTGGCTCAAAATATCTGGAGTAAAACCAGCTGAGACAGGGGGTATGCCGGCCATCAGTGATGGCCGGCAGTGGCTCACTGATGGCCGGCAGAAACAAAACCATGGCTGGCAGTGCCAGACCATGGCTGGCAGTGCACCAGGAGAAAGGTGCAGAAAGGACCAAGTCAGGGTCCAAAAATGGGGCAGAAAGGATACAGGGTCTGGAAAGCTCGAACTTGTGACGTTTCGCTGCGAAAGTCGAATGCCCGACGAGCAATCGAACTCGTGTCTGGATGTACCTGCAAGCACAACCGAGTCTTGAGGACGGTCAAAAATGGGGTGTCTACAGTTGCCCCTCTTTGATAGAACTCGAAAGTCACAAAGTGATGGGAGTGAGTGTCAAAGCCCAGAAACGACCCATTTTTAACAAGGCCGAAGACTCAGGCAAACACTCAATATAAGCAAGCAGAGATGCGCCAGTAGGCTGGGGCATAATGCAAATGATATGCAAGATGCAAGAGCATAACTTACAATTATGCAAAGAGAAAAACTGTAATGAAGCAGTTATACAAAATAAATGCAACATTTTAAGCGAATAACAGTCCTACATATTTCATCAGAAAGAATGTAAGAAAATTATGCAATTCTTACCATGTCTATTGTGGAGTGCATACAATACCGTCCGGTTCGTCTGGTCGCATCAGCTTCCCATGAACTGTACATACAATATCGTGCCTGTAAAAGAAAGAAACTTAACAGGTACAATATCGTTAGAAACATGCATAGCAATTCAAGTGAAAAGTGCGCGACAACGCAAGTCGAGGAGGGGTGCAAAACAATGCAACCTAAGTGTGACGCATAACAATGCGGAAGGGATGCAAGACAATGCAACCTAAGTGTGACGCATAACAATGCGGAAGGGAGGCAACACAATGCAACCTAAGTGTGACGCATAACAATGCAGAAGGGACGCAAAACAATGCAACCTAAGTGTGACGCATAACAATGCGGAAGGGACGCAAAACAATGCAACCTAAGTGTGACGCATAACAATGCGGAAGGGAGGCAAAACAATGCAACCTAAGTGTGACGCATAACAATGCGGAAGGGACGCAAAACAATGCAACCTAAGTGTGACGCATAACAATGCGGAAGGGACGCAAAACAATGCAACCTAAGTGTGACGCATAACAATGCGGAAGGGACGCAAAACAATGCAACCTAAGTGTGACGCATAACAATGCGGAAGGGACGCAAAACAATGCAACCTAAGTGTGACGCATAACAATGCGAAAGGGATGCAAAACAATGCAACCTAAGTGTGACGCATAACAATGCGGAAGGGACGCAAAACAATGCAACCTAAGTGTGACGCATAACAATGCGGAAGGGATGCAAGACAATGCAACCTAAGTGTAACACATAATAATGCGAAAAACGTGCGTGACAGCGCAAGTAGAAGAAATAAAACATGTGTAATAGCGCAGGTTAAAGAGATAAACATGCGTAACAGCGCAGGTAAAACAAATAAAACATGCGTGACAGCGCAAGATAAGATAATAAGTGCGTAACAGCGCAAGTAAAAACATGCGTAACAGCGTAAGTAAAGAAGTAGACATGCGTAACAGCGTAAGTAAAAGAAATAAAACATGCGTGACAGCGCAAGTTGAAGATATGACATGCGAGACAACGCAGGTTAAAGAAATGCGAAACAACACAAGTAAAACATACGAGACAACGCAGGTTAAACAAGTGTAGACACCCCATTTTTGACAGCCCTTAAGACTTGGACGCGACTGATGGTTTACATGGTGGAGAAAGATGTGCAGGGGAAAGGTTCATTTTCTTCGGCAAGGAAAGAGTCAAAGCTCAACTTCATACCCGTTTTTGGACCAAAACAATCTTGATCAAAAGATTTTAGACCTTAAAACCCTCTCTTTCAAAATGTTTTTGAAATAAAGTTTTTACGATGTTCCGAGGCTCGCATTTTGTCAAATGTTGTGCTTTTCGGTAAACCGAGCAAGGACAAAGTGGAAATGAACGAAAGAGGGATGAAATCTTTGAAAAATATTTCAAAATGCCTTACTTAGGGGTTTGGAGTTGAAGAAAAGAGGAGAAGAGGGAAGAAATCCAGTTGGGGGAGAAAATGGGCATGAACCGTTAATAAAGAGTCGAGCAGCCCTCGCCGAATCGGGCCTATTCATTTTCATACTTGGAATCAAGCTATGAGGCCACCACCGTTGGAAATAAGACTTCCGGGGCTTCATTTTGCACTCAAGAATCTCCTAAAGCCAATTCCGGACGGGGGAGATAGGGTTGATTGAAGTAAGGCATCATTTCGGTTGAACTGAATCTGCGCAGCTTCACCAAAACAGGCATAACTTTTTCATAGAAGTAATTTTAATGCAAGGTTTGCGCCATTGGAAAGCTAACTTCTGGGGCTTCAATTTGGACACTTAAACGGCCACCATTGGACTTCCCAATCACTGTCCGGCCACCTGTCTTTCTGGCGGACTTTTTTTTGTCCTGAAAAGTTGCAGGCCGGCCAGAAAATGTAGCAGGCCGGCCACCTAGCTGGTTGGATGACCATTTTGGCCCTTTTGACGTGGCCGGCCATTCTTGCCCTCCCAAGTGTGTTCCAGCTGTGCAATTTGTTTTCCTCCAGGTCCTATATCCGGGGTTTGGCCTTTTGGGGGGGGGGGGGGAAATTTGAATTTGTTTTTCCCCCCATTTTTTCCCTTCTCTTTTCTATAAAACCAGCAGCTCCAGCTGCATTGAGGAAGGTTACAAAAAACCCTTTGGAGCTCTCGCATACATCTCTCCCTCTCCCTCTCTTCCAAGCCTCAAAACCTTGAAACCCTTACACCATTTTACACTACAACTCATAGCTCCACACCTCCAACATCCATTCCAGCAACTTGAGGCTGTCTTCCAGAGGTCAAGAGCTCCCAAACCTGGTCCAAAAGCTGTTGAAGCTTGGTTCTACAAGGGTGAGTCCCATTTTCCCTCTTTTAAGCTTATTTTTGCATGCTTTCTTAGCCTTTGTTGCTTGTGTTTTTGGGGTCCGACCCAAACTGAAAATAGTCTTATTTTGAGCTCCTTGTCATGTTTGATTAAGGGCCTTTCTCTGTTTGAGGCTTCCTTCTCACCCTTTGTGTTTAAACTCTCCTTTAGGCCTTTTTCTTGCATAGTATTTTAGGCTTATTTGTGAGCTGTTTTGGACTTGGTCATAAACTGTAAAATATCTTTTTTTGAGCCTCTCTTCAACATTGTTGAAGGGCTCTCCTCTGTTTGAGGCCAGCAGCTATCACTTGCTTCTTTATCCCTCTTTTAGGCGCCTTTCTTGCATGAGAGTTTAGCCTCACTTGTGTTGATTTTCGTGGCTTTCTATAAACTATGAAGTGCCTTTTTTTGAGCCCCTCTTTAACTTTTTTGAAGGGCTCTTTGCCATTTGGGGCCGGCTTCTGCCCCTTGTCTCTATTCTCTCTTTTATGGCCTTTTTTGCATGATAGATTAGCCCTATTTGTCTTCATTTTTGAGACTTGTAATAAACTGAAAAGAGGCTTGTTTTGACATCATCTTCATGTTTTATTAAGGTTCCATTTTTTTTTGACGTCATATGCTATCTTGTATGCTTGGTTGCCTCCCATTTTGAGCCTTACATCCTAGCCCTTGTTGCATGCTTTGTTTGGCCTTTTAGCTACTGAAATCCAGTGGATTTTCAGTGGCTTAGCTGCTGTTTTGAGCCTCCAAATTAGAGGGGGGTGACCCCCTCTCACCTTGACTTGTTTGGTGGCTATTTTGGCCTTCCAAAGAGGCCCTATCTTGCATACTTTGTGGACTGATTTTGGGGCCAATTTGGTGAGTTTTGAGACTATCATATTTGATTTTCAAAGTTGGTTTGGGGCTGCCACATGTCTATCTTGTATATGCTTAAGAATCCCTTTGTACGCCCTATAAAGGAACCCCTCATTTGTGCATGTGTTGGCTGCATTTTCATGGTTATTTGGCCATATTTTTGCATGTTTAGTTCACTGATTTTTTCTGGTATGGTGAGATTCCATGTGCTTCATACACTTGTCATGTAAACCATGTTTGTTGGTCAAAATCGCATGCTAATTTAAGCCATCTTGCTAGCACTTTTTGGCCACACTTTGAACTAGAAAAGTTCATGTTTTGGGACTGCCTTGACTCTGTCTTCATGCTTCATATTCAAATAATGCATGCTTCGTATAGCTATAAGTCATTCCATGTGCCTAATTTTGAGTTTCGGGTTTCATCTCATGCATCGGGTGCCATATTGCCATGTTTCGGGGCTGTTTAGCATCATGTTTTAGTGCTGAAATTTTCTTGTTTGCATATCATGTTCCATGCCTTACCATGCTTTGGTAGAGTGGCATCCGTGCCTTAGGTTCGGTCCTCGGTTTGCGTGCATGTGTGCACGCATCTCGAGTGTCTCATTTCCATCTCATGGCCTCCTATGTGAGTGTGGCTGAGGTCCACTTGTGTTGGTGTAAGTCCATTATGCATTGCGTATGCCATTTCATTTCATAGCATTGTGTATGCTAGGTTGTATGTTAGCGCATTGTGTATGCCATGTTACCTCGTGCATCGTGTATGCCATTTCATAGCATTGTGCATGTTAGGTTGTATCTTAGTTGCATTCATGCATTTCATGCATATTACATTGTGTTTGGGATAGGAGTTAGCCCGAGCACGGGAAACGAGGTACGTTTTGTACTCCGAGTGACGGAACGTATCTCAATTCCCAGTCACCGACACTCTGGATTATCCATGATGGAGTTTAGGTATTGTTGTGTTTATGTGTGCATTCATTTCATATTAAGTCGTGCAATTCGACTCCTCGGCCATCATGCATCGATATGCGTGATTAGTGGCACGAGGATCGAGGACTATGCTCCCTGTAGAGTAGTCAAGCACACATATGTGAAAATACATTGCCATGCCCCTTTCCTGCTCTCTGTTGCAGCAAATCATAAATCAGCGGCTTTCAAAATCCTCGCACAGCATTCCGGCATCAACGGCAAACAGAGGCTAATTGGGGCATCGCAGTGGATTTCCGCGCAAAGCAGCTCAAACATGCATCATCCATCATCCGGAATAGAGTCGAGGCAGTCCCTAGCTTGCATGCTAGTTTACAGCTTTCCTAGTTTAATTTGTTAATTAATTAGGATTTTGTATTTATTCGGACTGTAACTATTCATTTGGGACTGTATATTATTCTTTCGAACCCTCCGAGTGAGGGCAATGTTGTAATAAGTGTGCGTGCGTATGATGTATGTCTTCCAACCCCACGTCTTTCTCCCTTTTATTTACCAGCTTATGATGGTTAGATTAGGGCATGTTTCAATTAGCATACAGTATGATAGCATGTTTGCATTCATTTATCTGTTTTGCATACACCGGGCTCGGCGCATCATACTAACTGCATTTGTATTTCAATTCCGAGTTGAATACATGTTAGCTGTTGCGTTTCATATGCCATGTTTAGAATAGCCGAGCCTGCTATAAGTTGCATTTTTGCATGTGTTGCATTAGGCATTTCTGTATAGTTAGGATCATGCATGATTTCTAATTAGCTTCTGTTTTGGCTTGGAGTACTCGGTAAGTTTTTATGCTTTAGCATCCTTGCATGCGTGTGAGTGACTGCCATGATAGCGTGCTTACCATGAGGCTATGTGCTTATGTGATATAACTGCCTGAATGCCTGTGGGTGAAGGTTGGGTTATTTGGATTGGAACAATGCATTGACTGTGAGTTTTAAGCCCACTAGATAGTGGCAAAACCATCTTTTCTAAGCCCACCTGAGGGTGGCAAAATCTGCATTTTAAGCCTACTTGCGAGTAGCAAACCATCTTTCAAAAACAAACATGAAATGTTTTGTTCCAATTCAGGCGACTCGGTCTATACTTGTATGCTGTGCGCATCACATAGTAATCTAGGCTAATAACCGGAATAAGAACACCAATGTTTTCAAAAATAGATATCATGGTTAGTAGAGGCCGATCTTTGATCGGGCGAGCGGGGGTGCTCACGAAGTGACCTTCCCCAATCGTACGCAAGTTCCCGAGCCGAGGCAACTTTGGTGATGACGGACATGTGGCCTTAGGCAACGAGTCAAGGTTTCCTAAATTTTCCAAAATAAAATATTTAGGTGGCGACTCTGTATCTGGGAAAGCAGTCCACGTTTGGCATTTCTTTTCTAAAAATCTGTTTTCTCAAAACGATTTGCCGGATTTGGACTCTTTGGTTCAGATTAAGAACCGTGACATTTGAGTCCTGAACTGTAGTGAGCCCAATATCGAACGGAACGGGGGACTCATACCCTCCCGGGGCGTTCGGGGACGTCTACAACAAGTAAAACATGCGTGACAGCGCAAGTAGAAGAAATAAAATATGCGTAACAGCGCAGGTTAAAGGAATAAACATACATAACAGCGCAGGTTAAACATGCGTAACAGCGCAAGTAAAAGGAGAAAAGCATGCGTAACAGCGCAAGTAAAACATGCGTAACAGCGCAAGTAAAAGAAGAGGTAAATAAGGGATGCAAAACAATGCAACCTAATAACAAGTATAGGTAAGGTGCGCAAGATAGCGCGAATGAAATGTAATGCACTAACAGGTGCGTGTATGCGGTGCGCAAGATAGTGCGATGCGCAAGATAGCGCGAAATGAAATGCATGCAAAATGCCATGCACTAACAGGTGCATGTATGTAGTGCGCAAGATAGCGCGATGCGCAAGATAGCGCGAAATGAAATGCATGCAAAATGCCATGCACTAACATGTGCATGTATGCAGTGCGCAAGATAGCGCGATGCGCAAAATAGCGCGAAATGAAATGCATGCAAAATGCCATGCACTAACAGGTGCATGTATGCAGTGCGCAAGATAGCGCGATGCGTGAAATAGTGCGAATGATGCAATGCACAAAACAGTGCGATGAGGTGCGCAAGATAGTGCGAATGAAATGCAATGCATGCAAAATGCAAGTAAGGTGCACAAAACAGTGCGATGAAATGATAGTATAGCAGATACAAAAAGGGGAACATACTCCAACCATGCTGGAACCATGAGAGGAGGTCCAAAAACAAACAATCAGGAGCGTATACAGCGCAACCTGAGATAAATTCCAAACACGCCGAAATTGTGTGAGGAAGAAACAAAACTCTAACCACGCTGAAATCATGAGAAGAGGTAAACAATTCCAAACACGCTGCAATCGTCTGAGGAAGGAACAAAACTCTAACCACGCTGAAATCGTGAGAAGAGGTAAACAATTCCAAAAACGCTGCAATTGTGTGAGGAAAGAACAAAGAGAGAAACATAGGGACGTATCCCAGCTGTTTCGGAATGGTACAAGCATTGGAACGTATTCCAAAATGCTCTAAACCAGATAAGGAGAAACAAAGGGAGACAACCCTGTGTTTCAAAAAGAAGAAGAGACATAGGGACGTATCCCCGTGTCTCAGAAAAAGAAGGAAACATAAGGACGTATCCTCGTGTTTCGGAAAAGGCGCGAGCATTGGAACGTATTCCAAATGCTCGTAACCAGAAAAGGAGAAACAAAGGGAGATAACCCCGTGTTTCAAAAAGAAGCAGAGACGTAGGGACGTATCCTCGTGTTTCAGAAAAAGAAGGAAGCATAGGGACGTATTCCCGTGTTTCGGAAATGGTGCGAGCATTGGAACATATTCCAAATGCTCCTAACCAGAGAAGGAGAAACAAAGGGAGACAACCCGTGTTTCAAAAAGAAAAAGAGACATAAGGGAGTATCCCCATGTCTCGGAAAGAGAAGAACCTCTCAGCGTAGCACACGCAAGAGAGGAAAGGTAAACTTCTCAGCGTATCATACGCGAGAAGGAAAAGAAACCTCTCAGCGTATCACACGCAAGAGAGGAAAGGTAAACTTCTTAACGTGTCACAAGCAAGAGAAGAAAAGGAAAACCTCTCAGCGTATCACACGCAAGAGAGGAAAGGGAAAAACCTCTCAGCGTAGCACACGCGAGAGAGAAAAGGGAAAACCTCTCAGCGTAGCACACGTGAGAGAGGAAAGGGAAAAACCTCTCAGCGTAGCACACGCGAGAGAGGAAAGGGAAAACCTCTCAGCGTAGCACACGCAAGAGAGAAAGGGGAAAAACCTCTCAGCGTAGCACACGCGAGAGAGAAAAGGGAAAACCTCTCAGCGTAGCACACGTGAGAGAGAAAGGGAAAACCTTTCAGCGTAGCACACGCGAGAGAGAAAAGGGAAAAACCTCTCAGCGTAGCACACGCGAGAGAGAAAGGGGAAAAACCTCTCAGCGTAGCACACGCGAGAGAGAAAAGGGAAAAACCTCTCAGCGTAGCACACGCGAGAGAGGAAAGGGAAAACCTCTCAGCGTAGCACACGCGAGAGACGAAAGGAAAAACCTCTCAGCGTAGCACACGCGAGAGAGAAAGGGGAAAAACCTCTCAGCGTAGCACACGCAAGAGAGGAAAGGGAAAACCTCTCAGCGTAGCACACGCGAGAGAGAAAGGGGAAAAACCTCTTAGCGTAGCACACGCGAGAGAGAAAGGGGAAAACCTCTCAGCGTAGCACACTACGCTGACGCCAAAGAGAAAGGGAAAACCTCTCAGTGTAGCACACGCGAGAGAGGAAAGGGAAAACCTCTCAGTGTAGCACACGTGAGAGAGAAAAGGGAAAAACCTCTCAGCGTAGCACACACGAGAGAGAAAAGGGAAAACCTCTCAGCGTAGCACACACGAGAGAGAAAGGGGAAAAACCTCTAAGCGTAGCACACGCAAGAGAGGAAAGGGAAAACCTCTCAGCATAGCATACGCGAGAGAAGAAAGGTATCAGTTTAAACTGAAGAATGGGAAAGAAACTAGATAGGTAGAATGCAATACAATGCAAATAACGTGCGCGACAGCGCGAGTGAAGTGTGCATAACAATGCAAGTAACATGCGTGACAGCGCAAGATATGAGAAGTGCATTAAAGTGCGATAAAATGCATTTTCTATGCAAGTATGGGGCATTTTCTATGCAACATGGAAAGCAAAGCATATTCTATGCGGAATCGAAAGCAGGCATATTCTATGCTTGAATCATAACGATGTGCAGTACGCATGTAACAGAAGTGTATATGAAAGTGCACATTCTATGCAATAGAGGGGCGTCAAACATGTACTCTGGTGCCTTCGATTTACCTCTCAGAGGACCTGGCAACACGCTCAGCTTAAAAGGGGACACCCTGTTCATATTGGCGAGAGATAACATCTGCTGCTGCCTTAATTGCCATTCGGACTTGAAGCAGGCTTAAGCTTGGGGTCAAGATACACTCACACTCCAGAGAAAGGTGAGGCCTGACAAGATGCACCTGGAATGCAGTCTCGGAATTTGCTGAAGATGAAACACGCTCAGATGTTTCAAATTTTCCTTCTTTTCTTTGGCTTCGTAGCCTGGAACCTAGATAGCTTCAGATAGGTCCTGGTTTTACTCCTCTGAGATGACCTAGGTTGAACCCTGCAGTTTTATGAAAGAACGAATTCTGTTTTGCACAAATGTGGAGAATGGCACATCACTTTGAGCACAAAACGATATCATTTTGAAATTAGTTGTTAACCGGGTATTGAGCCTACGACTGAACACAGCGAAAAGACTCAACAACGGAAAACAAAAAGGTAAACAACCTAAACATATAGAGAAACACTTGAAATGACTCAAAACAAAAATCGAGATGAATAAAACAACAAAAGACATGACACACAGACGTGTTACAAAGGCGATAGACCTCTCGGTGCACGAGGAGCCAGTTTCTTTGGGTATTGTTTCCTACCCTTTCTCATTTGTGATTCTCACATCACTCTGGCACTCAATCTCTGTTTTTCTGAAAAAGCGCTTTTCTCACTTTTTTCTCTCAACGCGCATCTCTCTATTTTTTAATCTCTCATTTTTTAATCCCTCCCTTGGGTGGTTGATGGATAAATAAGAGGTTGTGGGCTCGTGCCCCTAGCATTCTGCTAGATTCTTCTTCTGCTCACAACAGTGAACTTTCTCCACAGAAGGATTGTGCTACGACTGAGTGTGTAGCCAATCTATAGTTGACATCGATTGATGATGCGCTCCTGGGGAGTTTGGACGTGATTAGATCTGCCCAGATGAGGGAGTGGCATATCTTGATCCATTCCAATTTGTGGTTCGCACTTGGCTTGATACCTCGCTGCTTGGAGGATGAGAGAGCTTTCAGCCCTTCGTTGTTAACTTCAGTCATGCCCTTTCCGATTGGCAGAGTGCCCTTTCTGGCAAGTATGTTGACAATGGGGAAAAGACAGAACACCTGACTCAACTGTGCCCCTAGTTCATCATTTTGACCATTTTTTGTTTCGGTTTTCTACTAAAACAATTTTAATCAATATGAGAGTTAGATTAACATGCTTGTTCAACTTTTGATTTGAAATCATGCAAGTCAGGCTATGAGCACTGAAAATTTTCCTTTTTTGGGTCCAAGAAATGGTCTAGTTTTGGAAAAATGGAATAATTTTTGAGAGAATTAGTCAACCTCAGTAAAAATTCTCAAAAACTATTTTTGCAAACGGCCACTGCTCAACGAGCATGGAACCTACTCTTGAGATGCACAACCTCAGATCCAAAAACAATGGAAAATTGCCCCTTGTCTAAAGGACACTGCATGGCAACAGAAAGTTGCCCCTTGTCTGAATGGTACCGCTGCGCATTGTAATGAGTCCTCAGAGTGATGATCACAACCGAACTCTCGGATACGGAGAAGGCAAAGATGATCAGAACCATTACATGGACAGGACAGTTGAATTTGAAGTGTTTATGGCGGACTTCAGAATGAAGTTGCCTACGTATCCCAAACATGGGAATCAAGCCTTACGTAGTTCCGGTTAAGGTACACTCGGGTATTAACCTCTCCTTTTACGCTCTAACTTTTGCTAAGGCCGCCCTTCCGGGTTTTCAACCTTGTGAGCTCCATTCTTCTTTTCTTTTCATTTCTTTGCATTTTCTTCATCTTTTCTTTTTTTTTTTTTTTTCATTCTTTGCATTTTTTCTTTTTTGTTCTTTTTTGTTCTTTTTTTTTTTTGGTTCTTTTCTTTGCTCTAACTTTTGCCTGGGTTGCCCTTCCGGGTTTTCGGCCCAGCGAGCTTCTCAAGGGTAAAAGTGTAGCTTTGTCCATGTCAAATGGTTTTGAGATCTCGAAGCCATCTGAATCCATGAGAGTGGCTGTTGTTCGCTGATGATGTAGAAGTCCATCCAATGGGGGCTGAATTTGCCCCTAGTGTTGTGGATATGAACTCAGTTGACCTTCAGCAGTACTTTCTTCTTTCCTCCATTCTGGGATTTGGCATCCTTGCCGATCTTCATTGATTTGCAGAATGATCCATCTTTGGCTCTTCGAGCATGTCTGACATTTCTTGCCCCTAGTTCAAGGGTTGCTTTTGATCTAGCTTTGCAAGCTTCTTTTGATAACGTCTGATCTTCTTGATTTGAGTTTCTTGCCCCTAGTTCATGGGCTGCTTCAAATCTGGCCTGACGGGCCTCCTTTGATAGTTGACCATTGAACATTCTGAATCCAAGTTCAAGGTTTGAAAGTGAGGGGTCGAGTCTCGAGGCTGAGAGCGATCCTAAGCTGCACAATCTCAAGAGCGATTCCACACAAGTCTTCGCAGGACAGCGCAGAACATTTTTTTTGAAATCTTTTAAGAAAGCGACTAGTCGCTCACGCCGAAGACAATGCGGAACTAATTTGGATCAAGCCAGGATCCTTCCCAGTACTCACATTAACAAACATGATCTCATTCATTAAGGGCTTAGCATGCCTCCCTTTCTCTCAGTTGATCAAATTTTGCAAAACCCGAGGAATTCCTTCCTCTTCATTTTCATCACAATGTTCAAAAGGTTTTGAAAAACTTAGGTCAATGCAATGATTTAAAGGTGTAGAAGAGCAGGTGAGATGCACTACCATTTCATTCTAAACTTGCTGGCTCAACAGGCTCAAAGTAGTAATAAGCACAAAAACATGACAGCCACAACTGTTTCATTCAGATTTCCTGGTTGCAACTGGCTCCACAGCAGAGACAGACTCAGAAAGAAAGCAAAAGGACAATCACAAAACAAAATAATGATGTCTGAGGTGACACCCTCGGGATCACCCGACTTCTGTACAACAGGACTGACTCGATACAGCAAAACAGACCTTAATCAAAAAGACTGACTCAAAACAACAAGACAGACTTGAAACAAAACCACAGAACTGACTCAACACCCAAGTCAGAAAGTACAAAAATTAGCATTTGCAAATGCCCAAAATAGTGCGTGCCAAACGCCACATCTGAAATAAACCGTGCGCCGCCCGCAGGTGGACCAACCCCTGATCACATACTTGTATTATCCTCGAAGTCCACGAATTCAGTGATGACAGACTTTGCTGAGCTTGGTGGGAGGATGACCTCATTGTCAAACAGATCCTGCACTTCATGGCGAAGACAGAAGCAGTTGTCGGTGGTGTGACCGGTCTGTTGATGGTACGCACAGTACTGGGTAGCGTCATGACCAGCTGGAAGACGACTAGGGAGAGGCCGAGGCTCGAGGGGCTTGAGATGCCCTTTTTCAGCGAGGATCTGAAGCGCCTTGGACAAAGGCATGTAGAGGGCATGGAATACCCTGCGACCTCGGGGGAGATACTTCGAGTTTTGTGCATTTTTACTGGATGCACTAGCAAAAGGATCGGCAAGTACAGGCTTGGCTTGCTGACTTTTCCTGGGTGCAGAATTAGGGTTGGAGGGAACGGTTCTGGCATGATGACCCTTCTCTCGATTTTTCCCTTGGCTTGAACTACCCTCGGCCTGAGTGGGGAAAGCGTCATTCATAGTTTTTGCAACAACCGTAAGCACTTGTTGTTTGTTCAGTCCCCTGGCTTTCAAAGCCTCAACAGCCTGCGGAAGTTGTTCGTAGGGATCAATGTCTGCCTTCACCTTGGTCTTTCCACTAGCCTCAGCTTGGTGGATGGTTTGGGTTGCTACTTCAGTGCGAAGCCCTGTTGTCGTTGACATGTCATTGCCAGAGCTTGAGACAACTTCAGGTTGGCTGAGCTCAATTACAATTCGCCCCAGTAGCGGGGGCTCCTGCGGCATGAAGTTCCCGGCATATGATGCAGTTGGTGGCGGGGCCGACATTCCATAGGCTAGATCAGCCACAGATCTCTGAAGATCGCCGATCATTCCCATCAGCTCAAACGTTGTGGGCTCACGTGCTTGAAATAATTGGGGTTCCCAGATCGGATGGGCGGCAGGCGACCTAGGCGGGTGTGGTATGTCAACATCGGTCTCACCTTGTATAGTGATTCCTTGGTTTAGTGTTGTCGCCATGACCATGATTTCTTCCGAATTCTAGTTCGTCATAAATCTATTGAACTGGACAGAGGTGGCGTAACTGGTGACTAACGGATTTGACGAACCGGTGAGCCTTTTCCTGTCTTGCCTCAGCAAAAGGAGAATATTGGTTGCTTCGAACCGAGTCTCTGAACCCCTTGAAAAAGAAAACAGGCAGTATTTCAGCCCAATCAATACATACATGGATATAGCTGAATAACTGTATTCGACCACTGATCACTGTTCCTCGAATTACTGCCCCAAAACTGATTCTGATTCCCGCAGATATAACTGATTCTCAAAATACTGATGCCCGTAGGCCTGATACTCAGACTTGCAAACTGATGCGTGCATTCCCTGTAGAGGCCAACTTAAAAAGCACATAGCAAGCAAATGAGAGCCAAAACACCCCTATGTTGGGGTAGGGTTTCCCTGTCCTATTTTGTCAGGAGCTAGGGTTTCACTACGCACATAGCGGTTTCAAACAACCTAAAATCGGGTAAGCAACCTGTCCTAGTTTGGAATAGTCACTATGGATTCCGATATGCACTAGGTCGAATGGTCAAAAAGGGTGCCTCGGTAAAAACTGAGGTTTGTGTTTCCGTCGTAGTAGAGCCCGCAACCGGTCAGCCTTATGGCACGCTTCTCCAAGCGAGCCTCCGGCAAACCGTTCAGGAATAGCATATGGCAAACACGATGTCCTAGGCGCACCAATGCAAATTCAATGCAAAGAGACACATAAGTGTAATCAGAACAAGATATCATGAGTTCGAGTCAAGTTCTCTAACTCCCCAGCAAAGTCGCCAGAAACTGTAGACGTGCCCGGGAGGGCCTTCAATGCTACAGTTCAGACTCAAATTGTCACGGTTCTTAATCTGATCTCACAATGTGCGATGTGAGATTGATAAATCACCAAAGAGTCCAAATCCGGCAAATCGTTTTGGAAAACTGATTTTTGAGAAAGAAGTGCCAAACATGGACTGCTTTGCCAAATACAGAGTCGCCACCTAAATATTTTATTTTGGGGGAATTTAGGAAACCCTGACTCGTTGCCTAACTCCACGTGTCCGTCATCACCAAAGTTTCCTTGGCTCGGGAACTTGGGTACGATTGGGGAAGGTCAGCTATGAGCACCCCCGCTCGCCCGATCAAAGATCGGCCACTACTAAACATGATATCTAGTTTTTGAAAGCACATGTGTTCTTATTTCGGTTAATTAGCTAATCTTACTATGTGATGTGCACAGCAAACAAGTATAGACTAGATCGGCTAATTTGGAACACAGCATCGCATATCCGTTTGTTTGGAAAATGGTTTGAAGTTTGCTACTCAGAAGTAGGCTAAAACACGGATTTCAATGAATTGTTCCAATTCAGGTAATCCAACATTCATCCACAGGCATTCAGGCAGTTAATCACATAAGCAGTTAGCCTCATGGCAAGCATGCTATCATGGCAACATTAACATACATGCAATGTGCTAAAGCGTAAACACTCACAGTGTACTCCAAGCCAAAACAAAGAACTAGTTAGAAAATCAATGCATGATCCTAGTTCATGTTAAGATGGCTAATGCAACGCATACAAAATGCAACTAGAAATAGGCTCGGCTATTCTAATATGACATATGAGATGCAATTTAGATAACATGTATTCAAATTGGAATGGAAATACAATGCAGTTAGTATGATGCGCCGAGCCCGGTGCATGCAAAATAGATGAATGGATGCAAACATGCAAAGCATAAGGATGCTAATGGAAGAATGACCTAAAACTAACCAACGAAAGCGGGTAAGTAAAAGGAAGAAAGACGTGGGGTTGGAAGACATTCACACACTCACGCACACTTATTACAAAATTGGCCCTCTCGACGGAGGGTCCGAATAAATAATACATGCTCACTAATTAACTAACTAACAAGCTAATTATTTATTACATATCCGAATGAATAACTAGCTACAACTAATTATTACAAAACTTAATTAATTAACAAATTAACTAATTTAACTACAAAATAAACACTTAAAAGTAAGCTGCTCCAGCTCTGTTTGAAGAAGAAGGGTATGCATGCTCGCAGTCGATTCCTTGCCTCGAAACGCCATCCGGTTGCTCTCTTGAGGCTTTGTCTGCAGCGTGTCCTAGAGAACTTGATGCCGGAACTTACCAAAACACTGCTGGAGGAGTGTGTTAGTGGCTTGCCGGCCATGGGAAGCCACTGCCGACCACCTGCCGACCAGGGATGGTGCACTGCCGGCCACTGATGTGCTGGGACACCAAGCTGCAACAGAGCACAAAATAGAGAAAATGGAGGGTCTCCCAAGGGTATGTACGCACTATGCCGCCCCATATCATCTCAAAACATCAAGGGAGAGGCATAGTCGGATCCACGACCATCAATCACGCATCTCGATGCGTGATGGCCAAAGATCTAGCTTGTGCAAATCAATATGAAATGAATGCACAAATAAACACATAAGTGCCTAGAACTCTATCATGGATCATCAAGAGCGTCGGCGACCGAGAATTGAGACACGTTTCATCACTTAAAGTATGAAACGCCCCTCGTTCCTCGTGCTCGGATTAATACTTAATCCAAACGACAATGCAATGCAAGGATGGCATACACAATGCTAACTCGAACATGCAATCACGCAATATGACTTAAGTATGCAAAATGCAATGTAATAAACATGCAACAACATGTAATGGAATTAGCATGCGCCAACATGCAAAAATGGAGCTAGCATACTACAATATGCAAGACAAGCATGCAACAACATGCAGGGATGGACTTAAACCAAGATGGGCAGCTCTCAAATAGGCCCAAATCAGTGGCCAAAAGTGATGAATTGATAGTATGAAAAGCATGAAAAGGCAAGGCAAACATGCATGCCAATTGGCTCAAGGATTAAGGCATAAAGATGCAACTCTTAAGCACACTTAAAGAGTAACAAGCATGAATATGTGACAGCACCCTAAGCTCTGAAATCTCATGTAAATTGATGCCAAATCAACTCAACAATGCAAGTATGGCATGTTAGGATGCTCAAAGCTCAAAATGAGTAAAGGGGGTTAAGCCATGGCCATACAAAGCAAGCCCCAAAGGGCCAAGGGGACCTAAAACAGTCCCAAGGAAGGTCCAAACAAGACCAAAAACAAGCTCGAAGCTAGCCAACACAAGGCTAAAAACATGGAACATGCAAAGCTACAAAGAGGCATTACACTACACCTATTGAAACCAAACATGGCATGACTTGGAGAGCATAAAACAGAGTTATATCATGGTATAACAAGAACAAAAATGCACTGAAATGATGAGCCAAAGGCTTAGGCTTAATGGCATGCACAAAAGTTCATTCTTGAGGCATAAAGAGCCAAACCTCCAAGGCATTAAAAGCATGGCAAATGCAAGTATATGGCCACATTTCATGGAGTGAAATAACACTTGGAATGATGGCAAAGCATGCAAATATCACATGTATGGCATGGTAGGGGCCTCAAAACCCAAGACTAGCCTAAGCATTTACACTGTAGCTATACAAAGCATGAGTGGTATGGCCATGGCGGCCCAAAACAGTCCAAGAATAGGCCAAAAAAAGGATAAAATCATGCTGGAGCAAAGCTAAAACATGCTAGGATGATGAGTCAAAACATCATGCACATCAAGCTAGTAAGCAAGATTTGTTCTACAAGTATATGGAGCATGCAAATGATAACCAAACCCACTTTAGATAGAGTCATGATATGGCAAAACATCACCGAAAACATGCTGAAAAGGGCTCAACATAAGCTAGAATGACATGCTAAAGCAAGAAGCATACAAGACTAGTTTATGAGATTTACACTACAAGTGTATCATGCATGCATGGAGTGACAAAACCAACCCAAAACAGATCTATGGCATGGTAAAACATCACCAAAAACTTACTGAAATGGACTCAACACAAGCTAGGAAAACATGCTACTTTGATGAGCTATAAATGGGATTACACTACACATGTAAGATGCATGCAAAATATGACCAAACCAGCCATGGACAGACTTAAGACAGGTCCTAAAAATAACAAAAAATGGCCTGAACCAAGCCTCAAAAATACATAGAGGCATGCTCCTTTGGAAGGCCAAGAATGCAAGTAAACAAGAATCAAAAGAGAGGGGGCCACCCCCTCTGGTTTGAGGTCTCAAAACCTCATACCTACCACTAAAAATCCACTGGATTTTAGTGGTTAGAAGGCCAAACCAAGGCTAGCTCGGAGGCCTTAAGGCATGGCTCAAAACAAGGCTAAACAAAGCCAACAAGAGGGTTGAAGACCCTCAACAGCAAAAAGACCCTCAACAGCAAAAAGACCTTAAACAACTATCAAAAGCACTTAAATACAAGACTTTTTTCAGTTGAAAGAAATGCCTAAATCAATATGCAAGGATGGCCAAAATGAGGTACAAAAAAGTACTAAAATGGGGAAGATACTCACCCTTGAAGACCAACTTCGAGATCAGCAACCTCAGGGGGTAAAAACTCACTTTCAAACCTCAAGTAACCTTCCCAAGAACCTCAGTCCAATGGTGGTGGTGTATCTCTATGTGTTGTAGTGTAAAAGTGCAAGGAAAATGGACTTCAAGGCACAAATATACAACAAAATATATATATAGAGAGAGATATTTCTTCTCTAAAGAGTTGATCCTCTTCTAAGGAGAGAGGGCCTCTCCTTATATAGAAGGAGAGCAATGCAAAGCTTCTTCAAGAAGCTTTGCAAGAGCTTCATCCCTCCATACACGTGTATGGAGGGCAGATAACAGGATTCCAGCTGGCTCAAAATATCTGGAGTAAAACCAGCTGAGACAGGGGGTATGCTGGCCATCAGTGATGGCCGGCAGTGGCTCACTGATGGCCAGCATGCTTCATCAGTGGCCGGCAGAAACAAAACCATGGCCGGCAGCCGGCAATGGCTCACTGATGGCCAGCATGCTTCATCAGTGGCCGGCAGAAACAAAACCATGGCCGGCAGTGCCAGACCATGGTCGGCAGTGCACCAGGAGAAAGGTGCAGAAAGGACCAAGTCAGGGTCCAAAAATGGGGTAGAAAGGATACAGGGTCTGGAAAGTTCGAACCTGTGACGTTCCGCAGCGAAAGTCGAATGCCCGACGAGCAATCGAACTCGTGTCCGGATGTACCTGCAAGCACAACCGAGTCTTGAGGACGGTCAAAAATGGGGTGTCTACACTTACTCTCTCCTCAGACTCTAAAAGTATCTCTTTCTACTCACTCCAAACTCAAGACTCCAAAAGCATTCGACCCCATCATCTCTTCGAAATCCTCTCATCCTTCATCCCTCTGTGAAACATCCATTTCTGTGACAGTGTAGAGAAGGTCTTCAGCTACCGGTGTCGACTTGCAGAAGACGAATGATGACCAAAAACGCTTCACATACCGGATGCGCGATATGTCTCATAGTATAATGATGCCGGAAAGTCTTTTACCTACCAGAACAAAAGGTAAAGACGGAATCGCAAAAAAAAAAAACTAGGGTTTATATGCTGGTTTCAATTTCCGAACAAATTCCTTGCAGCAGATTGTTTGTGTTTGTATTTTTCTTACAATTTGTGTTGGGGTTTTGGTTTTATCTTGAATTTTTAGAATATGTTTTTAGGGCTTATGAATTTATGATTGTTAGGGTTATGATTGTTTGGGTTTGGGCATTATGGGTTTTCCCTTCAATTTTTGATTGTTATTTTGATTTTGATTGTAAACTAATATTCTAACTTATGAAATCTGTACATGTGAAATGTGGATATCTGTTGATGAAAGTTGTTCTTTACCCATTATTCTCTGACTCAATTTGATGGCCAATATGAATGAACATCCCTAAATGGTTGAAATCTGGAAATGTTCAAATGTGGTTAACTTGAGTTCATATATCTGTTGTGGGGTTATCTTTACTTTTTAATTACATCAATTTACTTCACAAGGTTCAATTACAAAAGCATGGACAATATGATGCTCTGAAATCTGTGCATCTGAAATGTGGATATCTGTTGATGAAATCTGTTCTTTACCCATTATTCTCTTACTCAATTTGATGGCTAATGTGAATGAACATCCCTAAATGGTTGAAATCTAGAAATGTTGAAATGTGGTTAACTTAAGGTGATAAAAGCTGTTATAGGTTTTTCATTACTTTTTAACTACTTTTTAGTGTCTTTGTTGAATTGTATGCTATCATTAGGTTGAACTGGTATCATAGTGTTGGGTTAGAGACCATAGTTATAATCAAGAAACATTTTTTTTTTTTTTTTTCTCTCTCGTTGTTTAGTTAAAATTTCAACAATAGCTATTTCAACAGTGTCTCAAATTAAGATATTCAAATAATTATTTCCTAGTTTGAATCTTATAGCATATTATTATATTCAAATGTGCTTTAGACTCCATTAGAACAAGTTTCTGAATTTTTCACTGATATTGAGCATATTTCAATTGAAAGGTATTATCATAGTTTTCCTTTTCTGGCTCTTAAATCTTTATATATATTTTCTTTTGAGGGTTGAAATAAAACTGAAATGTTCAAAGTAAACATTGATGATAAAGAATGCTTACCTTTCTTACTTTAAGTTCTTGACCAATAGATAAGCTGTTGGGTTCAGAGTTCTGTATAAATTTGTGTTTGACACTGTAATTCCATGAGTTCTGTATAATTTTGTGCATGCTATTTAGTAATTCAAAGGTTTGGTCATTAGTAAATTCAGTTCTAGCTTGTTAAAGGATTTGAAATGCTAAGGAATTTTGAAATCTAAATTCAGTTCTAGTATTTCACAATAGAAGTTTACAATGGAATAATGAATACTCTTGGTTTGAACATGCAGGTTAGAAGGCCAAGTGCACTCAGTCAAGCATATCTAGCATGCTAATACCAAGGCAAAGGCCTACTCCATCAAGCAAGGCAGTGCCAATTCACCCAAATTCCAGTCAGTCAACTAGGGGTAGTAGGCTAGTGCCCACACACCTACATTCCAATCAACCAAGGGTAGCAGCCCAAGAATTTTTCTTTTGTTTTGTTTGTCTATCAAGGGTAATAGAGAAAGACAATTGCTTTTGTGGGATTTTATTTTGTGGACCGTTGCTGCTGCTATTTTATATGATCAATTGAATGTCAGTTTATATTCTTACTATTTTTTTGTCATTGCCAATGGTTTATCTATGATGAATTTGTTTAATTTAGTTAGTGTTTAGTTGTCAATACATGTTCATTTTCATGTCACATAACTTTACATTACAAATTACCTGTTTGTTTTCATTACATTAGAAAACATTTTATGTTTAATTGATTATGTTAGTTTTTCATTCCACATTTCAACCAAAACATGACAAAAAAGGAAAAAGAAAAAAAAAAGGGAGTTAATATTCAATTCACATAACATAATAAACATCACAAAAAACATATTGATTTTCAATTCATGTAACAACATAAATATACAAAACACAGGTTCATTCTCATTTCACAAAAAACTAAGTTTCACCCCTATTACAAGGCATTTTCAATTCAGGATTTCAGGTTTTGGTATACTTAAGAAATATATATACAAAAAATTCAAATAAAAAACACACTAACAACATACTAAATTCTTGCCAAGCTTCACATTTTTCTTTTTGATCTTAATAGATTTTCCAAATAAAAGCAAATGAGGTACCAGATTTCAATAAATTCAGGATTAAACAGGTTCAACGGAAAGATATAGGAGTTAAAGGGGTTTTGAAGATGCATTCCTTTCAATCTCAGAAAAAATAAAGAAAAAAAAAATCCAGCTTAAGAATAGAAGAAAGAAAAAATAATATGATTATGGCATCAATATGAAATAGCATCAATCAATTAAAGTGGTACTCATCACAACCCATCATACCCAACACATATACAAGCAAAATCACACAAACCCAGAAATCTATTCAAAGAAATCAGAACTAATTGAGAGCTAATTGAAAGAGAAAGAGGAATCAGAAATTTAATTTGCGTTTTCTTCGAGTTTACCTAATTGGAGAAGAAAGAGAATGAAGAAGAAACAACGAGGAATGAAAATAGCAAGGTCCTAACAACAACAAGAAGGTTGCTGATCAAGAGGAAAGAGTGAGTGGTGAACGGTGGTTCACGGTTGCTGGTCGATGATAAACACCATGGTTGGTCGCTCGACTTCAGAGGCAACACAGCTCTATTCTCACATTCAACTTCGTGGTCCTCTCTCTCTCTCTCTCTCTCTCTCTCTCTCTCTCTCTCTCTCTTATGTTTCTTTGTTTTGTAAACGCGTGAGTTTCACGCTGACTTGGGGAAATTGGGTCAGACCCTACAATAATAGATTCCAACTCATTTGAGCCATTTGTGGCGAGCCTTATTCGAGCTACGTAGCAGAACTGAAACAATTTATGCCAAACAAGGCCTAAATATTAACAATTAAAATTTTAAATTTTTTTAGGAAACATTGCAATTCAATGGGATCTTCTCAAAATAATTACAAATTAGTGAAATAGTTTATCAATTTTAATAATTAAAGTCATAAATTTTCTCATTATCTTAATGAATGAGTGATTATTTTCTTAAACCAATTTGTAATTTTCCCAATTTTAAATGGCAATAATGTGACTAATGTAAGGAAGATTATCTAGTTTCTTTCTTGTTTTTTTTGGTTACATATGGGGGCAAAAGTCCAAAAAAAAAAAAAAAAAAAAAAAACTACAAAGTAACTGGATTAGGGGTGTTAATAACAACCGATCTAGCATGATCAGAGGAAGGATAGAGGTTGGAGGAGTTTGAAGAATTTGCTGAGAAGTTGCAAATACCTGGCTTCCATTGGCTAAGGAATCAGCACAAGCATTGGCTTCTTGCCCAATCCATTGAAGGTGACATTT
Source organism: Camellia japonica (assembly GCA_030407325.1). NCBI lineage: Eukaryota > Viridiplantae > Streptophyta > Magnoliopsida > Ericales > Theaceae > Camellia > Camellia japonica. Next base: position 155,856,385 of record JAPPVO010000002.1, read on the forward strand.
CCAATCATGCGAGAGGAGATTCCCAAAGTTCTAGACACATATTAAAATTTGGGTTCTCTCTGCTCGATCCATTAACAGCATGGATGACTTCTGATGAGTCGGTTTCAACAACAATGACTTGCTATCCTTTGTTCTATGCTAATTGGAGCCCAATGCATAGGGCCCATAGTTCTGCCATGTAACAATCCGTTTTGGGTGACCACTCGAGCGATCATTCGGTCGCTTGAGCGTAGATGCGAAGCTCCCATTATCTTGCCTGTTGCAGGCGAGACTGCTTGAGCAATGAAGTGGTCGCTCGAGCATAGAATTTATGGTTCCAGTTTTTTCACTGTACCTTTGCAAAACTTCTGGAGCCTTGCATTTACCATTCAAGCGATGGAAAGTTCGCTCGAGCGGTCTGGTTGGCACAACACACTTATAAGTCGATCAAACACTTTTCTCTCTCACTTTTTCCAACTCTTCTTTCTCTCTCTACCACCCATTTCCAAACCCTAACCCTAAAAACACTTGATTTCCTCAAGTTTTATTAAAAGATTCACCTTAAATCCTTCAAGAAAAGTGATGAGCAAGTTTAATTTAAGATTCTCACTGAGTATATCGTATTTTGTCAAATTTCTTGTTGGGTCTTCAACTCTTAGCCATCATTTTCGAGGTATGGGTACTGTAAACTTGTTATATTCTTGATTGAGATACGTATGCGGTAATTTCTTAGTTATAATAATGTATGAGATAATTTGTTAATTAAAGTGGGTTTGTTAAACTAATGGGGGGCTTGTGCCTAATGATTTTGAAAAAGATTGTAAATGTTCTTGTGGATTTTGATGTTGATGATGAATATTGACTTTTTATATGCAAATGAGAGGAAATGCCCAAATTTTATGAAACCTTAGTTTTCAAATTGAATTGATAAAGGAGATTTTGTTCAATTGATTCTTGAATGGTGAAATTGAATGCATTGAGTTTACTCTGACATTGAGATATGGACTTTTCATAACTTGTGGAAATAAATCCTTGAGATTGGGAGATGATGAAATTGTGAAATTGAAGAAATTATTATGTGATAAATATTATTATTAATGTTGTTGTGGATTAAACAAACCTTAGGGAAAATTTATTTGAAAACTCATGCAACATGTGCATCCTAATTTCTTATGTGATTTAACCATCTTGTGGATGTTTGGAAAATGTCAAAGGGAGTAAATAGCATATGAGTCCGGATAGTTGAGTTAGTTTTCAGCAATTGAGTTTGTGTGTTGTATTTGGTACCCGTGCGGGGCCCAATTGCCTTGTCTTGTGCATATCGCCGGACGAATGTGGGAAAGGTTTTTGGGCGTCCACGAGCCTGCCATTTATAGAGTCGGCAAATATGGAAAAATTGATTTTGGGTGTCCACAAGCTCGCCATTTCAGGAGTCGGCGAAAGTGGAGAGGGAAAGATTTTGGGTGCCCATTGCCTGCCCTGTTTAGAGTCAGCAAATGTGAATTTTTTTTCTATATATGTATGAATGGTTTTGCGGCTCTTGCTTGGGACGTCATAGCGGATTTACCACTCCATGGTTGTAGATGAGACTTTGAATGGAAATCATGCATTGAACATTTTTGGTTTTAAAAGAGGAAATATGAATTTTATCCTAACAAGTGCATGGCATGATCATATACATCTCGATTATTTATATAACTTGTTAAATGTATTTCTTACTAGGCAATAGCTCACCCCAAAACTAACCACCTTTCAAGAAACAATGTTGATGCGCTACCTCAATGATTGGCTTGGGAAAAGATTTTAGATGGGGTGCACGAAGGCTCTCTTTTGATGTTATATGTTTAAGCATCGGGCTATTTTTGTATGGAAATTTAGAATTTCATTTGTGTATTCAAGGACATTCCTTGAGAAGATGTTTGCCTTTTGGCTCTTTTCTTTTACGTTACTTCCTGTATTTTGGACTACTTTTATTTTGTTGATAGATGTAAACAAACAATGATGTAATCATTGGAATAGTTCAATGGGGAAGAAGTAGTCTTGGAATTTATTTTATTATTATGGATTTACTTCTCTCTCTCTCTCTCTCTCTCTCTCCCATTTCTATATTGGGTAAAACCCAAGTAAACATGATTTATGAAGGCATTTTCCTAGGGTGTTACAATTTGGTATTAGAGCTAACCGGGTTTGAATAACTGGAGCTCATGGGATGTGGCTTATGCCACAATGGGTTATCATGTTAGGTTGGGACGATAGTACTTTATATGTTTATGTGCTTATGTGACTATGTGGGTATAGGGTCAAGTTTCTAAGATACAATTTGCGTCCATCACACTTATCGATGTCCCATTGGAAAGGCACTTGATCAATGCTTTTTCTACTTGGAAGTACTTGAGTGTCGTGGAACGAGTCGGTATCTTAGGAAGATGACCCGTATGTGCTCTACGTGTTAATGTGCTTATGTGGATTGTTTTATGTTTAATGAATATATGGATAGAGTCGTGATTATTTGAGTGCGACGCATGGATTGGCGTGTGGGTGCATGAATTGTGAGTTAATTTCATTCTCTCTTACTCTTATATAGAATGTCTGGATATGGCAGATGCCGTGGTAGACCTTGCTGGGGTGGTCGGGTTATTCCTACCTAACAATATCTTCCTCCCCAAGAAAAGGGGTAGGACAAAATAGTGTGGCCGCTCCTCCGGCCCAAGATGTGATATGGGCACTAGCTCGAGAAATGGCTGGGGCTTTTTGAGTGTCCATGGACATACTCCGAGTAGAGCAAGCGACAAGGACAATAGAGGGAGAAACTTGAACCTCCTTCTTGAAGAAAGAATTCTTTCACTCCAACCCTATCGAGTTTAGTGGCGGGCTCAATCCCATGAAAGCTAATGAATTGTTAGAGAAAATCATTAAGTCCTTTGAGATCTTGGACATCTGTGAGGGAGAGCTCCGAGTAGCGTTGGCGGCTTATCAACTAAAAGAGGAGGCTGGTCAGTGGTGGAAATTTGTTAAGGGTTGAGCACACTTAGGAGGAATTCACCTATGCCTCTAGGAGAAGTTCCTGCCTTCCACGGCCAGGGAGAGGTTGAGGAAACAATTTTTGAGGAGCTTAGACAACTACATACCTTGGTGGTAGAATTTGAGGCCATTTTCACTAGTTTGGCATGCTTTGCACCCGAGCTTGTGGCGACCGAGGAGCACCAATGCTTGGAGTTTGAGAAGAGATTGAAATCCAAGATCTTGATAAAGGTGATGGGCAATATGTTCAGAGAGTATGATAGGCTAGTTGAGGTCACGGCTTATGTAGAGATCATGTTAGAAGCTGAGGAATCTAGGCTGAAACATAAACGGTCGGGTTATGTGGAATCTCGGGGTGAGACGGGATCCTCTAAGAAGTCCAGGGATTCTTCTTCTTCTTCCTTCTAGTCCTTGCCTCAACAAACCAAGTCTTCGGGGTCGGTTTCTATGAAGAGTTCGAGGAATACAGGTCCTAGCTGTATTACTTGTTTCAGGTGTGGCCAATAGGGTCATAAGGATCGGAGTGTAAGCAAAATTTCAACCATCAGCAATTGACTCGTTCTCAGAGCCAATCCCAAGGGAGGGACCAGTCGCCCGTATTTTGTTATTGTGGGTAGTCGGGACATATGAAGAGGTCTTGCCTACAGTTAACCGAGACGAGGAATGCTTCAAGGCCCTAACAGTCTGGAGGTTATCAGGTAAGCCTAGGTCAGAGACAGAATTATCAACCGGTTCAGTCTAGGTACGCATCTAGGGCGGTGCAAGAGGCCAGATATGCACAGTTAGTGCAATCAGCCTACATTCCGAGGGGTGATTGGAGCGAGCAGACGCCATGAGGGCGAGTTTATGCTGTCACTGCTTTTGAGCAATCTTCTGGACCATCGGTGATGAGAGGTACATATCTTATCTATAATACTTGGGCCAACATATTGATAGATACCAGAGAATCTCACTCATTCATAGTATCTGCATTTGCATCCATGTTGGACTTAAAGATCGAACAGCTAGAGTCTTCACTTATAACAGAGTCACCAATTGGGGGTCATGTTGTCTTGAATCGAGGCTATCGTGGGTGTGTGATTGAAGTCACTGATTGCTGACTTTCTTTCAATCTTGTGTTATTAGATATGCCCGGTTTTGACGTCATCCTTGGTATGGACTGTTTGTCATTTTATCATGCCATCATAGATTGTTACTGAAAAACCTACGTGATTTGTGATTCAAAACAGATTTAATTGCAACAATCCCAAAACAATCAAAACTAACAATCTAAATCATCTAGCATGTACGAAAGTGATTTAGATTGTTGTTCCACAATTGATAAATCGACACAAATGATTTTTACGTGGAAAAGACCACAGTTGGAGCATCTTCAATTGTGATAAAAAAACCACAGGCGAAACGCCACTAATCAATCCACTTTGAAGAATGAAAATATACAAGATTACCAAACAATTTACCTAACACTCTGTAAAATTGTCTTCAACAACTTGTGCCTATTTCACCAATGCCTTCGTCTTGGAATTGATTAGTTTGATATTGAATCCACAACACCCATGTTGAATCCACGACAACGAACTACTTTAAACCCCTTTAAAGCCTTCACACTTGAATCTTTGGAATCCACCGAACAAGAACTCTTTGATATGAATGATCAAACAACCCTTTGATGTAAACAATTTAGATCATGAGATAAACTCACCAAGACATCAAAGGAAATAAGTAAAGAACCATCAGAGAAAAACCCTAACCCTCAAGAATAAGATCTGGAAGTTGTAACCCTAAAATCTGACTTCTGCATAGCATTATAGGGAACAGGGTCGCTAAGACTGCTCGAGCCATGGAACGGTCACTCGAGCGGTGTGACTCAAGTGCATGAAATCCATAAGTGCCTTCGCTCGAGCGGTAAAAGCTTCGCTAGAGCGTAAAATCGGAACTTCCAGTATTTTTATAGGTGCCTGAAACTACTGAGAGATCAACTTCTTTGCTCGAGTGATAAAAGTTTCGCTCGAGCAGTGAGATAAAAAAAGTCAAGCACACATTACATCTGAAACCATGTTTGTTCGTGGAATTGACAACACAAAGAGACCTAACAATCTCCCCTTTGTCAATTCCTGGACAAAACATTCTAACAAATATTCCTAATTGACATACGCACTAGACACAAACTCCTAATCACTTTAAACACAGTGCGAAGCAAGCCACTTGCAGAGATTTTAAAACACCACACAAAAAATATCAAAAATAACAAATGGCCAGAAAGAAATGATAAACATAAACCAAATATCGAGAAATGATAGATAAAATCCAATATTCCAATTCATAATTTGAAATGATAGGCATAATAGCAACAAAAAAAAAATCCAAAACCCCAATTCACTCCCCTTTTTGGCCGAGAGAAAGAAAGTTGCACAAAACTGTCAAAATACTGTCCAAGAGATTAAGAAAAGAGACAAAACATGGTAGAGATAAAGAAAAAGAGACAAAACAAGTCCATAGACTAAGAAAACAAAGATACATAAAACCAAAGTATGTCTATAGATAGAAGAGAGCACAACCAATCACTGATATGGTGGAGGTGGAGGCCGCTGCATCTGGAGAAGGGATAAGATCTGAGCGAGCTGCAAGGATGACTGATCAACAGTATGCTCAATACGACCGAGTCGATCATCAAACACATCAATCCGAGCATCCATCCAATTGAGGAGCTGGGTCATAGTGTAAAGCCCCCAAAATAATACAATAAATACAACCCAAACATATATTAATAACAACATGAATCAGAGTAAATAGTCCTTTCATTACATGAAGTTAATAATACAAATGAGTTTAACATAATTAAATGCCCTATTGGCTTACATCTTTCCAAGCCTTGACTTGGTTACAACAAAAGTGAGCTTCGCTCATTACATCTTAAGCCCTTGGCTTTACAAAAATATACAATCAAAATAAGAAGCTCTTGTTCCCAAAAATCTCTCCCACGCTATTTCCTTGGAGGAGGCATTCCATCATTACCTGAAAAATGTTTTTCCCAAATAGGGTGAGCCACAGCCCAGTAGGAATCATCTAACACAATATATGAGGTTTAACAGAGATATAAGTCCAAAGTGCATATACAATGCTTGTGGTAAAACTTTCACGAATTTATATACTTATAATATATCAAATTCAAGTCTTAACCCATACTTTCTCAATTCATATGCCGTTCACTTATCTTTCTCAATTCGTGAGTCAATTTCATTAATTCTCAACAACCAAATTGAGGCTACAACTCAATGGTTTTCAAATCATACAACACATACACATAAACACTACAAACTTCCATTTCACGGATATTTCGTCCGTGGGCAACTGTCAAACGGGACCCATGTAAACGTAGGCTATACAAGCACCACAATTCCCATTTTACGGATATTTCGTTCATGGCCTTGGCACCCATGTATAATTTCTGGACTTTCACCCAAGACACTCCGACCAACTTAATTATAATGGAGTCCATCCCCTTTCTCCTCTCAAACAACCATTCATACATATGCAATGTATATAAACACAAACTCAAACACTGGAGTACATCCCCTTTCCACTCCCAAATAACCATACATATACAATTTATAGAAACATAGTCATATTCAATGACAATTATCAAAAGATTAGTTCCAATTTGCCTAATTCACATGCAATTTCTACAACAATCAAAGCTATCCTCCACCGATAGCCCAATACATTTATATCTAAACAGATATTAAATCTCAAACTGATGGTTTATTGCAAACTTTCAAAGGTGTGAAGTAATGCATATTCAATTCCACCATTTATATCAAAGATCATCAAATTTCATATTTTCAATGTCAACTTCAACTATTTATACAAAATAACAAATTGATTCAATTAGGGCAAAACCCCTCTTCTCCAAATATTAACCCAAGCACCAAAATCCACCATTTTGACACCACATGAACATATTTTTAGCCTCCAAACTCATTTATTTCATATTCACCAAAAACCACTCTTTTTCACTTCACTTCCAAACCTTAGGTTTGTTCAAACTATTCCCCATTACTACCATTGTTACACAATAACAACTAACTAAGCTAAAAATCATATGAGAGTGTAGAAAAATCCATACCTCAAAAAGAGAAGACGAGCCAAGTAAGAATGAAACACCGAGAACACTGAAACCCACTTCTATTCGGATCCACATGAAGATCTTGAAGCGCTCTACCTTTTTCTCAAAAGCACTAGGGTGGAAATCCCAACGGATCTCGATGAAATCTTAGAGAGAAGGTGACTTTTAGAGAGAGAATGTGTAGATCCGGATATTTGGGAAGTTTTATAGAGAGAGAGAGAGAAGAAAAAGTGATTCAAAATGTCATCTTCACGGACTGTTATACACGCAGTCCGCTCGAGCGTGGAAAGTGACGCTCGAGCGTCAGACACAAAGTTCTGCTCGAGCGTGAAAGCTGGCGCTCGAGCGTGGAATGCACATTTCCTGAAGTTTTGCAAACGAAAGACCCCGCTCGAGCATGAGACTGGACGCTTGAGCGTCCAATGCACTTTCCCAGTATTTTCAGCACTGCAAAAATGCTAAGAATTGACAAATCCCGCTCAAGCGAAAGAATGCCCGCTCGAGCGGAGGAGCAAAATTGTGAAGCTCGCTTGAGCGCAAGAATGCTCACTTGAGCGGAAGAGCCAAAATCTGGACAACAAAGGTTTGGAAAAACAAGCAACCAACCTTTCCCAAACGCACAACTATGACCCGATAGCCAAAATATGGGGGAAACAAGGGAAACAAGACATGAATAATCATTCTAAACCATACCAACCTGAGTCCGAAATACAATAAGCAACAGGTCAAAGCCGAAATCGCTATAACCTCCCCCCTTAAAGAATTTCGTCTCCGAAATTACAAATCAAGTTCAAAATCAATATTAAATCATTCACAACAACGTTATTTTCACAAGTTCAATACCATGACCCATTCTCTGGTCATCAATTTTTATCAACTCAATACACAAGTCCCATATTAGAGTGAAATTTACAATTTCCCAAAACATTTGCAATGTTTAATCAAATTCGAATTTTAAAAGTTTCACAATATATACAATGTTTCCAAAAGCGATGCAACATCCACAATATCCCATGTTCTCAAACCATATACAATACTTATATTGAATCCATGTTTCCAAAATGCCTATAAAATATACAATGTTCTCATAAGTTAAAACATATACAATGCTTATACTTCTCATTAACATAATCAAAACCTCAATACATGTTCAGGCACCAATAAACAAGTCTGGATATTTCTCTCGGACTTCCAATTCACGTTCCTAAGTCGCTTCCTCGACCCCGTGATGTTTCCACAATACCTTCACTAAGGGAATTGTCTTGCCTCGCAAGACTTGGTCCCTTCTATCCAAGACTCTCACCAGTCTCTCCTCATATGAGGCATCCTCATCTACCTCTAAGTCAGTCCAATCCAACACGTGCGATGGATCTGGCTCATACTTCCGAAGCATACTAATATGAAAAACGTCATGTACTCCGAAAAGTTGTGGCGGTAACACCAAACGATAAGCAACCTCTCCAATCCATTCAAGGATTTCAAAAGGGCCAATAAATTGAGGGGATAACTTCCCACTCTTTCAAAATCTCATCAAACCCCGCCTAGATGATATTTTCAGGAACACGTGATCTCCCACCTCAAAAGACAAGGGTCTCCTCCTACGGTCGGCATAACTTTTCTGGCGACTCTAAGCTGTAAGCAACCTCTTATGAATAAGTGTTACCTTCTCCGTCGTTTCCCGAACCAACTCTGGGCCTAACAAAGGTGCATCACCCACCTCGGCCCAATACACCAGAGATCTACACGGTCAGCCATACAAGGCCTTAAACAGTGCCATACCAACACTCGATTGGAAGCTGTTATTATAGGCAAACTCCACTAAGGGCAAGTGCCTTTCCCATGAACCCTTGAAGTCAAGGGCACAACCTCGAAGCATATCCTCAAGGATCTGAATAATACACTCAGACTGCCTGTCGATCTGAGGATGATACGCAGTACTAAAGGTCAGCCTAGTGCCCAAGGCACTCTGCAAGCTCTACCATAATCGAGCTGTAAAATGCGGATCTCTATCAGAAGCAATAGTGACAGGGACCTCGTGCAACCTCACTATGTCCTTGATATACAAGTCGGCAAGATAGTCTACCGAATCACTTACATATGTAGGTACGAAGTGTGCAGACTTGGTTAACCTTTTAACTACCACCCAAATGGCATCACTACCCTGTTGAGTCCTCGGAAGGCCCATAACAAAATCCATCGTGACATGCTCCCATTTTCACTCTGCTATAGGCAAGGGTTGCAACAAACTCGCTGGTCTCTGATGCTCGGCCTTCACTTGCTGACAAGTAAGGCATTTCGATACAAACACGACTACATCCTTCTTCATACCTCTCCACCAAAACTAGCGACTAAGATCGTGATACATCTTTGTGCCTCCCTGATGCACCGCAAGGTGAGAATGGTGAAACTCTTGGAGTACTTCCTCTTGGCAAGACTCAGGCACAAACAAACGGTCACGGTATCTCACAATCTAGTTGGGATATACACTTAAGCCCCTCTCCACTTTCCCACTGGAGACTTTCTCTCTTATGGTTTCTACCTTAAGATCACCCCTCTGCACTTCTAACACCCGGTTCACAAGTGTAGGTTATGCAACTACCGAAAACAAGGCCGCAGATTCAACAGACTCACCAAGATGCGAGTCAAACTCCCCAAGGGTACCCAACATTTGCAACTCCCGAATGGCGATACAAGCCACACTACTAATAGATTTCCTACTCAAGGTGTCGGCCACAACATTGGCTTTACCGGGGTGATAATGCAACTCAAAATCATAGTCCTCTATGAATTCCACCTATCTCCTCTGCCTCAAATTCAAGTCTTTCTGAGTAAACAGATACTTCAGACTCTTGTGATCAGAAAACACCTCAAATTTCTCCCCATACAGGTAGCGCCTCCAAATCTTCAAGGCAAAAATCACTGCTAGTAGTTCTAGATCATGGGTAGGGTAGTTCCTCTCGTGTGTTTTCAACTGTCATGAGCTATAGGCTACTACCTTCCCCTCTTGCATCAAAACACAACCCAAACCTTCTCATGAGGCACCATAATATACAGAATATGGCGATCTCGATTTTTTTCCTTCTTTTGTTGTATTCCGAACTCAGGTTCCATGGTTGGTTGTTGTTGTCTATATCTTGTTTCCATGCATTAATTCCTTGTATTTGAATTATGGAATGTGTTGGGTAAATTTGGAACAGCCTGGTTGTGAGTTAAAACAAATGGTTGCTGCCCGGGTTTTTCCTTCTTCACTCGAGTGAGACTTTTTGCGCTCGAGCGAGCTTTGGGTAATTGCTTCCTCACTCGAGCGAGCTTTCTTGCGCTCGAGCCAGCGAGCCCTATGTTTTGAGTTTCTTCGCTCGAGCGAGAACTCTTGCGCTCGAGCGTGCTTCTGCATTGCAAACCTGAAGCTTTGCATTGTTCGCTTGAGCGACGCTTCCTGTGCTCGAGCGATGTTCTTTTGTGTCTGGTCGCTCGAGCAACCACTCATTCGCTCGAGCGAGCCCTATGTATATCAGATCGCAGCAGCGTGATTTTACATCACTTTTTCATCTCCTTTTTACTCCAAACCCTAAATCCGGCTGTCTCTCTCTCTACAAACACACCTTGTTCTTGGGTCTCTCTACCCTAGTCTCTTTGTAAGAAAGCTAGAGCATTTCACAGGCTTCACTTTGATCCCAAAAAAATTGGGATTTGGAGCATCTTGGGTTTCTCTCTTCATCTCCTTTGAGCTTCTCCTTTTGAGGTAGGGGTAATCTACTCATTTTTATGAGCTTTAACATAAATATTAGTCATTTTGTATAAATGGTGAGATTTGGAAATTTTGGAAAGTTAGGGTTTGAGATTTGAAATGTTTGAAAGAGCGATTTTATATTGTTGGGCTTCATGTGTCTATGAGACCTTGAATATAGGATTAATGGTGTATAATGGGTGAAACTTGGCCTTGGGTGCACTATTTGAGAAAAGGGGGAAAAATGCCCTAATTGAATTAAGAAAATTATTTGTATAATTATGAAATTGATGCGGAAATATGAAATTGGATTGGGAATCATAAAGTTTAAGGAAATTGTGATTGAATGGTGTAGTTGGATCAATGAGTCACTCACCTATAGAAAATGTGACAATCTAATCTGTTTGATGGATTTAATTACCTGTTTAGAAATAACTGTTTTGGGCTATCAGTGGAGGATAGCTATGATTGTGTGGAACTGCATGATGATTAGGTAAATTGAAACTAATCGACTGAATTATGTCATTGAATATGATGGTTGGATTAACACATTGAATATGTGCTTTAATTGATCATTGTATATGATAATGTGTTTAAATACATTGTATATGTATCTTTGTATGGAAGGAGATAGGGGATGTACTCCATTGTTTGGGAGGAGATAGGGGATGGACTTCATTGATAATTAAGTTGGCCGGAGTGTCCAGGGTGAAAGTCCCGAAACCTTTTATACATCTGAATGATGTTGATAATTGAAGTGTTAATAATATGAGTTGTAGTTTCATTTTGAATTGCCTGGATAAATAGTGTATCGTGTTAATGAATTGAATTGGATAAGGAAATGGAAATGGATTGTAATACAGTTGTAAATGTTGATTGGTTATGGAAAGGATGTACGTTGGTTTACCTATATTAAACATTTATCGGATGCTGATGTTTTAGTTATTTCTCATATTATCTTTAGCATATCTCTACTGGGCTTCGGCTCACCCTACTTGGGACACCATTTTCAGGTACATGTGATATGCCACCTCCAAGGATGTAGTATGGGAGGTTTTGGAGCTGAAGGCTTCATTTTGATGCTTTGTCAATATTTGTATTTAAATGTAAATCTAAGTCGAGGGCTTTACTTGTACAAGAGTTAGAACTCTTCTTTTTTGTAACCCAGTAACAACTTGGAAAGATGTAAGCCCGCGGGACACTTTATTATTTTGTAAGCATTTGTTACTTATATGAAATACCCTTTTGTAATATTACTCTGATGAATGGAAATGTGATTTATCTATCATGTTTATAAGAAATATTAAATGGTGGGTTTATGTATTATTTTGAGGGCGTTACATTGAATAACCCAAACCCCTCTTCGAAATAATCAAAATTGGAGCAGTGGTAAGTCTAATCTTAAGCTCTTGGAATGACTTCTCACAAGTCTCGTTCCACACAAACTTAACTCCCTTCCTTGTCAATCTAGTCAAAGGTGAGGCTAGCCTAGAGAAATCCTTCATGAACTGACGGTAATACCCAGCCAATCCCAAGAAATTACAGATCTCGAAAGCATTCTTAGGTTATGCCCAATCTTGCACTCCTTCTATTTTGGATGAATCTACAGTCACCCCTTCCCCAGATACCACTTGGCCTAGGAATTTGACCTCTTTCAGCCAAAACTCACATTTCCCAAACTTAGCATACAGCTTATGGGCTCTAAGAAATTCAAGCACCACTCGCAAGTGTTCCTCATGTTCCTTCTCAGAGGGTGAGTAAATCAGGATGTCATCGACAAAGACGACCACAAAATGATCTAGGAACTCTCGAAAGATCCAATTCATCAAATCCATAAATACAGCTGGAGCATTGGTTAGCCTAAAAGGCATCACTAGGAACTCGTAATGGCCATACCGCATACGGAATGTCGTCTTCGGGATATCCTCCTTTCTTACCCTCAACTGATGGTAACCCAATCTTAGGTCTATCTTGGAGAAGCAACAAGACCCTTTCAACTGATCGAACAGATCATCCATATGAGGCATTGGGTACTTATTCTTAAGAGTTGCCTGGTTCAACTTTCGGTAATCGATACAAAGTCGCAAGGCTCCATCCTTCTTTTTAGCAAAGAGAGTTGGCACTCCCCAAGGTGAAGTACTGGGGCGAATAAAACCCTTATCTAACAATTCCTGGAGTTGAACCTTCAACTCACTCAACTTAGCAGGTGCAAACCGATACGGTGCCATAGAAATCGGTACCGTGCCCAGCACTAAATCAATAGAGAACTCTCTCGGTGAGGTGGTAAACTAACAAGATCCTTGGGAAAGACATCCAGGTATTCACAAACTACCCTTGGCAACTCAACCCGGACTTCCTCACACTTACCACTCAAAAAGCTAGCAAGGAGACAACTAAGTTCACTCCACCCACGTGGATCATATACCGGTGATAAAACTCTATCCACCCGATCCCCAAAGAAATAAAAACAGTCACCGCTCGAGGAACATACTATAACCCTCTGACGGTAACAATCTATAACAGCCCGGTATGACAATAACCAGTCCATACCCAAAATAATGTCAAAACTAGTCATAACGAGCAATACAAATGCAAATGGAAGTCGACGACCAGCAACCTCTATGTCACAGCCCCAACACCCCTGTTTCAGGATAACCTCACCACCATTAAGTGACTCTACACAAATAGGAGATGCTAGCTGTGCCAACTCCAACCCCAAAACTGATCCAAATGCAAACGAGATAAATGAATGGGATGAACCCGTATCAATCAACACATTAGCAATAGAATTGCAAAACAAGAAGGTACCTCTCATTACCGAAGGAGCAGGTACAAGATCTGGCGCGTAACTGCATACACATGCCCTGTCGGCCTCTGATCTACATGCTCACCCCTCGGAGCATAGGCCTACTGCACAGATTGAGCCGAAGAGGCTCCCTGATTGGCCCTTGAAACCTGTGCTGATTATCCTGGCTGGTGGCTTTGTGTTTGCCTCGAACTAGACGCACCAAGTGTGCCACCCAATTGTGAGCAAAACCTCTTCAGGTGCCCTGCCTGACCGTACTGATAACAAGTGGGCGGCTACTCTCTGCCCTGACTCTAGCCCTGAGAATGAGCCGAAGATGAAGTTGCTCGCTGTCCCCTCCTCTCCGCGGGCAAGCTAGAGATTTGTGGCCCAACTGGCCACACTTGAAACAAGTCATATCCCCCTAGCCACCTCTCCTAGAACCCGAACTCGGCATTGGAAAGGTAGACCTCGACTGCACTCCTTGGGACTGCTGAGAGTTAGAATCCTTCTGCTTCTTATTGTCCCCTTGACTATCTTGACTCCTCCTAGAGCCTCTCATTCATTCCTCCTCAGCCTGCATGATAGTCTCAAGATAGGCCACTGCCTCCAGCAAGCATCCATAGTCCCTAATCATGGATCCGGCCACTCTAAACATGAGCCCGGTCCTCAGTCTCTTCTCAAACTCCAAACGACGGCGCTTTTCAGTCCCCACAAACTCAGGTGCAAACCTAGAGAGGCTAATGAAGGTAGCCTCAAACTCGGCTACTGGTGTATTCAGCTGCACCAGCTTGGAAAACTGGTCTGTTAACTTCTCCCTAACAGTGGGAGGCAAAAACTTCTCCTGAAAGGTACTGACAAATGCCTCCCAAGTCACTCCAATGCGCTCACGCACATAGTTCTACCATTGACCCGCATCCTCCTTCAACTGGAAAGACACCAAGGTCACCCTCAACTGGTCGTTCTCGATGCCAAGCATCTCGAATGTCTTCACTATCTGCTCAAGCCACTCATCTGCCTTTAGTGGCCCCTTAGGATCGCCCAAAAACTCATCCAGATTCGACCGGAAGAACTCTCTCTTCAAAAAAGATGGCCTTGCTTTAGCTACCTGGGCCTGGACTTGATTCTCTACTCTAAGAATGTCCATAGATTCTCATAATGTTCCGGCCATTTCACAGGCTAAGGCGTCCATGGCCTCCTGACCTACTGGCTCGGCCACATTGGCTTGACCAACTCCTTCCTCCTGTTCCGGAACTTCATCCGGTATAGGCATCTCGTGCCTTCTAGGCCTACCGCGCCTACCTCTACGACCACGTCCTGACATCCTAATAAAGGTAACACAAGAGATTAGCACATTTACAAATGTGCCGAAGCTAACTCACTCGTGTCCTAATGCATTAGACATCAATAATTCACTCCATATAATCACGTAATCACATAAACACATAAGAATTTCCTTCCTAGATAAAGATCATCTTGCGGCGTTGCTAGAGTGTCAATTAGAAACATCAGTGATCAAGTGCTCTTCTAAAAAGGCTTCCAGGAACCCGTAGACCCAATCAATATCTTAGGAACTAAATCCCATACCCATATAATCACATAAGCACATATCATCCATACTTAAGCCTCTAACAAGTGAGACAAACCCATTGTAGTATTAACCATTTCCCACATACCCAAAGTATTCTAACCCGGTACGCTCTGATACCAAGTTGTAACGCCCCTAAAATAATACACTACATACAACCCAAACATATATTAATAACAGCATGAATCAGATTAAGTAGTTCTTTCATTACATGAAGTTAATAATACAAATGAGTTTAACATAGTTAAATGCCCTATTGGCTTACATCTTTCCAAACCTTGACTTGGTTACAACAAAAGTGAGCTTCACTCATTACATCTTAAGCCCTTGGCTTTACAAAAATATACAATCAAAATAAGAAGTTGTTGCTCCCGAAAATTTCTCCCACGCTATTGCCTTGGAGGAGGCATTCCATCATTATTTGAAAAATGTTTTTCCCAAATAGAGTGAGCCACGGTCCAGTAGGAATCATCTAACACAATATATGAGGTTTAGCAGAGATATAAGTACAAAGTGCATATACAATGCTTGTGGTAAAACTTTCACAAATTTATATACTTATAATATAACAAATTCAAGTCTTAACCCATACTTTCTCAATTCATATGTCGTTCTCTTATCTTTCTCAATTCATGAGTCGATTTCATTAATTCTCAACAACCAAATTAAGGCTACAACTCAATGGTTTTCAAATCATACAACACATACACATAAACATTTCAAACTTCCATTTCACGGATATTTCGTCCATGGGCAACCATCAAACGGGACCCATGTAAATGTAAGCTATACAAGCACCACAATTCCCATTTTACGGATATTTCGTTCACAGGCTCGGCACCCATATATAATTTCGGGACTTTCACCCAGAACTTTCCAGCCAACTTAATTATAATGGAGTCCATCCCCTTTCTCCTCCCAATTAACCATTCATACATATGCAATGTATATAAACACAAAATCAAACAATTCAGTACATCCCCTTTCCACTTCGAAATAACCATACATATACAATGTATATAAACATAGTCATATTCAATGACAATCATCAAAAGATTAGTTCCAATTCGCCTAATCCACATGTAATTTCTACAACAATCAAAGCTATCCTCCACCGATAGCCCAATACAGTTAAATCTAAATAGATATTCAATCTCAAATTGATGGTTTATTCCAAACTTTCAAAGGTGTGAAGTAATACATATTCAATTCCACCATTTATATCAAAGATCATCAAATTTCATATTTTCAATGTCAACTTCAACTATTTATACAAAATAACAAATTGATTCAATTAGGGCAAAACACCCCCCTCTCCAAATATTAACCCAAGTACCAAAATCCACCATTTTGACACCACATGAACATATTTTCAGCCATCAAACTCATTTATTTCATATTCACCAAAGGCCACTCTTTTTCACTTCACTCACAAACCTAGGCTTGCCCAAACTACTCCCCATTACCACCATTGTTACACAATAACAAATAACTAAGCTAAAAATCATATGAGAGTGTAGAAAAATCCATACCTCAAAGAGAGAAGACGAGCCAAGCAAGAATGAAACACCGAGAACACCGAAACCCACTTCTATTCGGATCAAAATGAAGATCTTGAAGCGCTTTACCTTTTTCTCAAAAGCACTAGAGTGGAAATCCCAACGGATCTAGATGAAATCTTAGAGAGAAGGTGAGTTTTAAAGAGAGAATGTGTAGATCTAGATATTTGGGAAGTTTTAGAGAGAGAGAGAGAGAGAGAGTGATTCAAAATGTCATCTTCACGGACTATTATACACGCAATCCGCTCGAGCGTGGAAAGTGACGCTCGAGCGTCAAACACAAAGTTCCGCTCGAGCGTGAAATTTAGTGCTTGAGCGTGGAATGCACATTTCCAAAAGTTTTGCAGACGAAGGACCCCGCTCGAGAGTGAGACTGGACGCTCGAGCATCCTATGCACTTTCCCAGTATTTTAAGAACTGCAAAAATGCTGAGAATTGACAAATCCCGCTCAGGCGCAAGAATGCTCGCTCGAGCGGAGGAGCAAAATTGTGAAGCCCGCTAGAGCACAAGAATGCCTGCTCGATCGGAAAAGCCAAAATCTGGACAATAAAGGTTTGGAAAAACAAGTAACCAACCTGTCCCAAATGTACAACTACAACCCAAAGCCAAAATATGGGGAAACAAGGGAAAAAAGACATGAATAACCATTCTAAACCATACCAACCCAAGTCTGAAATACAATAAGCAACGTGTGAAAACCGGAATCGCTATACATAGCATACTCAAACTGACATACCCAGCCCCGAATAGTTTCTTGGCCGGACCTTTCGCTTATTCTCACTGGTAGCCGTTGTATCGAGCTCAGCCTTCACGGCCAATTGGTCCTCAGCTGCATCAGAAGTACCTGCCCCAGAAGAATTCCCTTTAACATGTGCCCGACTTTGAGAGACAGTCTTTTTGTAAACGATTTGATTGGGGTTGCATACTTATCATCATTGAAAGTTGGAGTGTCGAGGAATGTGAGAAGGTGATTGATCAGGAGACCATAAGGAAGACCCAAAGACTTTTTACCCCCAAAAACCGCTATCATTTTTTGGATGACGAGAGTTGTGAGATTAATGGGTAGTCGATGGTCTATGCAATATAGGACATAACCTTGTTCTTGGGTAATGTCAAAACTATGGCTGGTAACAATGAGGTTGGCACAAACAATCGGGTTAAGTAGCCTAAAACGAGGGAGGAACTCATACTGTTTGATCAAAGCCCCTTTAATCCAAACTTTTAGTGTACCACACAAATCATATGCTACTAAGTTGAAATCACAGGTGTGGGAGACAAGGAAGGAATAATGGCAGTTTCTAAACGGTGGAAGCCCTAGCAAGTCACGAATCTTGTCTTGATCAATTTGAATTTCCTTGGACCGGAATCAAGTACTAAAGGAGAGACCGATATCATCAACTGCGTGAATATTTCAGTAGAACTCCCTAACCCAATGTAGGTTTTAACTCCCCGAGAAAGAAAGCACCTTCTCCCCACCCAAAGGATCAAAAATAGGTCGAATGGGAATGGACTCAAAGGTATTAGATTGGACATTGCACTCTAGGTGAACAATCTTAGACTTGTAAAAGTCTCTAAACAACTTGGTCTTCTCTTTAGACTAAAATTTGTCGGTATTACAACTTAGATGAATAAAGGTATTTATTGCTTGAGCGTAAGAACCTTTGCTTGAGCGGTATAAAAAATTGCAGAAGGCTTGCAAGAGACTCAAAAATAACCTGCTGAGCATATAAAATCACTCATACAACCAAGTATCACCTGAAACAAGGATGGATTAGTATGATGGCCATGATGGACACTAAGATGAGATAATCCACACATCATGAATCACACAATCTTGCAAGACAGACAATATGAACCTAATATCATGAGCAAGTCAGGCAAGATATATCAATGAACATAGGTAGCATATGAATGCACATGTCAAGGACAAACATAAGAGCTCACGTATTGTGTGTGTGTGTGCGCGTGGAATCCTTAAGGGCCACAATCGCTAGAGTTAATCCGAGTAGTGATCAAATGGCTGGACCTCTGGCAAGCGAATCTACACACGATTAAGAAAAGTCAAACCACTAGGAATCAAGGGGTAATTATTGAGTAAAGGCGGAGGCTCCTCTTCAATCAAAGAGTCCTTTTTTTTTTAATTACTTTTCTTTCTTTTTTTTTGCGCACTCATTGGTGGCTTGCACGCTCAAGAGTATGGAAACCAATCCAGAGAAGCATATGGAGAAAATAAGGATAGCCTGGTTAGTGTCTCTGAGGTAGCCTTTCCTCAAGCCTTGACTACAAATAACTGAGGGGAAAGCCGTGGAGATGCAAAAATATGGTAGGTGGTTAAGAGACTCAACATCACCCATGATATGCTAGCATAGGTCAATTCCTCTAGTAATGCATAAGACACAAATGCTAGTAGTTCATAGAGAAATTTGATCACTTATGCGGAAACCCCTACAACAGTTTAATTCAAGGATGTGTACATAATCAGATCATGAAAGCAATGAGCTTGTACATTCAAAATGAACCAAAAACAAGGACACATAAAACCTTGCAAGCAGCATGAGAGGTGTTCAAATAAGTCTGTGCACAGATGACAAGTATCAATGATAATAAGATTATAACATCTAAGCACACAGAACGCCAATCACATACAACCACTCATGCAACAAGTCATACTCTAGTCTATGAGCATTATTCCCAAGGTCTTTCTAAGGAACTCAAACCTAAAAAGATCAAGGGGTTTTGTAAAATATCAGCTCTTTGATGCTCAGTGGGTACATGTTCAAGAACAACAAGGTCCTTCTCAACTAACTCTCTAATAAAATGGTGACGAATGTCAATATGTTTAGTGCGAGAGTGTTGGACTGTATTTTTGGAGATATTGATGGCACTAGTGTTATCACAAAAAAGAGTGAGTGTGTCCTGGCCTATACCATAATCATGAAGCATTTGCTTCATCCAGATCATTTGAACACAACAATTCCCTGCAGCTATATACTCAGCTTTAGCATTCGAAAAAGAGATGGCATTCTGCTTTTTGCTATGCCATGCAACCAAATTATTCCCAAGGTAAAAACACCCTCCAGATGTGATTTTGCGATTGTCAACACACCTTGCCCAATCGGCATTAAAAAAGTTAGTGATATCAGTCGTAGTGTCAGACAATAACCAAATCCCATACCCTAAAGTCCCACTAACATATTAGATAATTCGTGTGACAGCTAGAAGATAAGACTCTTTAGGACAGGCTTGATAACGGGTACAAACACCTACACTAAATGCAATGTCAGGTCGATTGGCTATGAGGTACAAAAGGGTCCCTATCATACTCCTATAAAAGGTAGGATCAACATTAGTGCTAGAGGAGTCTTTAGAGAGGTGAAGACTCTGCTTATAGGGGTTCATGCATGTTTGACCTTTCTAGACTGAACTTGGACACAAGGTTTTTGGCATACTTGGTCTGGGAAACGAACATACCGATGGCAACTGCTTAATTTGAAGCCCCAAGAAAAATGATAATTCCCCCATCACGCTCTTTTCAAACTCATGTGTCATGTAATTCGAGAAACATTTCACAACAGATTCATATGTGGATCCAAACACAATATCATTAACATAAATTTGAGCAACTAAGATATGAGACTTAGTATGTTTCACAAATAAGGTCTTGTCCACACTACCCCTTTGAAAGTCATTGTCAAGAAGAAAGGTAGTAAGCCTATCATACCAAGCCCGAGGGACTTGTTTCAACCCACATAAAGCCTTGTTTAACTTGTAGACATTATTTGGAAATTTAGGGTCTTCGAACCCCATTGGTTACTCAACATAGGCCTCTTCCTTCAAATACCCATTTAGAAAAGCACTTTTCACATCCATTTGAAACAATTTAAATCCAAGAAAGCATGCAATAACAAATAAAATATGAATAGATTCGAGACGTGCAATAGGGGCAAATGTCTTATCATAGTCAATGCCTTCTACTTGTGTATAACCTTGAGAAACCAACCTAGCCTTGTTCCTAACCACTATACCATTCTCATCAGATTTATTTTTAAATACCCATTAGGTACTTATTACATTCGTATCTCTAGGTCTAGGAACAATAGTCCAAACTTTGTTACGTTCAAATTGACCTAATTCTTCATGTATTGCATTAACCCAACTATCATCTAGTAAGGTCTCTTTTACGTTCTTAGGTTTAATTAAAGAAACATAACACATATGAGATACATCTTCCTAAATTTGTTTTTGGGTTTTCATTCGGTCTGAGACACTTCCAATCACTTGTTGTATCGGATGATTCAGCTTCACCCTTGTCGATGGCTTCAAGATAAAATTGCTAGTGACCTGAGTAGTAGTGGTGGTATCTCTTTGTGCACTTTTTGGACTAGGGCTTGCCATAGGCATTGGTGCTTGTTCGCCTTCTTGATCTTTTCCTTTCTCCTTGACTTTATGGGGCCATATCCGGAATTTGAGGGTCACAATCTTCTTTTTCATGTAGAGATGCAATTGGGGAACCTATGCCATCTAAAACCATAATGATAGATTCCATTATAGATAAAGTACAAAGATTATAGACACGGAAGGCTCTATTGGTGGTTGAATACCCTAGAAAAATACCTTCATCACTACGAGAGTCAAATTTTCCCAAGGGCTCTCTATCTTTGAAAATATAACATTTACTCTCAAAAGTTTTGAAGTATTTGATATTGGGTTTCAATCCTTTCCACAATTCATATGGAGTTTGCAATGTGTCGGGCCTTAGATACACACGATTCACCACATAAATAGCGGTATTTAAGGCTTCAGCCCAAAACTTGGAAGGAACTTTCTTACTAAGGAGCATGACCCTAGCCATCTCTTGAACAACCCTGTTTTTCCTCTCAACAACTCCATTTTGATGTGGGGTAATGGGTGCAGAGAATTCGTGCTTAATGCCATGTATATCACAAAAGTTCAAAAATGAGTTATTTTCAAATTCACAACCATGATTAATTCAGATTCTTATGATACGTCCGATAGAAACTCCCTATTCATTTTGGATTTTAAGGATGAAGGATTTGACAACATCAAACATATTAGATTTTTCTCTTAAAAAATTTACCCATGTAAAACGAGTATAATCATCAACAGTTAAAAAAATATATCTTTTACCTCCAATGCTTTCAGTATGAGTGGGTCCCATAAGATCCATATAAACAAGCTCAAGAGGATGCTTGGTTATGATGCTATTCACTTTCTTGTGAGGGGCTCGAGTTTGCTTCCCTAATTGACATGGCTCGTACACTTGGTTCACATACTTACCCATTTTGGCACTCCTCTCACAATCTCTTTGTTTGCTATCTTAGTTAGGTCTTTGAAATTCATGTGACCTAATCGTTGATGCCATAGGTTAAGATTACTTATGATGGCCGAGGGACAAGTGAGATCATTAGTAGTAACAATCCCATAGCAGTTATCATATGTGCGAACCACATGCATGAAAGTATTTCCTTTTCTATCCAAAATCTCATATTTATGTTTTGAAAATAATACCTCATGATGTGAATCACACATTTGACTAATGCTCAAAAGATTAGCTTTAAGGTTGTCAACAAGTAAAACATTTTTTAGATTAGGAACACCGGGGACACTTATAGAGCCCTTGCCAATGACTCTAGAGGTGCCACCATCTTCAAAGGTAACAATTTCTCCTTCATATTTTTCAAGGGATGTGAAGTAGGATTTGTCACCTGACATGTGACGAGAGCACCCATGGTCAAGATACCACATGTGCAAGTCACATGCTTTCAATGTAGCGTGAACAACAAAATAAGTCAGGTCACTCTTTCTTACCCATATCTTTTTGGTCTTCATAGAAGGGGGATTGGCATTCTTGGTAAATGTCTTAGCGTTGTGAACACCATTATAAATCCTGGTATTCCACCTTGACATGTAAGGTTGTCTCCTAACCCATGAAGTATTAGAATTTCTAACTTTTTGGGAGACTCTACCAAATAACTGAAAACAATAAGGGCAAATGTGGCCATACCTACCACAATGATGACAAATAAAAACAAGTTTTACCTCCCTTTGTTTGGTCATACCACCTTTAGGTTGATGGAGAGGCTTGTAATCCAGTTGGATCTTCAGCTTTCCCTTGGCTTGAGTTCTTTTGTCATGAGCTGAAGAAGCCTTTCCTTTTTGCTGTGTTGCATCACCATAGCCTATTCCATTTTTTTTTCATTGCCCATTTGTTGAGAGCCAATGATGTCTTCAAGTCTCTTTGATCCTATATTTCACATATCAATTATGGCTCTAGCATTTTTGAGTTCTTCATATTTCTGACTGACCAACTCTTCCAGGACAACTTGAGACATCTCGAGGGATTCGATCTTTTCTTCATATGTAGCATAGATTTTCAGAGGTTCATTCCCCTCGGTCTCATAGGTCAGAAGCTTTGCACAGAGAGCTTGTCTATCGCTTGAAATCTTGATGACATCCTTTTTAGCTCCAAAAATCTCCTCTTTTAATTTGACATTCACACTTTCACATAGTTTAAGTCTGATAGTGAGTTTGTCATTCAAGTTAGATAAGTATAGAGATTCGATGTGTAGCTTTTCATAAAGCTTGTTGATGTTCTTCACCATCTATCTCATCATTATCCTCTGAGGTTTCATGATTTTCTTTTTGTTCTTCTTTCTCTTTAAGAGTATCTAGTTGAGCAACTAAGTCACTGATGTGGGTATTACTGGATGGTTGTGAAGATGACTCTATTCTTTCATGGAATTGCATAAGAACAACCCGTGCATCTTTGGCATTCTTGCAATGAGAGATCCGATCTTGTTCTTCTTCAGAAAGTGCTTCTTGAATGGTGTTCAAGCTCTTTTACTGCTCTGTCAGCTCTTTCAACATCACTTCATTCCTCAGTCGGCTTGGCAATCTTTTTATTAGTGTTCGGATCGATCACAAATGGTGCTTCAACATTCTTCTTAATTGTGTGCCAACCTTCAGGATCCCAAGCTCTGAGATAAACTCTCATTCTACACTTCTGGTACAGATAATTACTTTCATCAAAGGTAGAAGCACGATGTAGACTAGGCCCACGAGCAAACTCAACTGGCGTAGGAGTTGATTGAGTGAAGCTAGAGTAGAATGCCATGTAGGTACTATCTTCGTCTTTACCAAATTTGGTTTCCTTGGCTTCTTGTTCTAGCCCGCTTTCATCATCCCAAGTCACTATGTAGACTTTCTTTTGGTTCTTTTTCGAAGGACATTCGAGAGCAATATGCCCAAAACTTGGCATTCATAGCACTTGACTCATTGTCCTCTCATAGTCTTCTTTTCAGTCTTCGGAGCAACTTTGGGTTTATCATTACCCTTCTTTTTAGAGCTAGAGTCCTTGAAATTAGGCTTCTTTTTCTTTAATTTTTTTTTAAAAAAAATTGTTTAGTAAACATAGCCGTCACTTTGGACTCCAGATCAATTTCTACTTCGGGGTTCTTAGCAGTCTCATGAGCACTAGTAAAGGCCACACTATCTTTTTGTTTTTCTTTGAAATCAAATGGGCTTCATAAGTCTATAGGTTTCCAGCCAACTAATCAAGCTTGAGGTTCTCAACATCCTGAGCCTTCTTTATAGCTGTCACTTTTGATTGGAACCTGTCGGGTAAGGACCTTAAAATTTTTCCAACCACTTTAGATTCAGGGATTTTTTCACTGAGTGTGAAACAAGAATTCATGATGTCACTAAGTTTAGCATAAAAATCATTAAACGTCTCATCCTCACACATAAAAAGTGTTTCAAAAGAGGAGGTGAGATGTTGAAGCTTTGACCTTTTAACATCAGTAGTACCCTTGTGAATATTTTCAAGAATGTCCCAAGCGTCTTTTGCTACGTCACACGTACAAATACGATGAAACTCTTCAGGTGTGATGGAGCAAAATAGAGAATTGAGCACTTTATTGTTCCAACTCGAATTTTGATAATCAATTGTATTCCAATTATCAATTGGTTTGGAAATATCGACACCATTGATGGTAACCACAGGTTCACTCCACCCATAGATAACAGAGTGCCAAACTTTCTCATTAATTGATTTTAGAAATTCCCTCATACGAGCTGTTCCAATAAGAATAGTTTTTCCCATCAAGTAAAGGAGGTCTGTGGGTCGAGTTACCTTCATGAATCAAATCCATTAACACAAATCACACAAAATCACACTCCTATAGTTTTTTTTTTTTTTTAAAAAAGAAAAAGGAAAAAAAAAGAGTGACCCTACTCTAATACCAAATGAAAAACCTACATGATTCGTAGTTTGAAATAGATTTAATTGCAACAATCTCAAAACAATCAAAACTAACAACCTAAATCATCTAGCATCTACAAAAGTGATTTAGATTGTTATTCCACAATCAATAAATTGACACAAACAATTTTTATGTGGAAAAAACCACAGTTGGAGCACCTTCAATTGTGATAAAAATAAAATAAAAAAAAATCATAGCGAAACGCTACCAATCAATCCACTATGAAGAATGAAAATACACAAGATTACCAAACAATTTACCCAGCACTTTGTAATATTGTATTTATCAATTTGTGCCTCTGTTACTAATGCCTTCGTCTTGGAATTGAATAGTCTAATGTTGAATCCACAACACCCATGTCGAATCCACGACAACGAGCTATTTCAAACTCCTTCAAAGCCTTCACGCTTGAATCTTCGGAACCCACCGAACAAGAACTCTTTGATTTGAATGATCAAATAACCCTTTGATGTAAACAATTTAGATCATGAGATAAACTCACCAAAACATCAAAGGAAACAAGTAAAGAACGTCTAGAGAAAAACCATAACCCTCAAGAATAAGATCTTGAAGCTGTAACCCTAAAATCTGACTTCTATGTAGCTTTATAGAGAACAGGGTCACAAAGACCGCTCGAGCCATGGAATGGCCGCTCGAGCGGTGTGACTCAAGTGCGTGAAATCCATAAGTGCCTTCGCTTGAGTGGTAAAAGCTTCGTTGAAGCATAAAATCAGAACTTCTAGTATTTTTGCAGGCGCCTGAAACTACTGAGAGATCAACTTCTTTCCTCGAGCAGTAAAAGTTTCGCTCGAGTGGTCAGGTAAATAACTCAGGCACACTTGACATCTGAAACCATGTTTGTTCATGGAATTGACAACACAAAGGGACCTAACAGTTATCGTAGAAGAGTAATTGTGTGCATAGCAGGTAGGGACTATTTTTATTTTGTGGGAGATATGACCGATGGTAGGTTGCCGCCGTTGTATGACCCACGAAGTCGAGGAACACTTATTTTTCTTCTTGCACCCATTGTGAATTATGGAAGTAGGGTGGTTCAGGGGGTATTTCCTAGAGTGATTTGTGAGTATTCAGATGTTTTTCCTAAGGATCTCACCGAATTGCCACTTCACCGTGAGGCTAAGTTTTCTATAGATTTGGTATCTGGTACGGCACCCATCTCCATGTCACCTTATAGATTTGCACTAACATAACTGCTTATTTTGAAAGAGATATTGTAAGAGTTGTTAGATAAGGGTTTTATACACCCTAGTGCCTCGCCATGAGGAGCACTAGCTCTCTTTGTCAAAAAGAAGGATAGTTTGTTGCGATTATGCATTGACTATCACAAGCTGAATAGAGTCATGGTTAAAAATAAGTATCTGTTACCTAGGATAGATGATCTTTTCGACCTACTTGTAGACGCGCCCTTGGGCTTCACTCTACAGTTTGGACTCCCTTTTGTTGTCACGGTTCTTAATCTTGAATCAAAGAGTCCAAATCCGGCAAATCGTTTTGGAAAACAGATTTTTGAAAAGAAGTGCCAAACATGGACTGCTTTGCCAGATACAGACTCGCCACCTAAATATTTTTTAATGGGGAAATTTAGGAAACCCTGACTCGGTGCCAAAGGCCACGTGTCCGTCATCACCAAAGTTGCCTCGGCTCGGGAGCTTGGGTACGATTGGGGAAGGTCAACTATGAGCACCCCCTCTCGCCCGGTCCGAAGACCGGCCTCTACTAACCGTGATATCCGTTTTTGAAAACGTTATGTGTTCTTATCCCAGTTATTAGCCTAGAATTACTATGTTATGCACACGGCAAACAAGTATAGACCAAATCGCCTAAATTGGAACAAAGCATTTCATGTTTGTTTTGAAAACGGTTTGCTACTCACAAGTAGGCTAAAATACGAATTTTGCCACTCTCAAGTGCCTTAAAACTCACAGCTTTCATGCATTATTCCAATTTAAGTAATTTGACCTCCATCCACAGGCATTCAAGCAGTTATATCACAAAAGCAACTAGCCTCATGGTAATCATGCTATTATGGCAACACTCACACGCGTGCAAGGATGCTAAAGCATAAAAAGCTTATCTAGTACTCCAAGCCAAAACAGAAACTGGTTAGTAATCATATGCATGATCCTAGTTTATGTTAAGATGGCTAATGCAACGCATGCAAAGATGCAATCTAGACAGGCTCGGCTATCCTAAACATGGCATGTGAAATGCTTCAGATAACATGCATTCAATTTGGAAATTGAAGTACAATGCAGTTAGCGTGATGTACCGAGCCCGGTGCATGTAAACAACTGTATGGATGCAAACATGCTGTCATGCTGTTATGCTAATTTAAATATGCCCTGGTCTACCATCATAAGCAAGTAAATAAAAGGGAAGAAAGATGTGAGATTGGAAGACATACACACACTCACGCACACTTATTACAAATACGCCCTCACTCGGAGGGACCGAATAAATATTACAGTCCGAACAAATAATACTAAATTAATTATTACAAAGCATCTAATTAATTAACAAATTAAATGTAAAGAAGGTGGCCTCGGCCCTGCCTCGGAATGCGTGAATAATGCATGCTCGAGTCCGTCTTGCCCGGAAAACCCATGCCATGCTACTGCTGCCTCTGTTTTACACTGCCCTGCTTCTCCAAAGACTGCCAAAGTCCTGGAACATGTTTCTTGCACACTGTAGAATACTATCGGCTAGAGGAAATGCCCACCGGCCATCTAGAATTTCCATCGGCTGCTTAAGGGTTTATCGGCCATTCATAAATGGCCGGTCGGCACTAAATGTTGCCGGTCGGCAGAAACTTCCTGCAGAAGACAATTTTGACAGCAACAGAAAATAGGCAGTGCATGGCATGAAATTTCAGGCGTATGTAAGCATGGCCACTCTCCCAATCATGTGACGGGCTCAAGGGAGTATGGCCCTTGGCCCTCGGGCTATCAATTGTGCATTTGATGCATGATAGCCTAAGGAGCCAAGGTTGCAATTTAATGTAAAAATGCATGCAACACACAAATGAGGACCAAGACCCTATCATGTCGAAGTCAAGGGCCCCGGTGACCGAGGGTTGAGATGTGTTTTGTCACTTTAAGTACAAACACCCCTCATCCCTCACACTTGGTTTGACACCCCAAACCAAGCAATGCAATGCATGTTATGCAAACATGGCTCAAATGTAACATGATACTAAGATGCAAAACATGCCAAATGTGATGCAATCTATCATGTTAAGTATGCAAAATGCGAACTATATAAGATGCAAATGCGATGCAAACATGGACCAACATGCCATAAGGCTAGCATGGGACAATATGTAATGAACCAAATGAGCAACAAGCATATGATAAGCATGCAATGGTGGACTTAAACCATAAATGGCAGACCTCAACCTTGCCATAAACAGTGGCCAAAATGCCCAAAAAGGTGGACAATATACACAACAAACATGCAAGCTAATGGGCCTAAAGCTAAGGCACAAAAGAGAGTACTATGCTTCCACAAACATGACCACTCATGGCATGATTTATTCAGCCCAAAACAAAGCTTCAATGCATCAAAACACACCCCAAAATCCCATGATATGGCAGCCCAAATACCTAAACATGGTAGCATACATTATGACCACCCTTTAAGGCACAAGACTACAACACTTTAAGGCATGAATGAGATGATAAATGGAAACATGTAAGCATGGTATAGGGACTGAAATAGCATGAGAAGTGACTCCAAATCATTTAAACAACTTAAACAAAGCATGCTAATGACTCACTCACTCAAGGCCATCATGCTAGAATACAAAGGAGCTATACAAAGCATGTCAAACATGACAAAAATAGTGGCCAACAGACCTAAAGCATGTCAAATCATGACTAAAAACTTCAATAAACTAAGCCAAAACATGAAGATATACTAGGCTAAGCACATGGCCCATTTCTAGGCAAGATGGAGCATTACAAAGCAAGTATGAAATGCATGCTAAGGACCAACAAACCGCCACTAGACAGAGATATAATATGACCCAAAACACCCCAAAAGACTCTGAAATGGTACCAAATGCAACTACTCATGCATGCTATCCTTATGAGCCAAAAACATGCACAAATGAGACACAAAGGGAGAGGGGTGTCCCTCCCCTACACATGACCTCAAAATCCCTTCATCACCACTGAAAATCCACTGGATTTTAGTGGTGGGAAGACCAACACAACAAAGTAAGG
This sequence comes from Camellia japonica, assembly GCA_030407325.1. Classification (NCBI taxonomy): domain Eukaryota; kingdom Viridiplantae; phylum Streptophyta; class Magnoliopsida; order Ericales; family Theaceae; genus Camellia; species Camellia japonica. Next base: position 155,885,697 of record JAPPVO010000002.1, read on the forward strand.
AAGGCTTAAAGAAAAGGCACCAAAATAGGCCAAAAGAGGCCTAAGAGGGGGAGTTCGAGCCCAAACCACAAAACACCCTTAATGAAAGTTCTAAAGCATGAAAATATAAGCTTTTTTATGTTATACACAAAGCCTAAATCATCAAGCAAGACAGGTAAAAAGTTGTTGCAAAAATGGGGAAACTAAAGCAAAAGTCTTACCCTTGAAGAACACCTCAAGAACAGTCAATGCAGCCCTCCTCTTCTGATCAAAAGCAGTCCAAAAGCTCAAGAATCAACCCTCAAGGCTTCTCAAACTCGAGCTAAGGTGTTATAGTGTGTGTTAGTGCAAAAGTAAGGTAGAAATACACTTTTTAGGCCTAGAAACACACACAAAAGAGGAGAGAGAGTGAAATCTAGGGAGAGAGGATGTATCTAACAGATATATAGATATAAGCTCTGGTTTTTGTTCAAAAATGGCTAACCCCTAAGCAAGGGAGATGAATGGTGCTTATATAGGCCAAGCAAAGCCAATAAACTTAATGGCTAAGCTAAAGAGAAAGGGTCAAGGGGGCCAAGAGGTTCAAGGCTTCTAGAGGAAGCTAATACAGCTGGCCAAGGTTCTTGGAGAAGCTTGGCCAAAGGGGTCATTCTTCTAGAAGGAATTAGGGGGTCAAGGGTTCAAAACAGTCACCAACCGCATGGGGAGGAGTGATGGTGCATCCCAGCTGGCGCAGCTGGCATGCACCATGCCTCAAGGGTTCAAAGGAGTCATACCGGCCAGCAAAAGAGGTAGCCGGCAAAATAAAGTGCCGGTCGGCCAAATATAGTGCCGACCAGCCATTGGTTTTAAGAAACCATGGCCGGTGGCACCCATAGACAACCGGTGATGCAAGGGAGGGGCCGGTGGGATGTGGGGATGGCCAAAAAGCCATTCCCTGCCCTTTAAGGCAAAAACACAAGTGTTTGGTGCCAAAACCGAACACGGAGCTGACGAGTTAAGAGATCCTGAGGCAAGGCGCGCAACCGAGACCTCCGGGAGCTCAAAACGAACACAAACAAAGACGATCACCGAGTGTCCAAGCGGTGACGTCCAAGTCTTGAGGACGGTCAAAAATGGGGTGTCTACACTACTTAAGGGTTCCTGATGGTTCTCAAAGATAGACCTAAGATCAGGTTATCATTAGCTGCATATGAAAGAGGAAGACATTCCGAAGATGACTTTTTGATCTTGGTATGGCCACTATGAATTTCTTGTGATGCCATTTGGTTTAACCAATGCCCTTGCCACTTTTATGGACTTAATGAATCGAGTCTTCTCAGATTATCTTGATAAATTCGCAGTGGTGTTTGTGGACGATATTCTTTTTTGAGGAGGAGCATGAAGAGCACCTCTGCATTGTCTTTCAGCTGCTTAGGGAACACCAGTTGTATGCTAAGTATGAGAAATGTGAGTTTTGGCTTTCTGAGATGATGTTTTTGGGTCATGTGGTCTCCCTTAGGGGTTACTGTAGACTTTTTGTGTCACGACTCAAACTTGCCCCTATAGGTTTAAGTCATGACCGACTAATAATCCCGGATTACCTTTGGCCTCAATGACAAAATCAATCATAATATAAAATGTAGCTTAGCGGAAGCACTACCATAATATAAAAATAGACCATTGAGCAGTGCGTACATGCCGAAATCATAGATATTAAAAACCTTAAACTCCATACAACTTATCTACAAGATCTCAAAGTTAACTCCTCATATAACATCATCCATAAAGTTCCAAAATATCCAAATAAACAAAACAAAATGAAAGATGGGCTAACAAAGCTTGACTCCTCTCCAATCCAAGCACGCCTTTTCATGGAGGCACCTTCCAAAATGGCTTCACAGGGGTAGACAACGAGGCAGCCTTAAACTTGACGTCCCACTTGCTCACCTACATATATATATATATAAGGGAGAGGGGTGAGCTAAAACCTAGTGAGTAATATCAGAACAAAGGTTTTATATGAATGAAGTCCAGCATGTTACAAAATATATCTTTCGTTTCCGAAACAATTCATGCCAATAAGCAAACCAATAGACTACGTTCATATCAATCTCTTCTTTGCAATAGTAATAATCAATCATTCAATTTACGTGGTACATCTAATAGAGTAACAAAGAGACAATGTGCCGAAGCCAATAGGACCACAAGGGCCAATCCAATGGGACCACAACGGGTTAATCAATAATCCATAATTCAATGTGGACCATTAAGGTCTAGCATCAAAGATCTCTGTGTTTTAATTAATCCAATGGGTCATGATATTGTTTTCCCCAAGCGAGGACCTATTAATCAATGGACCATGGTATTGTTTCCCTCAGGCAAGGGTCTCACTAATGGATGCCATGATTACAATTCAAAAGCAACATTCATTCATAAATAGCCAAATAGAATTCAAAAATACAAATCTTGAACAATTTGCAAATACATTTCAAACATAGTAGGTTAAATCGATACTAGGCCTTAGACATCCACCTACACAATACACATAACAATACACACATTGAAGCTCATGTTCGAAATAGATAACGTATCTTAATTTGATTCTCTACGTGTGTTTCTAACTTATTCTATGATTAAGGATGTCAAATGATACAAATGAATGCCTAAAAGGACACAAGGATGCAAATATGCACTTATAAGTGTGTCAAAATTTGCTGAGAATGGGGCAGTTCACTCGAGCGGTGCGGCCTATTTGCAAAAGTACTGGATGGTCAAAATGTGCGCTCAATAATCGCTCAAGCCAAGTGATGAACAAAGGGGAGTTCTCAAGTGCACACTTAGTCGCTCCAGCCAATAGCCAAAAGTCTATAAAAATATTGGATGCCTATGATGTTCGCTTGAGCCAAAAGCCAAGAATCCTTCGCTTGAGCGAACTGGCAAATTCTGGGTTTTCCAAATTTGAATTTGAAGTTCAAAAACACCCTTTTCTTGTTCAAAGCTTGCATGGTTAGTCTTAAAAGCTTAGAAACACTTTATAAAGCATGAATACTTGGAAATTATGAAGCCATGAACCCCAACTCTCTTCCAATTCTTGAAAAAAAAAAGTTCAAAACACTATGTTTTTGTTACGCATGTAGCAACTCAACTCTTTTCTTTACAAAACATGTTTATATGAGATGTTGAGTGTAAAATCATGAAGAATCCCAAGAAATAACTTGTATAAATCCCATGCATGTATGAATTTGTAGAAAACTAAGTTCAAATATGGACAATTATGCATGCATGTACACAATTCACTCGAACACACGACATTTATGGTGATTCTAACTATTTTCTTTCAAATTCTTGCAAATGGTCCTACAACTTGGTGAATTCATCTTCCTACATGGATTATTCTCATGAATTAAGGGTAAAGATCTTAGCTAGAGCTTGAATTTGGCTTTAGGTTAGCTTAATCTCTTCAAAAACTCTTGAATTCTTCCCCACTCTCTCTAAAGTGTTGTGTAGACACCCCATTTTTGACCGCCCTTAAGACTTGGGCGCTACTGATTGCTTACTTGATGGTGCAGGCTATCTTGTGCAAAGGGTTCAATTTCTTTGGCAAGGAGAGCGACAAATCCCAAACCTCACACCCCTTTTTGGACCAAGGCCTTGTGAACAAAATGATTTTAGACCTTAAAACCCTCTCTTTCAAAACATTTTTTAAAAAAGTTTCTACACTGTTCCGAGGCTCGCATTTCGTTAAATGTTGCGCTTTTCGGTAAATCGAGCAAGGACAAAGTGGAAATGCATGAAAGAGAGGAGAAATTTTTGAAAAATCTTCCAAAACATCTTGTTTAAAGGTTTGGAGTTGGAGAAAATTGGAGGAGAGGGAAGAAACCTAGTTGGGGGAAGAAGTTGGGCATGAACCGTTAAGAGAGAGTCGAGCAGCCCTTCCTAAATCAGTCCTATCCGTTTGCACACTTGGATTTCAGCTATGAATCCACCACCATTGGAAAGTGGACTTCTGGGGCTTCATTTTGCACTCAATAATCTCTTAAAGCCATGTCCGGATAAGGGAGATATGGCTGGTTGAAGTTAGGCATCAATCCGATTGAGTTGAAAATGAGCATACTTCACTAAAATGAGCATAACTTCTTGCACACTTGGAATTTTGATGTGAGGCTGCCACCATTGGAAAGAAGACTTCCAGGGCTTCAAATTAGGCTAAACAATGACCTACAAAGGAATCTAAATAAAGGAGATTTGTCTGCTTGAAGTCGGGGCTAGAAACTAGTTTTTGCATTCCAGCCACTAGTGAAGCTTGTCGGCCTTGTGTTGGCCACAAATGGAGTTTTCTGGCCATAGGTCGGCCAGAAGTGACCCTTGTCGGCCACCACTGGTGGCTGGTCAGCCACCAATGGTGGCCGGTCGGCCACAAGTGTCCAGGAAGCTCAAATTTTGCAGATATTACTTCTCCAGTTGTTCTACACTGTGCCAGCTGCCTCTAAATTAGGTATTTTCGACCAAGGCTCTCTTTTTTCTATATATAGAGGCCATATCTCTCATATTGCAAGGTTAGCAAATTTTGGGAGCCTCTCTCTCTAAAAATCCCCTCTCTACAATTCTCTCTCTCTAGATTTCTGTCTCTCTTGCCCTTTTATGCATAGAAGTAGAGATACACTTCTCCTTTGCCTAGAGATCCTTGATCAAAGTTTCTTATCTTGGAGCTGAGGTTGTTTGAGGCTTAGTTTGAGCTCCTAAGGGTGGTTTATGCTCAGAATTGTGACTATTTTTGTGCTGTGCTTCAAGAGGTAAAAGTCTAACCTTATAGGATTTATTTTAATCACTTGCTTTGCCATCTTTTTACACTATTTTTGAGCTGGTTTTCAACTGTAAAAACCTCTATTTTTCAGTCCTAAAAATGGTGGTTTGAGCCTATTTTAAGCTAGGGGGTTGTCTCCCCTTTTTGCTCTTTGGCTTGTGAAACATTTTGTGCCATTTCTTACCGTCTTTAAATCAAAACTTTTGGCCCATTTAAACACTGAAATCCAGAGTTATTTCAGTGATAAAAATCAACTTTTGAAGTCCCAAATAGGAGGGGTTAGCCTCCCCTCCTTGTGTCTTGCTTCCATGCCTAGGTTGCTTCACATATTAGCTTGATTTTGTAGCTTGTGTTAGCTTAGTTCAAGCATGTTTTAGGCTCTATTTTTGCTTGTTTCAACTCTGTTTTGGGTTGGTTGGAGCATTTGTTGCTTGCTTTTTGTACTTGTAGTGCAATTGTGCTTACTAGTCTAGCATGCCTAATGGTTTAGCCTATTTTTGTAGCTAGTGTTAGCTTAACTTCAGATTGTTTTAGCTATTATTTTGGCCTACTTTAACTCTATTTTGGGCTGGTTAAGTCCTTCGAGACTTGTGTTGCATGGCTATAGTGTAATGGTCTTCACTAGCTCATTGTGTTAAGGATTTAAGCATGTTATGCATGAATTGTTTGCATGTTATAATAGCATTTTACATATGATTTCAGTGTATATAGCTCCGTCACACTGTCACTTATTTCACTCTTTCTTTGCTTTTGAGAGTTGTGTTTTGAGTCTTGTTTGCAAGCTAACATGTGAGCATGTTTTTCTAGCCTTTTGTGCCTCAATCTCAACATGTTTTAGCCACTGATTTGGCATGTTTTAACTCTGTCCAAAGCTGGTATGGTCAGTTGAGCTTTGTGTTGCATGCTTATAGTGTTGTGATCTTCACTAGCTTAATGTTTTAGGCTCTTAGCATGTCTTGCATGTGTTGCTTGCATGATTTAGTGTCTTTTTTCATGCCATTTCAACATTGAAATATCTACAACCTCCCTCAATTCTTCACTTTTTACTTTATTTTGAAAGTGGCCTTGAGCCCCTTGTTGGCTTGAGTGTGAAATTGAGGCTCTCATGCCTAATGGTTTTAATCCTCTCTTGAGGGTTTCTACTAACCAACAGCATGAGGCCTCTTTCATGCTCAAGGTACTTGTGGCTTAAGCCCTCTTTCCAATTAGAGGACTCTCACTTTGGACTTAATCGGTTAAAGGACTAATCGGTAATGTAAAATGTGTAAACAAAATGAACCAAGTAAAACTTGAGCAAGATAAGCATATTTGTGTTGCATTGCATGTGTTTGGATCGGGCGTTAATCCAAACACAAGAAAAATGGGACGTTTCATAGTCAAAGTGATGAAACATACCACTTTTCTTGGTCACCGACACCCTTGATCATGCGTGATAGGGTGGTGGTCCTTCGAGTCTTATTTGTGCATTCATTAAGCTTGTACAAGCTTGGTTTTCTAGCCATCATGCATTGAAAATGCTTGGTTGATGGCTTGAGAGCCAAGAGCTACACTCCTTTGAGCTTGAGAAATGATAAGGAGTGTAGCAGTACACACATTCGCTAAAAATGCTTTGTTTTGCCTCTGTTGCTCTCTGTTGCAGTAAAAGCAGAAGTCCAGAAAATAGGGGTGGCTGACCGTCCACTTGAAGTAGTCGACCGGCCACTTAAACTAGCCGACCAGCCACCAATGAATTTTTGTGCAAGTGTGTTCCTGTGTTGGAGCAGAGGCAATCTAGAAGTTGGTGCAATTTTCCAAGATCAAATGAGTGCAAATAGAGGCATCCGATGGCAAGGCAAGAGCATTTCCGGGAGGAAGCAACCAAGCATGCATGCATCCCTCGTCCCTCGAGGCCGTTTAAATTGCTTTACTAGTTAGTTAGCGTAGCAAATCATTCAATTCGTTTTGTAATATTTTAATTAGCTTAGCATAGCTAGTTATTCAATTGTGTTGTAATAATTAATTAGCTAGAATAGTTAATTAATTTGTTTTGTAATAATTTGCTTAGCTTAGCTTATTTATTCAGACCCTCCTTCGAGAGGGCGCAATATTGTAATAAGTGTGCGTGTGTGTTTGCATGTCTTCTAACCCCACGTCTTTCTCCCTTTTATTTATTCGCTTTCGATGGTTAGCTTAGGGATCATGTTTCGATTAGCATACCTTATGCTTGCATGTTTGCATCATTCATTTGTCTTGCATGCACCGAGGCTCGGCGCATCATTCAAACTGCATTGTATTTCAATACACTTATTTGAATACGTGTTTCAAAGCATGTTATCAAATTGTTGCATTCATATGCCATCTTAGGTAGCCGAGCCTATTTAGTTGCATTATTGCATGTGTTGCATTAAGTATCTAACATAGTTAGGATCATGCATTGTTTCTAACTAGCTTTTGTTTTGGCTTGGAGTACGCTGTAAGTTTTACGCTTTAGCATACTTGCATGAGTGTGGGTGATGCCATGTTTCGCATACTTGCCATGAGGCTATTTGTTTATATGATTAACTGCTTGAATGCCTGTGGACGAAGGCTTGATTACTTGAATTGGAACAATTCGATGATTGTGAGTTTTAAGCACACTTTGTGAAGTGGCAAATCATGTTTTAAGCCCACTTAAGGGTGGCAAATCTGCATTTTAGCCCACTTGAGGATGGCACCTTCAAACCATTTTTGAAAACAAACATGAGTTGAATTTGTTCCAATTTTTGCGATTATAGTCTATACTTCCTTATGCGTGCGTCACTTAGTAAAGTTAGTCTAATAAGTGGAATAAGAACACATGTGTTTATAAAACAACATATCATGCTTAGTAGAGGCCGATCCTTTGATGGGGCGAGTGGGGGTGCTCATTTCAGGACCTTCCCCTCTCATACCCAAGTTCCCGAGCTGAAGCAACTTTGGTGATGACGGACACGTGGCCTTTGGCACGAGTCAGGGTTTCCTAAATTTCCCAAAAATAAAATATTTAGGTGGCGACTCTATAATCTGGCAAAGTAGTCCAGTTTTGGCATTATTTGATCTAAAATCAAATTTTCAAAATGATTTGCCGGATTGGACTCTTTGGTGTTTATCAGTTTCACATTGCACTTTGTGAAATTAGATTCAGAACCGTGATGGGAGTCCGAACTGTAGGACCGATTCGAGCTTCTTCGAAAGGGGGGCGCGAAGAAAGTCGAGTCCACAGTTTCTGGCGACTCTGCTGGGGATTTAGAGAACTTGACTCGAACTCATGATATGTTGTTTTGTTTACACTTATGTGTTTCTTTGCATTTGCATCGGTGTGCCTAAGTCACAGTGTTCGCCATCTCCTATTCTTGAACGGTTTGCTGGATGCTTGCTTGGAAAAGCTTGCCAAAGGGCTGACTGGTTGCGGGCTCTGCCATGATGGGAACACAACCCTTGGATCTGGACTACCGCTGTACCGTTTGATCCTCCTTTCACTTCTCGGTGTTAGGTGTGAAAGGTATATTAGGTAGTCTTGCTGAGGCACCCTTTTTGACCAATCGACCTAGTAGCATATCAGAAGACGTAGAGACTATTCCAAACTAGGACAGGTTGCTCACCCGAATGCAAGATTGTATGAAACCGCTTGATTGCGTAGTGAACCCCTGGCTCCTGACGAAACTAGGACAGGGTAACCCTACCCCATCATAAGGGTGTTTTGGCTCTCTTTAATTGGTATGTGCTTTACAGTGAAACTATACAGGAATGTGCATATCAGTTGCGAGTTTTGTATCTGATTGTTGGGGCAGAATTCAGTAAAGAGTACAGTCATGTAGCTATGCTCATATCTATTATGGTGACAATCAAGCTAAGGTGCTGTTTGTTTTCTCTTTTGCAAGGTAGTCCTGGAACTACATCTTCAGAAGGCTCCAATATCCCCCAAGTACATTCGACTTGTGTTGATAGACTTTGTCAGGTCGGAGATTCAGTTCCAAAGAGCAACTAGTGTTTCCTTTCCCGATGGCAGGGCAAAGAAGGGCGAGATGGGGCTCATTGGTTCAACTGATTCGACAGTCACCAGTCAGATCACCTTTGTTCAACTCAGCAGACCCTTGATGACACAGAGTCTGGAAGAAGTTGTGGCCATGATAGCAGCATTAAACCAGGGAATCGCCATGCAGGATGATACTAATGCTGAAATGCAACACCCATCTGAGGCACCTACCACATATCCAGCCTCGGGACCCAAGCCGAACTTTGACCCACTTCCGCCAGCTGAAGATTTGTAAGGTCCAAATCCTCAAGAAGGCTTGGCTCAAGCTCAGGTTTTCAGACCCTTGGTGCAGCGTAATGAGAGGCTTTATCCCTTTGGTACTAATGATCTCAAACCGACTTTGGTGAAAATTGCGACCCTTAAGAAGTGATTCAAAAAGGCACAGGGCCTTAACTCTATTCTCGACATTGAGGATGGGTACACTGAGGATGCCGTAAGGCTCCCAGATAGATTCAGAATGCCACACATTGACGGTTTCGACGGATTTGGAGATCCTATGGTACATATCCGGCTTTTCTTGGACGTTCTGAAACCGATGGGTCTGACTAAGCCGCAGAAACTCTCTTTGTATGGAAGAACCCTGTCGGGCATAGCTGCCACTTGGTACGCTAAGGTGGAGGATACAGTGAAGCTGAACTGGGAAGAATTGGCTGAGGCATTTGTCAATCAGTATTCTTACAATACCCAAGTAGAAATAACCACTTAGGACCTTGAAGCAACCCACCAAAATCCTACAGAACCTTTTGTGGAATTTGTTATAAGGTGGAGAGCAAAGGCAGCACAGATGACAGATCGGCCTTCTGTGAGGGATCAAGTGTGGATAGTGATGTAGAATCTTGAGCCTGATATGTTGTAAAAGTTAATAGTGGCTCCACTGTTCACTTTCAAAAGTTTGCATGAATTGGGGATTCAGATCGAGAATGCGTTCAACAGAGGGATTATTCCCAGAACAAGTGAACCGACAAGGAGGGTGATTTCCGGGAGTACCAATGCTAGCGGTAGCACTATTCCCAAACCGACTGAAATCAATACAGTCCCCACAGCTGACCCTTTTGCCAATGCCAACCCATAAATAGCTGGCCCAGCCCGAGCTCAAGGCAGAGCTTTCACCCCCCTCTATATGAGCCTAACTAGCGCACTAAAAGTCCTGATGGATAAAGGGTGTCTCAAAGCCCTTGATCCCCAACCTCTGCCTGACCCACTGCCTGCCAGACATAACCCCACTAAATACTGAATGTATCATCAGCAGCGCGGTCATGGCACTGATCGTTGTTACCCTCTTCGTCATGAGGTCCAAAATCTCATTGATAACCAGACGATAGCTCCACTTCAAGACCCCAATGACCAAGTATCTCATCCACACCTTAACCTCATCCATACACTGCAATCCACCTACAACCCCAGTATATACATCACCCCGGCTCATCTACCCAAGCCTGAGGTGTTTATCCCATAAAGCATGGACTTATGCATGATGGATGCACTTGAACCCCAATCATCTCAAACCCATGAACCCACTACTCCTGAGCTAATGAGAATGATTGAAGATCTTCAGAGAACTGTGGCAAATTTAGCCTTTAGGGTTTTGGCTCCATCATCGACCACATCACATGCCAGAAATTTCACGCCAAAAGGCTCCCCAATCTTGGGGCGAGTTGTAATTGAAAATGGCCAACATGAAGCCATCCCAGGTCTGGGCAATGACATGTCGACAACAACTGGACTCCGCTCTGATATAGCGACCTAATTCCTTGGTAAAGTGGAGGCAAGTGGTAAGAACAAGGATAGGGCAGGCATTGGTCCCTACGACCATCTTCAGTGGGTTGTTGAGGCTTTGAAGCTGAAGGACTAAACAAATAACAAGGGCTGGCAGTTGTTGCAAAAACTATGGATGACACTTTTGCCACTCAGGATGAGAGCATTCTGAATCAAGGGACAAGCTGGGAAAAGGGCTGTCGTACTAGAAACACCCCTTTCAACTCCAATCCTACACTCGGAAGAGATCATCAAACCCAATCAACACCTGCCAACCCCTTTGCTAGTACATCCAACACTCCACAAACCTCGAAGTACCAACCCCGAGGCCAGAGGGTCTTCACCCCGCTTTATATGACCTTGTCCAAAGCTCTCCAAATGCTTATAGGACAAGGCCATCTCAAACCCCTCGAGCCTCAGCCTCTCCCAGATCCCCTTCCGGCCAAGCATGATGCTGCCAAGTACTGTGCCTACAAACCGGTCATGGCACTGACAGTTGCTTTTGTCTTCGCCATGAAGTACAAGATTTGATTGATAACAAGGTCATCGTCGCACCAGGTCCTGTAAAGTCTGTCGGTATTGGATCGATGAACTTGGGGGATAATGTGACTATGTGATCGGGAGGTGAACCACCTGTTGATGGTGCTCATTTTTACTCCAGATGTGGTAGATGGCACGCACTGTTTTGAGCAGTGTGCAAATGTTAGTTATTTTACTTCTTGACTTGGGTATTGAGTCAGTTTTGTTGTGTTGTTTTAAGTCTGTCTTGTTCTATCGAGTCAGTCATGTTGTGTTAGAGTCGGGTGATTTCGGGGGTGTTACCTCGGACATCACTATCATGTTTTGTGTTTGTCTTTTACACTCTTTCTTTTGAGTCTGTTTCTGCCATTGAAGCTAGTTGTACCAGAAGATCTGAATGAAACGGCAGAGATTTTCACCCACTTTTCTGTGCCTTGAAATCATTGCATTGACCTAAGTTTTTCAAAACTTTTCTAACACTATAATGAAAACAAAGAGGAAGGAATTCCTTGGGATTTGTAAAAATTTGATTGATTGAGAGAAAGAGAGGCATGCTAAGCCCTTAATGAATGAGATCATGTTTGTTAATGTGAGTACTGGGAAAGATCCTGGCTTGATCCAGATTGGTTCTGCATTGTCTTCAGGGGAGCTCGAGCGACTAGCCGCTTTCTTAAAAGATTTCAAAAAAATGTTTTGCGTGGTCCTGTGAAGACATGCATGGAATCGCTCTCGAGATTGTACAATATAGGATCACTCTCGGCCTCGAGACTCGACCCCCTTTGCTTTCAAACCTTGAACCTTAATTCAGAATGTTCAACGATCAACAAAAACATAAGGCTTGTGTGGCTGGATCGGACGCAGCCCTTGAACTAGGGGCAAAATGGTCAGATCAAGATGGTCAGATGTCATTAAAGAAAGCTTGCAAGGCTAGATCAGAAGTAGCCCTCGAACTAGGGGCAAAAATGTTAGATGTGCTCAAAGATTCAAACGATGGGTCATTCTGCAAACCAATGAAGACCGGCAAGAAAGCCAAATCCCAGAATCTGGGAGAAGATAAATTATTGCTGAAGGACAATCGAGTTCCTATCCACAACACTAGGGACAAATTCCGACCTAGTTGGATGGACTCCTACATCATCAATGAACAACAGCCATTCTCCTGGATTTAGATGGTTTCGAGATCTTAAAACCGATCAACATGGGCAAGTTAAACTTTTTTATCCTTGAGAGGCTCGCTGGGCCGAAAACCCAGAAGGGCAAGGCAGGCAAAAGTTAGAGCCAAAAAGAAGAAAAAGAACAAAAATGAAAAAATGGAAATGAAGAAAAGGAAAAGAAAAGAAGAAGAAAAGAACAAAAATGAAAAGAAAAAAGAATAAAAAGAAAAGAAAAATAGAGCTCGCAAGGTTGAAAACCCAGAAGGGCGGCCTTGGCAAAAGTTAAAGTGCAAAAGGAGAGCGTCAACACCCGAGTGAACCTCGACCCGGAACTACGTACAGCATGATTCCCATCTTTGGGATACGTAGGCAACTTCATCCTAAACTCCGGCCGCAATCATTTTTAGCCTACTTGGCTCATCCATGTTGATTGGCTTATCCTTGTTCAAACTTGGCTATCTTATCCATGTGCAAATTGGCTTGTCTTTGTTCAGACTCGGTTGTCCTATTCCGTTGGAAGATTCAGCTGGAAGACAATTCAAGTTCAGATTTGAGGTTGTGCATCTCAAGAGTAGATTCTATGTTGGTCGAGCAATGGCCATTTGCAAAAATAGTTTTTGAGAATTTTTAATGAGGTTGACTAATTCTCTCAAAAATTATTCCATTTTTCCAAAACTAGACCATTTCTTGGACCCAATAAGGGAAATTTTTCAGTGCTCACAACCTGACTTGCATGATTCTAAATTAGAAAATTGGATAAGCATGTTAATCTAACTATCATATTGGTCGAAATTGTTTTAGTAGAAAGCCAAAACAAAAAATGGTCAAAATGATGAACTAGGGGCATAGTTTGAGTTAGGCTTTCTATCTTTTCCCTATTGTCAGCATACTTGCCGAAAAAGAGGCACCACATACTCGCCAGAAAGGGCACAACTGAAGCTAACATCAAAGGGCCGAAAGCTCTCTCATCCTCCAAGCAGCGAGGTATCAAGCTAAGTGCGAAGCACGAATTGGAAATGGAGCTGGATATTTGTTTCCCTCATCTGGGACGATCACGCTCAAACTGGCGTCTGACCCGGAATGGGGACGTAGAAAACGCAATGTGTGGAACTAATCAATTGAATACCTAGCCGGTGAGACGTATTGTAATTCATCTCGGTCAGGCTAAGCCAAGGGCATCGTCAACTTACGTCAAATGCTGATCTGCTGCACATCTGGTCGCACCATAACCCCTCTGTGGGAGAAGTTCACGAGTTGTGAGCGAAAGAAAGAGAATCTAATAGAATACTAGGGGCAAGAGCCCACAACTTCCTGTTTATCCATCAACCACCTAGGGGAGGGATAAAAAAATAAGTGAGATTAAAGAATAGAGAGATGTGCGTTGAGAGAAAAAGTGAGAAAAGGGCTTTTTAGAGAAAAAGAGATTGAGTGCCAGAGTGACGTAAGAATCACAAATGAGAAAGGGTGGGAAACAATACTTGGAGAAACAGGCTCCTCGTGGATCGAGAGGTCTCCCATCGATGGATAATAGAATGTCCAAATATTGTGTTTGTTGTTTTTGGTTTGTCTCGATTCTTGTTTTGAGTTGTTTTCAGTGTCAATAGATGTGTTTAGGTTGTTTTACCTATGTTTTTCCTTTGTTGAGTCGTTTTGACTGTGGTTAGTCGTAGGCTCAATACTCGGTTAAGAACTCATTCTCACTCTTAATTTCAAAAAATTCGTTTTGTGCTCAAAGTGCTGTGCTATTCTCCACATTTGTACAAATCAAGATCCTTTCTTTCATGAACTACAAGGTTCAACCCAGGTCATGTGTGAACAATAAAACCAGGACCTATCTAAAGTTACATAGGTTCCGGGCTGCAAAGCAAAAGAAAAGAGGGAAAATTTGGAGCATCTTAGTGTGTTTCAACTTCGCCAAATTTTGAGACTACATTCCAGGTGCAACTTCTTAGGCCTCGCCCTTCTCTGGAGTATGAGTGTATCTCGACCCCAAGTGTAAGCCTACTTCAAGTCAGAATGGCAGTCCAAGCAGCACCCGAGGTTTTACATGCAGATGTTACCCCTCGCCAATATGAACGGGATGTATCCTTTTTGAGCTGACATGTTGCAAAGTCCTCCGAGAGGTAAAATTGGAGGCACCAAAGTACATATCTGATGCCCTCTATTGCATAGAATGTGCATTTTTACATACACTTTGTTGCATGCGTGTCGCACATCGTTATGATTCATGCATAGAATATGTTTGCTTTCAATTCCGCATAGAATATGCTTATGTTTCATGCACGGAACATGCTTTCGATCATGCATAAAATATGCTTTTATTCATGCATAGAACATGCTTTCAATGAACATCCTGCATCGGTTGTTTATCTTGCATGGAACATGCATTGTCAATGTATTGCATTGCGAACCAATAATCTCACTCTGTGCATCTATCGCACAATAATCTCACTCGGTACATTTATCATACCAATCATTCACTTTGTATCACACTCATACTATTTTGTGCAATTTACACTTGTGCTTTCTTGCGCATCGCACTTTCTTGTGCAATTTACACTCATCGCTTTCTTGCGCATCGCACTTTCTTGTGCAATTTTACACTCACGCTTTCTTGCGCATCACACTATCTTATGCATTTCATTACATGCTCTCATCTTGCATAGAAAATGCTCATATCTTTTGCATAGAACTTGCAGTCGTTAGTGCATTGCAGCGCACTATTTTGCGCACCTTACTTGCACTCATTAGTGCATTGCATCGCGCTATTTTGCGAACCTTACCTGCACTTGTTTGTGCATTGCTCGCGCTAGTTTGCGCACCTTACCTACACTCGTTAGTACATTGCATTTCACTATTTTGCGCACCTCACCTACACTCGTTAGTGCATTGCATCGCGCTATTTTGCGCACCTTACCTGCACTCCCTAGTGCTTTGCATCGCGTTATTTTGCGCATCTTACCTGCACTCCTTAGTGCATTGCATCGTGCTATTTTGCGCACCTTACCTGCACTTGTTAGTGCATTGCATTGCGCTATTTTGCGCACCTTACCTGCACTTGTTTGTGCATTGCATTGTGCTATTTTGCGCACCTTACTTGCACTTGTTTGTGCTTTGTATCGCACTATTTTGTGCATTCACATTGTTCGCACTATGTTGTGCATTCACATTGTTTGCATTGTCTTGTGCACCTTGCATCGCACTGTCATGTGCACCCTGCATCGCACTATCTTGTGCACTTACATCGCACTATCCTGCACATTCACTTGTGTGGCACTGTCTTTTGCATCCCCTGCATCACACTGTCTTGTGTACCTGTATAGCACCGTCTTGTGCATTTCACATTACTCGCACTGTCTTGTGTACCTGTATAGCACTGTTTTGTGCATTCCTTCATCACACTATTTTGTGTAGTGCATCGCACTGTCTTGTGCATTTCACCCTTCATTGCACTATTTTGTGCATTTCAAATCACTCGCATTATCTTGTGCATTTCATTGCATCGCACTGTTTTGTGCACCTTGTATCGCATTATCTTGTGCATTCACACCTGTTTCGTTCATTCACTTGCATTGCACTGTCTTGTGCATTACACTCGTGCTTTCTTGCGCATCGCACTATCTTGTGCACCTACATTGCACTGTTTTGTGCATCTTGTTAGCACTGTCTTGTGCGTTTCAACCTGCATCACACTGTCTTGTGCACCTATATAGCACTGTTTTGTGCATTCACGCTGCCTCGCACTGTCTTGTGCACTCCCCGATCTAGGAGACCTTAAATCCTCTAAAGGTGCAATTCCTTTGGTGTTTGTCGTGCCCGAACGACTTCCCGGTGGTCTGGTATAGCCACCTGCCTGTGTTTGTAGTGAGTTCCTAAGAGATCAACTGAGATAGTGCAAACTAGAGTTCGAATGGCGATGCCTAGAGCGCAAAGGTTTGGAATTTCTGAGACTAAAGTCTGGTTTAAATACCCAGGGGTGTATTCTCAGCTTGAAATCTATATGGCAGCCTCATAGGTTGAGGTAGCGTGTGTGCGCCTCGATTCTGGATACTGAACCAACCTAGTCTATCACCCTGTTGGAGAATAGGGAAAGTTGCGAACATAGCCAGGGAGAAAAGTAGTACCTGCGGTTCAGAAACGAAGATGCAGAAGAGGAAGAACCCCAACAGCATAAGGTGAGTCATCACCAATTGCCTCTGTAAGGTACCTTCACTTCCTAGCTACTACATCATATATTACGTCTATTGCATTGCATATAGCATTTATCACATGCATCTACTACATTATCCATTTTATCGCCTGCATCCTTTCCATGTTAAGCTTAGTCTGGCATGTGCTCATACATTTCCTTCGTTGAAGCATGGTTCTGTGATAATGTGTACGCATCTATTCCACTAAGAGAATTGTGGTCTGAGGGGTGTCAGCACCTTTTCTGTGTTAGACGTGGTCTGTTTTGTTGTCCATACCTTTTCTAGATAAAATGGTTTGGCCTGCGCCTTATTCTCTGCATCCATTGCATCCATTGCATCGTATTTTGTTTTGTTGCATTCAACATTTAGGATCACGATCTTTCCTCAGCAGATCATTCCTCACTTATATCATGACACCCAATTACTTGTATTCTTTCTACGAAACACACAGTTCTGCATGTGCACACGCCTATTCCACTAAGAGAATTGTGGTTTGAGGATTCCGGCACCTTTTTTGTGTTAAACATGGTTTGATGTTGCATCTCCATCCCTTTATGATATTTGTGTGGTTTTGCACTATTTGTGGTCTGATGTTTGAATTACGTTGCATATCATGTGCATTGTTTCATTGCATTGCATATCATTTGTATTGTTTTGTTGCATTGTGTGTCATTTTGCATTTTGCCCTTGAACTACGCTGGTTTGATTCCTTGCAAAGGGATACGTAGGCAACCCTTGGGTTCAACCAATTGCATTTGCATTTTGTTTATTTGTCCAAGTCTTCAGCCCTGTCAAAAATGAGTCGTCTTTGGGCTTTGACATTCACTCACGTCATTTCCAGACTTTGAGCTCTGTCAAAGAGGGGCAACTGTAGACACCCCATTTTTGACCGCCCTTAAGACTTGGGTGCTACTGATTGCTTACTTGATGGTGCAGGCTATGTTGTGTAAAGGGTTCGATTTCTTCAGCAAGGAGAGCGTCAAATCCCAAACCTTACACCCCTTTTGGACCAAAGCATTTTGACCAAAATGATTTGAGACCTTAAAACCCTCTCTTTCAAAATATTTTTGAGAAAAGTTTCTACGTTGTTCCGAGGCTCGCATTTCGTTAAATGTTGCGCTTTTCGCTAAACCGAGCAAGGACAAAGTGGAAATGCATGAAAGAGAGGTGAAATTTTTGAAAAATCTTCCAAAACATCTTGTTTAGAGGTTTGGAGTTGGAGAAAATTGGGAGGGGAAGAACCTAGTTGGGGGAAGAAGTGGGCATGAATCGTTAAGAGAGAGTCAAGCAGCCCTTGCTAAATCAGGCCTATCCGTTTGCACAGTTGGATTTCAGCTATGAGCCCACCACCGTTGGAAAGTGGACTTCCAGGGCTTCATTTTGCACTCAAGAATCTCTTAAAGTCGTGTCCAGATGAGGGAGATATGGTTGGTTGAAGTTAGGCATCAATCCGATTGGGCTGAAAATGAGCATACTTCACTAAAATGAGCATAACTTCTTGCACACTTGGAATTTTGATGTGAAGTTGGAAAGAATACTTCCAGGGCTTCAAATTAGGCTAAACAATGACCTGCAAAGGAGTCCAGATAAAGGAGATTTGCCTGCTTGAAGTCGGGGCCAGAAACCTGTTTTTACTTTCCTGCCACTAGTGAAGCTTGTCAGCCATGTGTCGGCCACAAATGGAGTTTTTCGGCCATAGGTCGGCCAGAAGTGACCCTTGTCGGCCACCACTGGTGGCTGGTTAGCCACCAATGGTTGCCGATCGGCCACAAGTGTCCAGGAAGCTCAAATTTTGCAGATATTTCTTCTCCAGTTGTTCTACACTGTGCCAGCTGTCTCTAAATTAGATATTTTTGACCAAGGCTCTCTTTTTTCTATATATAGAGGCCATATCTATCATATTGCAAGGTTATCAAATTTTGGGAGCCTCTCTCTCTAAAAATCCCCTCTCTATAATTCCTCTCTAGATTTCTGTCTCTCTTGCCCTTTTGTGCTAAGAAGTAGAGATACACTTCTCCTTTGCCTAGAGATCCCTGATCAAAGTTTCTTTATCTTGGAGCTGAGGTTCTTTAAGGCAGTTTGAGCTCCTAAGGGTGGTTTAAGCTCAGAATTGTGACTGTTTTGTGCTGTGCTTCAAGAGGTAAAAGTCTAACCTTATAGGCTTTATTTTAATCACTTGCTTTGCCATCTTTTACACTATTTTTGAGCTGGTTTTCAACTGTAAAAACCTCTATTTTTCAATCCTAAAAATGGTGGTTTGAGCCTATTTTAAGCTAGGGGGTTGTCTCCCCTTTTTGCTCTTTGGCTTGTGAAACCTTTTGTGCCATTTCTTACTATCTTTAAATTAAAATTTTTGGCCCTTTTAAACTGAAATCTAAAGTTATTTCAATGATAAAAATCAACTTTTGAAGTCCCAAATAGGAGGGGTTAGCCTCCCCTCCTTGTGTCTTGCTTCCATGCCTAGGTTGCTTCACATATTAGCTTGATTTTGTAGCTTGTGTTAGCTTAGTTTAAGCATGTTTTAGGCTCTATTTTTGCATGTTTCAACTCAGTTTTGGGTTGGTTGGAGCATTTGTTGCTTGCTTTTTGTACTTGTAGTGCAATTGTGCTTACTCGTCTAGAATGCCTAATGGTTTAGCCTATTTTGTAGCGTGTGTTAGCTTAACTTTAGATTGTTTTAGCTACTATTTTGGCCTACTTTAACTATATTTTGGGCTGGTTAAGTCCTTTGAGGCTTGTCTTGCATGGCTATAGTGTAATGGTCTTCACTAGCTCATTGTGTTAAGGCTTTAAGCATGTTATGCTTGAATTGTTTGCATGTTATAGCATCACTTTACATATGATTTCAGTGTATATAGCTCTGTCACACTATCACTTATTTCACTCTTTCATTGCTTTTGAGAGTTGCGTTTTGAGTCTTGTTTGCAAGCTAACATGTGAGCATATTTTTCTAGCCTTTTGTGCCTCAATCTCAGCATGTTTTAGCTGCTGATTTGGCATGTTTTAACTCTATCTAGAGTTGGTTTGGTCAGCTGAGCTTTGTGTTGCATGCTTATAGTGTTGTGATCTTCACTAGCTTAATGTTTTAGGCTCTTAGCATGTCTTGCATGTGTTGCTTGCATGATTTACTGTCTTTTTACATGCTATTTCAGCACTGAAATATCTACAATCTCCCTCAATTCTTCACTTTTTCCTTTGTTTTGAAAGTGGCCTTGAGCCCCTTGTTGGCTTGATTGTGAAATTGAGGCTCTCATGCCTAATGGTTTTAATCCTCTCTTGAGGGTTTCTACTAACCAACAGCATGAGGCCTCTTTCACGCTCAAGGTACTTGTGGCTTACGCCCTCTT
The DNA here is from genome assembly GCA_030407325.1 of Camellia japonica. NCBI lineage: Eukaryota > Viridiplantae > Streptophyta > Magnoliopsida > Ericales > Theaceae > Camellia > Camellia japonica. Next base: position 155,905,460 of record JAPPVO010000002.1, read on the forward strand.
TCCAATTAGAGGACTCTCACTTTGGACTTAATCGGTTAAAGGACTAATCGGTAATGTAAAATGTGTAAACAAAATGAACCAAGTAAAACTTGAGCAAGATAAGCATATTTGTGTTGCATTGCACGTGTTTGGATTGGACGTTAATCCAAACACAAGAAAAATGGGACGTTTCATACTCAAAGTGATGAAACGTGCCACTTTTCTTGGTCACTGACACCCTTGATCATGCGTGATAGGGTGGTGGTCCTTCGAGTCTTATGTGTGCATTCATTAAGCTTGTACAAGCTTGGTTTTCTAGCCATCATGCATTGAAAATGCTTGGTTGAGGGCTTGAGAGCCAAGAGCTACACTCCTATAAGCTTGAGAAATGATAAGGAGTGTAGCAGCACACACATTCCTTGAAAATGCTTTGTTTTGCCTCTGTTGCTCTCTGTTGCAGTAAAAGCAGAAGTCCAGAAAATGGGGGTGGCCAACCGGCCACTTGAAGTAGCCGACCGGCCACTTAAACTAGCCGACTGGCCAGTTGAGGTGACCGACAGCCACTTTTTGTAGCCGACCGGCCACCAATGAATTTTTGTGCAAGTGTGTTCCTGTGTTGGAGCAGAGGCAATCTAGAAGTTGGTGCAATTTTGCAAGATCAAATGAGTGCAAACAGAGGCATCCAATGACAAGGCAAGAGCATTTTCGGGAGGAAGCAACCGAGCATGCATGCATCCCTCGTCCCTCGAGGTCGTTTAAATTGCTTTACTAGTTAGTTAGCAGAGCTAATCATTCAATTCGTTTTGTAACATTTTAATTAGCTTAGCATGGCTAGTTATTCAATTGTGTTGTAATAATTAATTAGCTAGAATAGTTAATTAGTTCGTTTTGTAATAATTAGCTTAGCTTAGTCTAGCTTAGCTTATTTATTCGGACCCTCATTCGAGAGGGCGCAATGTTGTAATAAGTGTGCGTGTCTGTGCATGTCTTCCAACCCCACATCTTTCTCCCTTTTATTTATCTGCTTTCGATTGTTAGATTAGGGATCATGTTTCGATTAGCATACATTATGCTTTCATGTTTGCATCATTCATTTGTCTTGCATGCACCGAGGCTCGGCGCATCATTCAAACTACATTGTATTTCAATGCACTTATTTGAATACGTGTTTCAAAGCATGTTATCAAATTGTTGCATTCATATGCCATCTTAGGTAGCCGAGCCTATTTAGTTGCATTATTATGTGTTGCATTAGGCATCTAACATAGTTAGGATCATGCATTGTTTCTAACTAGCTTTTTTTGGCTTGGACTACACTGTAAGTTTTACACTTTATCATACTTGCATGAGTGTGGGTGCTGCCATGTTTCGCATACTTGCCATGAGGCTATTTGCTTATAAGATTAATTGCTTGAATGCCTGTGGATGAAGGCTTGATTACTTGAATTGGAACAATTCGATGATTGGGAGTTTTAAGCCCACTTTGCGAAGTGGCAAATCATGTTTTAAGCCCACTTGAGGGTGGTAAATCCGCGTTTTAGGCCACTTGAGGGTGGCACCTTCAAACCATTTTCGAAAACAAACATGAGTTGAATTCATTCCAATTTTTTCGATTATAGTCTATACTTGCTTGTGTGTGCGTCACATAGTAAAGTTAGTCTAATAATCGGAATAAGAACACGTGTTTATAAAACAACATATTGTGCTTAGTAGACGCCGATCCTTTGATGGGGCGAGCGGGGGTGCTCATTTCAGGACCTTCCCCTCTCATACCCAAGTTCCCGAGCTGAAGTAACTTTGGCGATGACGGACACGTGGCCTTTGGCACGAGTCACGGTTTCCTAAATTTCCCCAAAATAAAATATTCAGGTGGCGACTCTATAATCTGGAAAAGCAGTCCAGTTTTGGCATTAATTGATCTAAAATCAATTTTCCGAAATGATTTGCCGGATTGGACTCTTTAGTGTTTATTAGTTTCACATTACACTTTGTGAAATTAGATTCAGAACCGTGAAGGGAGTTCAAACTGTAGGACCGATTCGAGCTTCTCCGAAAGGGGGGCGCGAAGAAAGTCGAGTCCACAATTTCTGGCGACTCTGCTGGGGATTTAGAGAACTTGACTCAAACTCATGATATGTTGTTTTGTTTACACTTATGTGTTTCTTTGCATTTGCATTTGCATCGGTGCACCTAAGTCACAGTGTTCGCCATCTGCTATTCCTGAACGGTTTGCCGGAGGCTTGCTTGGAAAAGCTTGCCAAAAGGCTGACTGGTTGCGGGCTCTGCCACGATGGGAACACAACTCTTGATCTAGACTACCGCTGTACCGTTTCATCCTCCTTTCACTTCTCGGTGTTAGGTGTGAGAGGTATATTAGGTAGTCTTGCTGAGGCACCCTTTTTGACCAATCGAACTAGTTGCATATCGGAAGACGTAGAGACTGTTCCAAACTAGGACAGGTTGCTCACCCGAATGCAGGATTGTATGAAACCGCTTGATTGCGTAGTGAACCCCTGGCTCCTGACGAAACTAGGACAAGGTAACCCTGCCCCATCATAAGGGTGTTTTGGCTCTCTTTAATTGGTATGTGCTTTATAGTGAAACTGTACAGGAATGTGCATATCAGTTGCGAGTTTTGTATCTGATTGTTGGGGATGTAGCTTTGCTCATATCTATTATGGTGAAAATCAGGCTGAGGTGTTGTTTGTTTTCTCTTTTGCAAGGTAGTGCTGGAACTACATCTTCAGAAGGCTCCAATATCCCCCAAGTACATTCGACTTGTGTTGATAGACTTTGTCAGGTCGAAGATTCAGTTCCAAAGAGCAACTAGTGTTTCCTTTCCCGATGGCAGGGCAAAGAAGGGCGAGACAGGGCTCATTGGTTCAACTGGTCCGATAGTCACCAGTCAGATCACCTTTGTTCAACTCAGCAGACCCTTGATGACACAGAGTCTGGAAGAAGTTGTGGCCATGATAGCAGCATTAAACCAGGGAATCGCCATGCAGGATGATACTAATGCTGAAATGCAGCACCCATCTGAGGCACCTACCACATATCCAGCCTCGGGACCCAAGCCGAACTTTGAACCACTTCCGCCAGCTGAAGATTTGCAAGGTCCAAATCCTCAAGAAGGGTTGGCTCAAGCTCAGGTTTTCAGACCCTTGGTGCAGCGTAATGAGAGGCTTTATCCCTTTGGTACTAATGATCTCAAACCGACATCGGTGAAAATTGCGACCCTTAAGAAGTGATTCAAAAAGGCACAGGGCCTTAACTCTATTCCCGACATTGAGGATGGGTACACTGAGGATGCCGTAAGGCTCCCAGATAGATTCAGAATGCCACACATTGACGGTTTCGACGGGTCTGGAGATCCTATGGTACATATCCGGCTTTTCTTGGACGTTCTGAAACCGATGGGTCTGACTAAGCCGCAGAAACTCTCTTTGTATGGAAGAACCCTGTCGGGCATAGCAGCCACTTGGTACGCTAAGTTGGAGGATACAGTGAAGCTGAACTGGGAAGAATTGGCTGAGGCATTTGTCGATCAGTATTCTTACAATACCCAAGTAGAAATAACCACTCAGGACCTTGAAGCAACCCACCAAAATCCTACAGAACCTTTTGTGGAATTTGTTATAAGGTGGAGAGCAAAGGCAGCACAGATGACAGATCGGCCTTCTGTGAGGGATCAAGTGTGGATAGTGGTCTAGAATCTTGAGCCTGATATGTTGTAAAAGTTAATAGTGGCTACACTATTCACTTTCAAAAGTTTGCATGAATTGGGGGTTCAGATCAAGAATGCGTTCAACAGAGGGATTATTTCCAGAACAAGTGAACCGACAAGGAGGGTGATTTCCGGGAGTACCAATGCTAGCGGTAGCACTATTCCCAAACCCACTGAAATCAATACAGTCCCCACAGCTGACCCTTTTGCCAATGCCAACCCATAAATAGCTGGCCCAGCCCGAGCTCAAGGCAGAGCTTTCACCCCCCTCTATATGAGCCTAACTAGCGCACTAAAAGTCCTGATGGATAAAGGGTGTCTCAAAGCCCTTGATCCCCAACCTCTGCCTGACCCACTCCCTGCCAGACATAACCCCACTAAATACTGAATGTATCATCAGCAGCGCGGTCATGGCACTGATCGTTGTTACCCTCTTCGTCATGAGGTCCAAAATCTCATTGATAACCAGACGATAGCTCCACCTCAAGACCCCAATGACCAAGTATCTCATCCACACCTTAACCTCATCCATACACTGCAATCCACCTACAACCCCAGTATATACATCACCCCAGCTCATCTACCCAAGCCTGAGGTGTTTATCCCATAAAGCATGGACTTATGCATGATGGATGCACTTGAACCCAAATCATCTCAAACCCATGAACCCACTACTCTTGAGCTAATGAGAATGATTGAAGATCTTCAGAGAACTGTGGCAAATTTAGCCTTTAGGGTTTTGGCTTCATCATCGACCACATCACATGCCAGAAATTTCATGCCAAAAGGCTTTCCAATCTTGGGGCGAGTTGCAATTGAAAATGGCCAACCTGAAGCCATCCCAGGTGTGGCCAATGACATGTCGACAACAACTGGACTCCGCTCTGATATAGTGACCCAATTCCTTGGCAAAGTGGAGGCAAGTGGTAAGAACAAGGATAGGGTAGGCATTGGTCCCTACGACCAGCTTCAGTGGGTTGTTGAGGCTTTGAAGCTGAAGGACTAAACGAATAACAAGGGCTGGCAGTTGTTGCAAAAACTGTGGATGACACTTTTGCCACTTAGGATGAGAGCATTCTGAATCAAGGGACAAGCTAGGAAAAGGGCTGTCGTACTAGAAACACCCCTTTCAACTCCAATCCTACACTCGGAAGAGATCATCAAACCCAATCAACACCTGCCAACCCCTTTGCTAGTACATCCAACACTCCACAAACCTCGAAGTACCAACCCCGAGGCCAGAGGGTCTTCACCCCGCTTTATATGACCTTGTCCAAAGCTCTCCAAATGCTTATAGGACAAGGCCATCTCAAACCCCTTGAGCCTCGGCCTCCCCCAGATCCCCTTCAGGCCAAGCATGATGCTGCTAAGTACTGTGCCTACAAACCGGTCAAGGCACTGACAGTTGCTTTCGTCTTCGCCATGAAGTACAAGATTTGATTGACAACAAGGTCATCGTCACACCAGGTCCTGTAAAGTTTATCGGTATTGGATCGATGAACTTGGGAGATAATGTGACTATGTGATCGGGACGTGAACCACCTGTTGATGGTGCTCATTTTTACTCCAGATGTGGTAGATGGTACGCACTGTTTTGAGCAGTGTGCAAATGTTGGTTATTTTACTTCTTGACTTGGGTATTAAGTCAGTTTTGTTGTGTTGTTTTGAGTTTGTCTTGTTGTATCGAGTCAGTTATGTTGTGTTAGAGTCGGGTGATTTCGGGGGTGTTACCTCGGACATCACTATCTTGTTTTGTGTTTGTCTTTTACACTCTTTCTTTTGAGTCTGTTTCTGCCATTGAAGCTAGTTGTGCCAGAAGATCTGAATGAAACGGCAGAGATTTTCACCCACTTTTCTGTGCCTTGAAATCATTGCATTGACCTAAGTTTTTCAAAACTTTTCTAACACTATAATGAAAACAAAGAGGAAGGAATTCCTCGGGATTTGTAAAAATTTGATTGATTGAGAGAAAGAGAGGCATGCTAAGCCCTTAATGAATGAGATCATGTTTGTTAATGTGAGTACTGGGAAAGATCCTGGCTTGATCCAGATTGGTTCTGCATTGTCTTCAGGGGAGCTCGAGCGACTAGCCGCTTTCTTAAAAGATTTCAAAAAAATGTTTTGCGTGGTCCTGTGAAGACATGCATGGAATCGCTCTCGAGATTGTACAGTATAGGATCACTCTCGGCCTCGAGACTCGACCCCCTTTGCTTTCAAACCTTGAACCTTAATTCAGAATGTTCAACGATCAACAAAAACATAAGGCTTGTGTGGCTGGATCGGAGGCAGCCCTGAACTAGGGGCAAAATGGTCAGATCAAGATGGTCAGATGTCATTAAAGGAAGCTTGCAAAGCTGGATCAGAAGTAGCCCTCGAACTAGGGGCAAAAATGTTAGATGTGCTCAAAGATTCAAACGATGGGTCATTCCGCAAACCAATGAAGACTGGCAAGAAAGCCAAATCCCAGAATCTGGGAGAAGAGAAATTATTGCTGAAGGACAATCGAGTTCCTATCCACAACACTAGGGACAAATTTCGACCTGGTTGGATGGACTCTTACATCATCAATGAACAACAGCCATTCTCCTAGATTTAGATCGCTTCGAGATCTTAAAACCGATCAACATGGGCAAGTTAAACTTTTTTATCCTTGAGAGGCTCGCTGGGCCGAAAACCCAGAAGGCAACCCAGGCAAAAGTTAGAGCCAAAAAAGAAGAAAGAAACAAAAATGAAAATGGAAATGAAGAAAAGAAAAGAAAAGAAGAAGAAAAGAACAAAAATGAAGAAAAAAGAGAATAAAGAAAGAAAAATAGAGCTCGCAAGGTTGAAAACCCAGAAGGGCGGCCTTGGCAAAAGTTAAAGTGCAAAAGGAGAGCGTCAACACCCGAGTGAACCTCGACCCGGAACTACTACGTCACAACATGATTCCCATCTTTGGGATACGTAGACAACTTCATCCTGAACTCCGTCCGCAATCATTTTTAGCCTACTTGGCTCATCCATGTTGATTGGCTTATCCTTGTTCAAACTTGGCTATCTTATCCATGTGCAAATTGCTTGTGTTTGTTCAGACTCGGTTTGTCCTATTCCGTTGGAAGATTCAGCTGGAGACAATTCAAGTTCAGATTTGAGGTTGTGCATCTCAAGAGTAGATTCTATGTTGGTCGAGCAATGGCCATTTGCAAAAATAGTTTTTGAGAATTTTTAATGAGGTTGACTAATTCTCTCAAAAATTATTCCATTTTTCCAAAACTAGACCATTCCTTGGACCCAAAAAAGGGAAATTTTTCAGTGCTCATAACCTGACTTGCATGATTTTAAATTAGAAAATTGGATAAGCATGTTAATCTAACTATCATATTGGTCGAAATTGTTTTAGTAGAAAGCCAAAACAAAAAATGGTCAAAATGATGAACTAGGGGCATAGTTTGAGTCAGGCTTTCTATCTTTTCCCCGTTGTCAGCATACTTGCCAAAAAAGAGGCACCACGTACTCGCCAGAAAGGGCACAACTGAAGCTAACATCAAAGGGCCGAAAGCTCTCTCATCCTCCAAGCAGCGAGGTATCAAGCTAAGTGCGAAGCACGAATTGGAAATGGAGCTGGATATTTGTTTCTCTCATCTGGGACGGTCACGCTCAAACTGGCGTCTGACCCGGAATGGGGATGTAGAAAACGCAGCGTGTGGAACTAATCAATTGAATACCTAGCCGGCGAGACGTATTGTAATTCATCTCGGTCAGTCTAAGCCAAGGGCATCGTCAACTTACGCCAAATGCTGATCTGCTGCACATCTGGTCGCACCATAACCCCTCTGTGGGAGAAGTTCACGAGTTGTGAGCGAAAGAAAGAGAATCTAATAGAATACTAGGGGCAAGAGCCCACAACTTCCTGTTTATCCATCAACCACCCAGGGGAGGGATAAAAAAATAAGAGAGATTAAAGAATAGAGAGATGTGCGTTGAGAGAAAAAGTGAGAAAAGGGCTTTTCAGAGAAAAAGAGATTGAGTGCCAGAGTGACGTAAGAATCACAAATGAGAAAGGGTGGGAAACAATACTTGGAGAAACAGGCTCCTCGTGGATCGAGAGGTCTCCCACCGATGGATAACAGAATGTCCAAATATTGTGTTTGTTGTTTTTGGTTTGTCTCGATTCTTGTTTTGAGTTGTTTTCAGTGTCAATAGATGTGTTTAGGTTGTTTTACCTATGTTTTTCCTTTGTTGAGTCGTTTTGACTGTGGTTAGTCGTAGGCTCAATACCCGGTTAAGATCTCATTCTCATTCTCAATTTCAAAAAATTCGTTTTGTGCTCAGAGTGTTGTGCTATTCTCCACATTTGTACAAAGCAAGATCCTTTCTTTCATGAACTACAAGGTTCAACCCAGGTCATGTGTGAACAATAAAACCAAGACCTATCTGAAGTTACATAGGTTCCGAGCTACAAAGCAAAAGAAAAGAGGGAAAATTTGGAGCATCTTAGTGTGTTTCAATTTCGGCAAATTCCGAGACTACATTCCAGGTGCACCTTCTTAGGCCTCGCCCTTCTCTGGAGTATGAGTGTATCTCGACCCCAAGTGTAAGCCTACTTCAAGTCAGAATGGCAGTCCAAGCAGCACCCGAGGTTTTCACATGCAGATGTTACCCCTCGCCAATATGAACGGGATGTATCCTTTTTGAGCTGCATGTTGCAAAGTCCTCCGAGAGGTAAAATTGGAGGCACCAAAGTACATATCTGATGCCCCTCTATTGCATAGAATGTGCATTTTTACATACACTTTTGTTGCATGCGTGTCGCACATCGTTATGATTCATGCATAGAATATGTTTGCTTTCAATTCCGCATAGAATATGCTTATGTTTCATGCACGGAACATGCTTTCGATCGTGCATAAAATATGCTTTTATTCATGCATAGAACATGCTTTCAATGAACATCCTGCATCGGTTGTTTATCTTGCATGGAACATGCATTGTCAATGTATTGCATTGCGAACCAATAATCTCACTCTGTGCATCTATCGCACAATAATCTCACTCGGTACATTTATCATACCAATCATTCACTTTGTATCACACTCATACTATTTTGTGCAATTTACACTTGTGCTTTCTTGCGCATCGCACTTTCTTGTGCAATTTACACTCTCGCTTTCTTGCGCATCGCACTTTCTTGTGCAATTTTACACTCACGCTTTCTTGCGCATCACACTATCTTATGCATTTCATTACATGCTCTCATCTTGCATAGAAAATGCTCATATCTTTTGCATAGAACTTGCATCGCGCTATTTTGCGCACCTTACATGCACTCGTTAGTGCACTGCTTGCGCTATTTTGCGCACCTTACTTGCAGTCGTTAGTGCATTGCAGCGCACTATTTTGCGCACCTTACTTGCACTCGTTAGTGCATTGCATCGCGCTATTTTGCGAACCTTACCTGCACTCGTTTGTGCATTGCTTGCGCTATTTTGCGCACCTTACCTACACTCATTAGTACATTGCATTGCACTATTTTGCGCACCTCACCTGCACTCGTTAGTGCATTGCATCGCGCTATTTTGCGCACCTTACCTGCACTCCTTAGTGCTTTGCATCGCGTTATTTTGCGCACCTTACCTGCACTCCTTAGTGCATTGCATCGCGCTATTTTCCGCACCTTACCTGCACTTGTTAGTGCATTGCATCGCGCTATTTTGCGCACCTTACCTGCACTTGTTTGTGCATTGCATCGCGCTATTTTGCGCACCTTACCTGCACTTGTTTGTGCATTGCATTGTGCTATTTTGCGCACCTTACTTGCACTTGTTTGTGTTTTGGATCGCACTACTTTGTGCATTCACATTGTTCGCACTATGTTGTGCATTCACATTGTTTGCATTGTCTTGTGCACCTTGCATCGCACTGTCATGTGCATCCTGCATCGCACTACCTTGTGCACCTACATCGCACTATCCTGCGCATTCACCTGTGTGGCACTGTCTTTTGCATCCCCTGCATCACACTGTCTTGTGTACCTGTATAGCACCGTCTTGTGCATTTCACATTACTCGCACTGTCTTGTGTACCTGTATAGCACTGTTTTGTGCATTCCTTCATCGCACTATTTTGTGTAGTGCATCGCACTGTCTTGTGCATTTCACCCTTCATCGCACTATTTTGTGCATTTCAAATCACTCGCATTATCCTGTGCATTTCATTGCATCGCACTGTTTTGTGCACCTTGTATCGCATTATCTTGTGCATTCACATCTGTTTCGTGCATTCACTTGCATTGCACTGTCTTGTGCATTCGCACTCTTTTGTGCATTACACTCGTGCTTTTTTCCGCATCGCACTGTCTTGTGCACCTGCATTGCACTGTTTTGTGCATCTTGTTAGCACTGTCTTGTGCACCTATATAGCACTATTTTGTGCATTCACGCTGCCTCGCACTGTCTTGTGCACTCCCCTATCTAGGAGACCTTAAATCCTCTAAAGGTGCAATTCCTTTGGAGTTTATCGTGCCCGAACGACTTCCCGGTGGTCTGGTATAGCCACCTGCCTGTGTTTGTAGTGAGTTCCTAAGAGATCAACTGAGACAGTGCAAACTAGAGTTCGAATGGCGATGCCTAGAGCGCAAAGGTTTGGAATTTCTGAGACTAAAGTCTGGTTTAAATACCCAGGGGTGTATTCTCAGCTTGAAATCTATATGGCAGCCTCATAGGTTGAGGTAGCGTGTGTGCGCCTCGATTCTGGATACTGAACCAACCTAGTCTATCACCCTGTTGGAGAATAGGGAAAGTTGCGAACATAGCCAGGGAGAAAAGTAGTACCTGCGGTTCAGAAACGAAGATGCAGAAGAGAAGAACCCCAACAGCATAAGGTGAGTCATCACCAATTGCTCTGTAAGGTACCTTCACTTCCTAGCTACTACATCATATATTACGTCTATTGCATTGCATATAGCATTTATCACATGCATCTACTACATTATCCATTTTATCGCCTGCATCCTTTCCATGTTAAGCTTAGTCTGGCATGTGCTCATACATTTCCTTCGTTGAAGCATGGTTCTGTGATAATGTGTACGCATCTATTCCACTAAGAGAATTGTGGTCTGAGGGTGTCAGCACCTTTTCTGTGTTAGACGTGGTCTGTTTTGTGTCCATACCTTTTCTAGATAAAATGTGGTTTGGCCTGCGCCTTATTCTCTGCATCCATTGCATCCATTGCATCATATTTTGTTCTGTTGCATTCAACATTTAGGATCACGATCTTTCCTCAGCAGATCATTCCTCACTTATATCATGACACCCAATTACTTGTATTCTTTCTACGAAACACACAGTTCTGCATGTGCACACGCCTATTCCACTAAGAGAATTGTGGTTTGAGGATTCCGACACCTTTTTTGTGTTAAACATGGTTTGATGTTGCATCTCCATCCCTTTATGATATTTGTGAGGATTTGCACTGTTTGTGGTTTGATGTTTGAATTACGTTGCATATCATGTGCATTCTTTCATTGCATTGCATATCATTTGTATTGTTTTGTTGCATTGTGTATCATTTTGCATTCTGCCCTTCAACTACGCTGGTTTGATTCCTTGCAAAGGGATACGTAGGCAACCCTTGGGTTCAACCAATTGCATTTGCATTTTGTTTATTTGTCCAAGTCTTCGGCCTTGTCAAAAATGGGTCGTCTTTGGGCTTTGGCATTCACTCACGTCATTTCCTGACTTCGAGCTTTGTCAAAGAGGGGCAACTGTAGACACCTCTTTTTTGACCGCCCTTAAGACTTGGGTGCTACTGATTGCTTACTTGATGGTGCATGCTATGTTGTGTAAAGGGTTCGACTTTTTCAGCAAGGAGAGCGTCAAATCCCAAACCTTACACCCCTTTTGGACCAAAGCATTTTGACCAAAATGATTTTAGACCTTAAAACCCTCTCTTTCAAAACATTTTTGAGAAAAGTTTCTACGTTGTTCTGAGGCTCGCATTTCGTTAAATGTTGCGCTTTTCGCTAAACCGAGCAAGGACAAAGTGGAAATGCATGAAAGAGAGGTGAAATTTTTGAAAAATCTTCCAAAACATCTTGTTTAGAGGTTTGGAGTTGGAGAAAATTGGAGGAGAGGGAAGAAACCTAGTTGGGGGAAGAAGTTGGGCATGAATCGTTAAGAGAGAGTCAAGCAGCCCTTGCTAAATCAGGCCTATCCATTTGCACAGTTGGATTTCAGCTATGAGCCCACCACCGTTGGAAAGTGGACTTCCAGGGCTCATTTTGCACTCAAGAATCTCTTAAAGTCGTGTCCAGATGAGGGAGATATGGTTGGTTGAAGTTAGACATCAATCCGATTGGGCTGAAAATGAGCATACTTCACTAAAATGAGCATAACTTCTTGCACACTTGGAATTTTGATGTGAGGTTGGAAAGAAGATTTCCAGGGCTTCAAATTAGGCTAAACAATGACCTGCAAAGGAGTCTAGATAAAGGAGATTTGCCTGCTTGAAGTCAGGGCCAGAAACCTGTTTTTACTTTCCTGCCACTAGTGAAGCTTGTCGGCCACAAATGGAGTTTGCCGGCCATAGGTCGGCCAGAAGTGACCCTTGTCGGCCACCACTGGTGGCTGGTCAGCCACCAATGGTTGCCGATCGGCCACAAGTGTCCAGGAAGCTCAAATTTTGCAGATATTTCTTCTCCAGTTGTTCTACACTGTGCCAGCTGTCTCTAAATCATATATTTTTGACCAAGGCTCTCTTTTTTCTATATATAGAGGCCATATCTCTCATATTGCAAGGTTAGCAAATTTTGGGAGCCTCTCTCTCTAAAAATCCCCTCTCTATAATTCTCTCTCTCTAGATTTTTGTCTCTCTTGCCCTTTTGTGCTAAGAAGTAGAGATACACTTCTCCTTTGCCTAGAGATCCTTGATCAAAGTTTCTTATCTTGGAGCTGAGGTTCTTTAAGGCTTAGTTTGAGCTCCTAAGGGTGGTTTAAGCTCAGAATTGTGACTGTTTTTGTGCTGTGCTTCAAGAGGTAAAAGTCTAACCTTATAGGCTTTATTTTAATCACTTGCTTTGCCATCTTTTTACACTATTTTTGAGCTGGTTTTCAACTGTAAAAACCTCTATTTTTCAATCCTAAAAATGGTGGTTTGAGCCTATTTTAAGCTAGGGGGTTGTCTCCCCTTTTTGCTCTTTGGCTTGTGAAACCTTTTGTGCCATTTCTTACTATCTTTAAATTAAAATTTTTGGCCCTTTTAAACACTGAAATCTAAAGTTATTTCAATGATAAAAATCAACTTTTGAAGTCCCAAATAGGAGGGGTTAGCCTCCCCTCCTTGTGTCTTGCTTCCATGCCTAGGTTGCTTCACATATTAGCTTGATTTTGTAGCTTGTGTTAGCTTAGTTTAAGCATGTTTTAGGCTCTATTTTTGCATGTTTCAACTCAGTTTTGGGTTGGTTGGAGCATTTGTTGCTTGCTTTTTGTACTTGTAGTGCAATTGTGCTTACTCGTCTAGAATGCCTAATGGTTTAGCCTATTTTGTAGCGTGTGTTAGCTTAACTTCAGATTGTTTTAGCTACTATTTTGGCCTACTTTAACTATATTTTGGGCTGGTTAAGTCCTTTGAGGCTTGTCTTGCATGGCTATAGTGTAATGGTCTTCACTAGCTCATTGTGTTAGGCTTTAAGCACGTTATGCTTGAATTGTTTGCATGTTATAGCATCATTTTACATATGATTTCAGTGTATATAGCTCTGTCACACTATCACTTATTTCACTCTTTCATTGCTTTTGAGAGTTGTGTTTTGAGTCTTGTTTGCAAGCTAACATGTGAGCATATTTTTCTAGCCTTTTGTGCCTCAATCTCAGCATGTTTTAGCCGCTGATTTGGCATGTTTTAACTCTATCTAGAGTTGGTTTGGTCAGCTGAGCTTTGTGTTGCATGCTTATAGTGTTGTGATCTTCACTAGCTTAATGTTTTAGGCTCTTAGCATGTCTTGCATGTGTTGCTTGCATGATTTACTGTCTTTTTACATGCCATTTCAGCACTAAAATATCTACAATCTCCCTCAATTCTTCACTTTTTCCTTTGTTTTGAAAGTGGCCTTGAGCCCCTTGTTGGCTTGATTGTGAAATTGAGGCTCTCATGCCTAATGGTTTTAATCCTCTCTTGAGGGTTTCTACTAACCAACAGCATGAGGCCTCTTTCACGCTCAAGGTACTTGTGGCTTACGCCCTCTTTCCAATTAGAGGACTCTCACTTTGGACTTAATCGGTTAAAGGACTAATCGGTAATGTAAAATGTGTAAACAAAATGAACCAAGTAAAACTTGAGCAAGATAAGCATATTTGTGTTGCATTGCACGTGTTTGGATTGGACGTTAATCCAAACACAAGAAAAATGGGACGTTTCATACTCAAAGTGATGAAACGTGCCACTTTTCTTGGTTACCGACACCCTTGATCATGCGTGATAGGGTGGTGGTCCTTCGAGTCTTAGTTGTGCATTCATTAAGCTTGTACAAGCTTGGTTTTCTAGCCTTCATGCATTGAAAATGCTTGGTTGAGGGCTTGAGAGCCAAGAGCTACACTCCTATAAGCTTGAGAAATGATAAGGAGTGTAGCAGCACACACATTCCTTGAAAATGCTTTGTTTTGCCTCTGTTGCTCTCTGTTGCAGTAAAAGCAGAAGTCCAGAAAATGGGGGTGGCCGACCGGCCACTTGAAGTAGCCAACCGGCCACTTAAACTAGCCGACCGGCCAGTTGTGGTGACCGACAGCCACTTTTTGTAGCCGACCGGCCACCAATGAATTTTTGTGCAAGTGTGTTCCTGTGTTGGAGCAGAGGCAATCTAGAAGTTGGTGCAATTTTCCAAGATCAAATGAGTGCAAACAGAGGTATCCAATGACAAGGCAAGAGCATTTTTGGGAGGAAGCAACCGAGCATGCATGCATCCCTCATCCCTCGAGGTCGTTTAAATTGCTTTACTAGTTAGTTAGCAGAGCTAATCATTCAATTCGTTTTGTAATATTTTAATTAGCTTAGCATAGCTAGTTATTCAATTGTGTTGTAATAATTAATTAGCTAGAATAGTTAATTAGTTCGTTTTGTAATAATTAGCTTAGCTTAGTCTAGCTTAGCTTATTTATTCGGACCCTCATTCGAGAGGGCGCAATGTTGTAATAAGTGTGCGTGTGTGTGCATGTCTTCCAACCCCACATCTTTCTCCCTTTTATTTATCTGCTTTCGATTGTTAGATTAGGGATCATGTTTCGATTAGCATACCTTATGCTTTCATGTTTGCATCATTCATTTGTCTTGCATGCACCGAGGCTCGGCGCATCATTCAAACTGCATTGTATTTCAATGCACTTATTTGAATACGTGTTTCAAAGCATGTTGTCAAATTGTTGCATTCATATGCCATCTTAGGTAGCCGAGCCTATTTAGTTGCATTATTGCATGTGTTGCATTAGGCATCTAACATAGTTAGGATCATGCATTGTTTCTAACTAGCTTTTGTTTTGGCTTGGACTACACTGTAAGTTTTACACTTTATCATACTTGCATGAGTGTGGGTGCTGCCATCTTTCGCATACTTGCCATGAGGCTATTTGCTTATAAGATTAATTGCTTGAATGCCTGTGGATGAAGGCTTGATTACTTGAATTGGAACAATTCGATGATTGGGAGTTTTAAGCCCACTTTGCGAAGTGGGAAATCATGTTTTAAGCCCACTTGAGGGTGGTAAATCCGTGTTTTAGCCCACTTGAGGGTGGCACCTTCAAACCATTTTCGAAAACAAACATGAGTTGAATTCGTTCCAATTTTTGCGATTATAGTCTATACTTGCTTGTGTGTGCGTCACATAGTAAAGTTAGTCTAATAATCGGAATAAGAACACATGTGTTTATAAAACAACATATTGTGCTTAGTAGACGCCGATCCTTTGATGGGGCGAGCGGGGGTGCTCATTTCAGGACCTTCCCTTCTCATACCCAAGTTCCCGAGCTGAAGTAACTTTGGTGATGACGGACACGTGGCCTTTGGCACGAGTCAGGGTTTCCTAAATTTCCCAAAAATAAAATATTCAGGTGGCGACTCTATAATCTGGCAAAGCAGTCCAGTTTTGGCATTAATTGATCTAAAATCAATTTTCCGAAATGATTTGCCGGATTGGACTCTTTAGTGTTTATTAGTTTCACATTGCACTTTGTGAAATTAGATTCAGAACCGTGACGGGAGTTCGAACTGTAGGACCAATTCGAGCTTCTCCGAAAGGGGGGCGCGAAGAAAGTCGAGTCCACAGTTTCTGGCGACTCTGCTGGGATTTAGAGAACTTGACTGAAACTCATGATATGTTGTTTTGTTTACACTTATGTGTTTCTTTGCATTTGCATTTGCATCGGTGCACCTCGTCACGTCACAGTGTTCGCCATCTGCTATTCCTGAACGGTTTGCCGGAGGCTTGCTTGGAAAAGCTTGCCAAAAGGCTGATTGGTTGCGGGCTCTGCCACGATGGGAACACAACTCTTAGATCTAGACTACCGATGTACCGTTCGATCCTCCTTTCACTTCTCGGTGTGAGGTGCGAGAGGTATATTAGGTAGTCTTGTTGAGGCACCCTTTTTGACCAATCGACCTAGTTGCATATCGGAAGCCGTAGAGACTGTTCCAAACTAGGACAGGTTGCTCACCCGAATGCAGGATTATATGAAACCGCTTGATTGCGTAGTGAACCCCTAGCTCCTGACGAAACTAGGATAGGGTAACCCTACCCCATCATAAGGCTGTTTTGGCTCTCTTTAACTGGTATGTGTTTTACAGTGAAACTGTACAGGAATGTGCATATCAGTTGCAAGTTTTGTATCTGATTGTTGGGGCAGAATTCAGTAAAGAGTACAGTCATTCAGCTATGCTCGTATCTATTCTAGTGAAAATCAGGCTAAGGTGCTGTCTGTTTTCTCTTTTGCAAGGTAGTCCTGGAACTATATCTTCAGAAGGCTCCAATATCCCCCGAGTACATTGCACTTGTGTTGATAGACTTTGTCAGGTCGGAGATTCAGTTCAAAAGAGCAACAAGTGTTTCCTTCGCCGATGGCAGGGCAAAGAAGGGCGAGACAGGGCTCATTGGTTCAACTGATTCGACAGTCACCAGGTAGATCACCTTTGTTCAACTCAGCAGACCCTTGATGGCACAGATTCTGGAAGAAGTTGTGGCCATGATAGCAGCATTAAAACCAGGGAATCGCCATGCAGAATGATACCAATGCTGAAATGCAACGCCCATCTAGGGCACCTACCACACATCTAGACTCGGGACCCCAGCCGAACTTTGACCCACTTCCGCTAGCTGAAGATTTGCAAGGTCCAGATCCTCTAGAAGGGTTGGCTCAAGCTCAGGTTTTCAGACCCCTGGTGCTGCCTAATGAGAGGCTTTATCCCTTTGGTACTAATGATCTCGAACCGACCTTAATGAAAATTATCAACCTTGAGAAGCAATTCAAAAAGGCATAGGGCCTTAACTCCATTCCCGACATTGAGGATGGGTACATTGAGGTTGTCGTAAGGCTCCCAGACAAATTCAAAATGCCACACATTGACCGTTTCGATGGGTTTGGAGATCCTATGGTACATATCCGGCTTTTCTTGGACATTCTGAAACCAATGGGTTTGACTAAGCCGCAGAAACTGTCTTTGTATGGAAGAACCCTGTCGGGCATAGCAGCCACTTGGTACGCTAAGTTGGAGGATATAGCGAAGTTAAACTGGGAAGAATTGGCTGACGCATTTGTCGATCAGTATTCTTACAATACCCAAGTAGAAATAACCACTCAGGACCTTGAAGCAACCCACCAGAATTGTACAGAACCTTTTGTGGAATTTGTTGCAAGGTGGAGAGCAACGGCAGCACAGATGACAGATCGGCCTTCTGTGAGGGATCAAGTGCGGATAGTGGTGCAGAATCTTGAGCTTGATATGTTGCAATATTTAATAGTGGCTCCACTGTTCACTTTCAAAAGTTTGCATGAATTGGGGGTTCAAATCGAGAATGCGTTCAACAGAGGGATTATTCCCAAAACAAGTGAACCGACAAGGAGGGTGATTTCCGAGAGTACCAATACTAGTGGTAGCACTATTCCCAAACCCACTGAAATCAATACAGTCGCCACAGCCGACCCTTTTGCCAATGCCAATCCACAAATAGCTGGCCCAGCCCGAGCTCAAGGCAAAGCTTTCACCTCTCTCTATATGAGCCTAGCTAAGGCACTAAAAGTCTTGATGGAAAAAGGGTGTCTCAAGCTGAAGAAATATTACCCCTGAGAGGCTCGCTAGGCCGAAAACCCAGAAGGGCAACCTAGGCAAAAGTTAGAGCACAAAAAATTTGAAAAACCAAAAACTGAGCTCGCAAAGTTGAAAACCCAGAAAAGGCGACCTTGGCAAAAGTTAGAGCACAAAATTAGAGCGTTAATACCCGAGCGAACCCGTACCGAACTACGTAAGGCCTGATTCTCATCTTCAAGATATGTAGGCAACCTCATTCTGAAGTTCGGTTGTAAACACCTCTAAATCAACTGTGTTCATGTGTTTGATCAAGGCATCCTTGTCTGTTCGTTATTTGAAAGATCGGTTGTGATCCTTACCCTGAGAGAAGAGGTGATTACAGTGCTGAGCAGTGCTATTCAGTTAAAGGACAATTTTCCATTTCTGGATTCGGGGTTTGTACATCTCGAGGATAGATTCCATATGTGTTAAGTTGTGATCCTTATCGAAAATGGTTTTGAAAAGTTTTGATAAAAGTTGATTTTGTTTAAATTAATCTTTTTACAGCTTAGACCATTTTTGGACCAAAAGGAAAACTTTCAGTGCCCACAGCTTCAATTTCATTGATTTCAATACAAAGTTCTCCAACTCTCAATACAAATCAAAGTTGCTTTTGTTACATTCAAAAAGAAAACTTGAAAGTTAAATCAAAGCAATAAAGTTGGGGTATAGATAAGTCAGGTGTTCCTGCGTCCCCTCCCTGTGCTTGTGAAAGCATCTGATGCTAAAGTAGGCCAGGTCTGTGCTTCATCTTCAAACCAAGTCAAGCACTCACTAGAAAGAGCGCAACTGAAATTGTGAGCGGGAGCCAGAAGTTCTCTTGTCCTCCAAGCATTGGGGTATCGTGCCAATTGTGAACCTCAGATTGGGAACAAAGCCGGGTACTCTACCCCCTCTTCTGGACAAGTCTGGTCATGTCCAAATTGATGCCTGAACTGGAACGGAAAGTAGAACACACAGTGTGTCAAGCCAATCAGCTGAATACCAGGTTGCCGAGCCATGCTGTAGCTCATCACGGGCAGATCAAACCAGGAACAACGCCAAGCAATGTCAGCAGCAAACTTGTTGCACATCCAATGGCACCACCATCCCTCGTTCGGGAAATCAACTAGCCGTTGGAAAAATAAATAGCCTCGTGCTGAATATGCAAGGCAAGAGTCCACTACCTTCAACCTGTCCATGAGCCATATCTGGGGAGGGATGAAAGAAAAGAGAGATTAAATAATAGAGAGGTGTATGTTGAAAAAAAATGTCAGAAAGGGGCTTTGAGGGAAAAGTAGAGCATGAGTGCCGAGTGATATGAGAAACACATATGAGAAAGGGTGGGAAACATTACCTGAAGAAGTAGTGGACTTCCTGCAAATCTGTTTGCCTCTCATCGATGAAAAGCGTATAAGCCCATCAAAGTCTCAGCCAGTGTCAAGCCGATGTAGCTCTTGCCCTCTTTCAAACCTTGGGCACTTCAACTGCCAAATGCTAGACCCGCTGAAACTAGGGGCAAGAAGGAAATGTGCTAGCATGCACAAACAAAGGGCATGCTGCCGAAAACCCTGCCAAAGACGGTCACCGCGGTCATCAGCATCAGAAAATCGATGAATGAGGCTGGGAATATCCAGCTCTCCGTTGTGAACCAACGGTCGAGCCTCGTGTAAAGTGAGCCCACACATTCTTCCCAAAGCTTGGATGTGACCAAAACGGGGCTGAGACAAGATTTCCTCATCACGCCAGGATTCCATTAACACTTGAAATTCTTCGATTGTCAGGCATAGCTCTTGTCCCCCGAAGTTAAAAACATGTGTAATTGGGTTCCAACATCTGGCCGCGGCATGAAGGAATGGAAAACATAGCAGAGAATGACTTAGCGGGAATAGTGCATTTATCCCAAAACCCCAGAAATTCACTTTTTTGAGCCATCTAAAGTTGCAATCCAATTTGAGAGTTTTTCAGTAAAGAATGGCTCCATTTGTGGCAAAAATAGAGCTGGAATGAAGAAACTACGAAGTCCCAGCTTTTGTAGAGGATAAGGCACTGAGTGGAAGACAGGTGGCAATACTTTGGAGGTCTCTCACATTGATGGCCGACCGGCCAGTGGTGATGGCCGACCGGCCACTTTTGTAGCTGACTGGCCACCACTTGTGGTTGACAGACACCACTGGTGGCTGATAGCCTCTGTTAATGGCCAGTAACCTTCTTGTCTGTCCCGTGGTCCACTTGTGTGTTGAGAGTGCAGAGAACCTGTGTTTTGTTCTGCCTTTTGTGCATTGTGTTGTCTTGTTTTAGTTAGTTTTGTTGAGCCATTTTGTTTCAATTTGTTTATCGAGTTGTATTTGTCTTGTTTTGCTTATCGAGTTGTATTTGTTTTGCTTATTGAGTTGTTGTATATTGTGTGCTTTTTTATCAAGGTGTATATTACTTGATTATTTATCGAGTTGTATGCAATTTCCATCAATCAAGTTCAATCTCATTTCCATGCTATGCGGTGCTCAAAATGCAAAATACAACACTTTTTCATATAAAAACTGGTTCCATTCTGATCATGGTTGTTTTTACAAAAAGTGCAGTACAAGTTTTTAAAGCAAAAAAAAAAACCTGTCTAAAACTGTACAATGTGCTAAAAGTACTAACAAGAAGATACAAAGCAAAAACACATGAATCAACGCCAGTTATCTCAGTCTCGAGAGGCCCTCTTCGTCCTCTTCCATGGCATGGCCTCAGAGCTGTCTCCATTAGCGCTGCTGTCTGCACCCCCCTCTGAACGAGAGTCTGAACTAGAGTGTAGACACCCCATTTTTGACCGTCCACAAGACTTGGACGTCAACGTTTGAAGACTCGATGATCATCCATGTTCGTCTTCGTTTTGAGTTCCCGGAGGTCTCGGTCGTGCGCCTTGCCTCAAGATCTCTCAACTTGTCTGTTTTGTGCTTGTTGTGGACCAAGGACTTGTGTTTTTGCTTCTAAGGAAAGAGGGTGGCTTGTTGGCCATCCCCTCAACCCATCGGCCAAGGCATGAGGCCATCGGCCTTTTTTTCTTGCCATCGGCCAAAAGTGTTGGCTGATCGCACTGTTTTTGGTCGATCGGCACTATGTTGTCGATCGGCCATATTTTTTGGCCGAGCCCTGTTCATCTGCTTTATGCAGATATTTATGGCAGCTATCATGCTGGCATGCACAATTCACATCCTCCATACACGTGTATGAAGGGATTTGTTTCAATTACTTAGCTTGCTCAACAAGTTTCGGAATTGAACTTCTATAAAGAGGGAGCCCCTCCTCCCTTCTCAGAGGTTCAGAAAATTCAGTCTTGAGGGATAGATATACTTTTGTATCTATATTCTTTTGTTTGACCTTGTTTTGAGCTTCAAAAGTGTCATTTTGTCTTACAATTGTACACAAACACACACTAGAACACCATCTTCTTGGAGCTGAGGTCCCTTGAGGTTGATTTTAGTGTTCTTGGGCTGGTTTTGATCAGAGAAGGTTGCTGGAGCAGTGTTCTTGAAGGTGGTCTTCAAGGGTGAGTTCCTTGCTTTTAAACCCCCATTCTTGTTTTAGCTTTTAGACCTACTTGCTTATTGTTTTAAGCTTAACTCTTAACTGATAAAAGTTCTGTTTTTACACGCTTTAAATCTTTGGTTAAGGTCACTTTTTGGTTGGGGGTCATCTCCTCCCTCCAAGACCTTGTTAGGCCTTGTTTTAGGCCATCCCTTTTGGCCCTTGTTTTAGGCTTTCCATGACCTTTCTACCACTGAAATCCAGAGGATTTTCAATGGTGGAAAGGTGGTTTTGGAGTCCTAAATAGGAGAGGGTCATCCCCTCTCCTTGTTGTTTTGTATGCTTGCATAAGTGGCTTATATTGGTAGCATGTTGGCTTAGCTTGTTTTAGTTTCATTTCAGTATGTATTAGGCTTTGTTTTGCCATGGTACAACACTGTTTTTGCTTGGTTTTTTCACTCCATGCATGGTTTATACACTTGTAGTGTAAATCACACACACTAGTCTTGTATGCTTCATAAAGTAGCATGTCATTTTAGCCTATGTTGTGTCTATTTCAGCATGTATTTGGTGTTGTCTTACCATGTCATACCTCTGTTTAGGTTTGGTTTGGCTAGCCTTTGCATGCCTCATGCACTTGTAGTGCATTTCCATGAAATTGCCTTAACATGATTTGTGCTTTAAGCCATGTTTTTAGCATGATTTTGGCTTGATTCAAAGAAGCTTTTAGCCTTATTTTACCATGCTTAAGGTCTGTTTGGTGTTGTTTTGGTCATGCTTGCATTGTTTTGTATAGCCATAAGGCATTCTAACTTGTTAGTTTTGAGTGTCCAAGTCACTAGTATGCTTTATTTCGACTATTCTTATGATTTGGCATCATTCCGTATGAGATTTCAGTCCATGTTTCATGCTCAAATGCTTGCACTTATCACTCCTTTAATGCTTTAAAGAGTTGATGTCTTATGCCTCATGAACGGACCATTGTGTATGCCTCCATGCTTAGGTCTTTGGGATGCCATCTAAGTGGGTTTTTGGGCTTATTTTGATATGCCATAACTCTGTTTTTCATTGGATAATTCATGCCATGTTTGGTTTTGATAGGTGTAGTGTAACACCCCTTTTGTAGCCTTGCATGCCTCATGCTTTTGGTGTTGTGTTCTAGCTTGTGTTGGCTAGTTTCGAGTATTTTTTGGTCTTGTATTGACCTATCTTGGGACTGTTTTGATAGCCCTTGGCCCTTTGGGGCTTGCCTCGCATGGCCATGGTTTGAGTCCCTTGGCTAGTTTTAAGTTTTAAGCCTTCTTGCATGATTTGCTTGCTTTAATTGCTTAATTTGGCACCTTTCCATGTGTGATTTCAGAGCTTACCATGTTTGTCACATGTCCATATTTGTCCCCTTTTAAGTGTTCTTGAAAGTTGCCCTCCCATGCCTAGGTGATAGGCCATCACATGTGCATGTTTGTTTGTGCTTTTGTCTATCATTTCTTAGCATTTTGGCCACTGATTTGGGCACGTTTAAGAGTTGTCCACTTTAGTTTAAATCCATCTTTGCATGTTGTTGCATGCTTGTCTTGCATGTTGTTGCATGCTTGCTTCGTTTTGCATGTTGTTGCATGCCATGCATGTTTACATGTTTAGGTTGTATGCCTATTGCATATTAGATGCATTGCATGATCTTGTTGCATACTTGTTGCATGCTTGAGTTGTTCGCATCATGCTTGCATGTTTGCATTGCATTATGTGTGCATCCCTTGCCTCTTGATCAAGCATGATAGAGGTTGGGGCCCCTTATGTGTTTTGTGCATTTCATTTGAAATTGAATTGCACACTTGGCTCCTTTGGCCATCATGCATTGGAATGCTTGATTGGTGGCCCGAGGGTCGAGAACTACACTCTTTTGAGTCTTAAACATGATAAGGGGTGTAGTTGCAAACATTGTCTTGTAAATGTATTGCCATGCTCTGTTTGTCCTCTGCTGCAGCAAAAGGAGCATTTTACAGGAAGAGATGGCTGGTCGGCTATCTTCAGTGCCGGTCGGCTACAAATGTCTGGCCAAGAGATTTATTTTTGGTCGATGACCAGTTTCCCTTGGCCGATGGCCTCATCTTTTGGCCGATGGCCTCTCAGAGTGTCCTTGAGGTGATTCAGAATCATCACAGAGAATTGTGCAGTTTTTAGAGGTGAAAAACAGTGCAAACAGAGGCAACATGAGGTATGGCAACGGATTTCCGAGCGAAGCCAACCAAGCATGCATTTGTTCCTCTTCCCGAGGCTGCTTTACTACTTTCATAGCTTAATTAATTTGTTTAATTAGTTAAGAGTTGTGTAATAATTAATTAGCTTGTAAGTTAGTTAATTAGTTGATTTGTATTATTCTTTTGGTCTCTTCGTCGAGAGGGTGCAATTGTTGTAATAAGCGTGCGCGTGTGTGATGCATGTCTTCCAACCCCACTTCTTTCTCCCTTTTACTTAATCGCTTACGATGGTTAGTTTTAGGGCATATTTCATTTATCATACCTTATGCTTGCATGTTTGCATCCATCCATCTGTATTGCATGCACCAGGCTCGGCGCATCATACTAACTGCATTGTATTTCAATTCCTACTTGAATACATGTATTGAATTGTCGCATCTCATATGCCATCTTAGAATAGCCGAACCTATTCTAATTGCATTTTTGCCTGTGTTGCATTACCTATCTTGACATGAATTAGGATCATGCATCGATTACTAACTAGCTCTTTGTTTTGGCTCGGAGTACACTGTGAGTGTTTATGCTTTAGCATCTTGCATGTGTGTAAGTGTTGCCATTACAGCATGCTTGCCATGAGGCTAATTGCTTATGTGATATAACTGCCTAAATGCCTGTGGGTCAAGGTTGGATTACTTGAATTGGAACGATTCATTGAAATCCGTGTTTTAGCCTACTTGCAAGTAGCAAACTTGAAACCATTTCCAAACAAACGGATATGCGATGCTTTGTTCCAAATTAGGCGATCTAGTTATACTTGTGTGTTATGCGCATCACATAGTAATTCTAGCTAATTAACCAGAATGAGAACGCATGTGTTTTCAAAAAGAAGATATCATGCTTAGTACAGGCCGATCTTTGATCGGGTGAGCGGGGGTGCTCATTGTATGACCTTCCACAATCGTACCCAAGTTCCCGAGCCGAGACAACTTTGGTGATGACGGACATGTGGCCTTAGGCAACGAGTCAGGGTTTCCTGAATTTCCCCAAAAATAAAATATTTAGGTGGCGACTCTGTATCTGACAAAGCAGTCCATGTTTGGCACTTCTTTACAAAAATCAGTTTTCCAAAACGATTTGCCAGATTTGGACTCTTTGGTGATTTATCGGTCTTGCATTGCACTTTGTGAAACTAGATTCAGAACCGTGACATTTGAGTCTGAACTGTAGTATGCTAGAGAACAAACGAGATTTTGCGCTGTAGACGCGCCCGAACGTCCCAGGAAAGTCCTGTTTTGTTCATTGGACTTACTACAGTTCGGACTCGATGTCACGGTTCTGAATCTAATCTCGCAAAGTGCAATGTAAGATCGATAAATCACCAAAGAGTCCAAATCCGGCAAATCGTTTTGAAAAACTGATTTTAGAAAGAAGTGCCAAACATGGACTGCTTTGCCAGATACAGAGTCGCCACCTAAATATTTTATTTTGGGGAATTTAGGAAACCCTGACTCGTGCCTAAGGCCACGTGTCTGTCATCACCAAAGTTGCCTCGGCTCGGGAACTTGGGTACGATTGGCGAAGGTCATTTCATGAGCCCCCGCTCGCCCGATCAAAGATCGGCCACTACTAAGCATGATATCTTGTTTTTGAAACACATGTGCTCTTATTCCGGTTATTAACCTAGAATTACTATGTGATGCGCACAGCATACAAGTATAGACTAGATTGCCTAAGTTGGAACAAAGCATCGCATATCCGTTTGTTTTGAAAATGGATTGAAGTTTGCTACTCGCAAGTAGGCTAAAACACGGGTTTCGACGAATTATTCCAATTCAAGCAACCCAACCTTCACCCACAGACATTCAGGCAATTATATCACATAAGCAGTTAGCCTCATGGTAAGCATGCTATCACAGCAGTCACTCACACACATGCAAGGATGCTAAAGCATAAACACTTACCGAGTACTCCGAGCCAAAACAAAAGCTATGTTGGAAATCAATGCATGATCCTAGCTATGTCGAGAATGCCTAATGCAGCACATACAAAATGCAACTAAGATAGGCTCAGCTATTCTAAAATGTCATGTGAAATGCAATTTGATACATATATTCAAACAGGAATTGAAATACAATGCGGTTAGTATGATGCGCTGAGCCCAGTGCATGCAAGACAGATGAATGGATGCAAACATGCGAGCATAAGGATGCTAATGGAAACATGCCCTAAAACTAACCATCGTAAGCTAGTAAATAAAAGGGAGAAAGAAATGGGGGTTGGAAGACATGCATCACACACACGCACACTTATTACAAAGTTCGCCCTCTCACGGAGGGTCCGAATAAATAATATAGAACCAACTAGCTAATCTAAGCTAATTAAACTAGTTATTACACAACCGAAATGAATAACGAATTACAGCTAAATATTACACAACATTAACAAATTAAACTAAGGAAGTAAATAAATTAGCATGCAAGCTACATGAAATGGACTGCCTCAGCTCTGTTCCAAATGATAAAGGATGCATGCATGCTCGAGTCGCCTTGTCGGGAAATCCATCGCTATGTCTCAACTCGCCTTTGTTTGCAATTGAACTCAGAAACTTGCACAAAGCTCCAAGGAGATGAAACTCCACCTTGGGAATCTAAGGGAAGGCTACCGACCAGCTATAGGCATTGGAGACCACCTACCGACCACCCTTGGTGGTGAAAACTAGAAAAGGTGGTCGGCTTGCCAGAAAACCTGGTCGGCTGGCCAGTTTCTTCTCCTGGTTTCTGCATTTTCTGCAACAAAGGCAAGAGAGAGAAGGCAAAGTATTTTCAACATATGTGTGCCCGACCACTCTCCCCGTCATTGCATAAGCTCTAGGGAGTGTAGTCCTCGATCCTTGTGCCATCAATCACGCATCCCGATGCATGATGGCCGAGGTGTCGAATTGCACGACTCAATGTGAAATGAATGCACATGTAAACACCTAAAGCCAACAACTCTATCATGGATAGTCAAGAGTGTCGGTGACCAAGAATCGAGGCACGTTTCGTCACTTTGAGTACGAAACGTCCCTCGTTTCCCGTGTTTGGTCTAAACCCTACTCCAAACACAATGCAACAAACAATGTATGGACAAATGCAATTCTAGCATGTGATCTAAATAAAATGCAACTAAGTGATGCGAAGATGCACGGAATGACATGTAAGCATGCAAATGGCATACTCAATGTACATGGATTATATGGCATGCATACACAATGCACTAACATACGCAATGTTATGAACGAGGCATACACAATGCAATGATCAAACATGCGATAACATGGACTATAGGGCATACACAATGCAAGATGGACTTAAACCAAGATGGATGGGCCGCGGCCACACCCAAATCAGTGGCCAATATGATGAAAATAAGGGAACAAGGTACATGCAAACATGCACAAATGCAAGGGACCAAACCTAAGGAATAAAGTGCAACTCTACCAAAGCATGACAAGGATGAAATATGGCACAGAATGACACATGTTCCAGCTCTAAAATGACATACAAGATGGTCCCGAATCATGTAAACAACTCACCCGATGCACGTTGGATGGCACAATTACCGAAACTAGTGAAGTGCATTACACTAGAGGTATGCAAAGCAATGCCCAAATGACCAAACCAACCCCAAACAGTCCCTATGCAGACCCAAAACAGTGGCAAAATGGACTAAAATGATGGCTTGCAATGCACAAAAATGAAGCTCATGCAATAGCCCAAAAATGAGGCATACAAGCACAACTCTCAAACGCATTAAAAGAGTGGAAAACATGAAAATATGGCACAACTATAAGCTCTGAAATAACATGTTCAATGATGCCAAAACAGGAAAACAACTTAAGTTAAGCATGCAAGAGGCTTCAAAACTCAAAGCTAGGCAAGGGTATTACACTACAAGCATGCATGGCAAGCATCATTCGACCATGGGACCTCAAAACAGAGCTAAGGCAGCCCAAATCATGAGTAAAATCAGTTTAGAACATGGCCAAAATATGTTAGAATCAAGGGCCAAAACAACATGCGATGTGAGCTAGTGAGCATGGTTTACACTACAAGCATATGAAGCATTCAAGAGGCCACTAAACCAGCAAAATTCAGAGACATGACATTCCAAATAAAGCCCAAAAACCCACTGAAACATGATCAATGCATGCAAGAATGTCATGCCCCTTTGATGGGCTATAAGAGGGGTTATTCTACACATGCAAGAGACACACCCAAGGTGACAAAACCAACTCTGGAAAGAGCCTAGGTAGGCCCTAAAAGTCACTTAAAAGGGCCTGAAATAAGGCTTGGAGGTGTGCAAATGAAGGCTCCTTTGTAAGGCCAAAAATGCTAGTGAACAAGACAAGGAGGGAGAGGGTCACCCCTCTCTGATTTTGGCTCTTAAAAACACATGTTAACCACTAAAAATTTGCTGGATTTCAGTGGTTAAAAGGCCAAACAAAGGTCACTACAAAGGCCTTAGGGCATGGCTTAAAACAAGGCAAAATGAAGCATGCAAAGGGGGTAGATGACCCCAATCAACAAAATGACCTTAAACAAACATCAAAAGGACCTCAAGACAAGACTTTTTTTAGTTGACAACAAAGCTCAAATATGCATGCAAATAAGGCTAAGAGATGGATCAAAATAAAGCTTAAAAGAGGAAAAAGTGTGTTATCCTTGAAGCTCAGCAAGATAGCAACTTCTGGACCCAAAAACCAGCTCTTCAACCTCCAAGAATGCCCTCCAAGAACCTCAGATCAGTGGTGGGGGTGTATGGCTATGAGGTGTGGTGAAATAGGTCAAAAACAACACCCTTCTTGAACCTAAAATGAAGAGATATAGGGAGAGATATATGTTTTGCCTTAGCAAAATCTGAACCCTCACAAAGGAGGGGGAGGCCCTCCTTTATAGCCAAAAGGGACCAAAGCTTCTCAAAGAAGCTAAAAACCAAGGTTGAAGATCCTCCATACACGTGTATGGAGGATCTAGTCTGTGCCTTCCAGCTGGCACAGCTGGCAACAACTCACAGAGACAAAACTGGGGGAGGCAGGCCGACCAGTTCAGGTGGTCAGCCGACCAGTTCAAAAGGTCCAACTCAATGAAAGGTGGTCGGCAGCCCCATTTGATGGTCTCCACATTGAATGCAAGCTAGTGGTATGGTGGAAGACCAGCAAATGTGGCTCAAAAACTAAGGAGACCAGCTTCTTGACAAGAAAATCGGCTGGCGGAGAGAGAAGTGGTCTCCAAGAGAAAAGGTGGTCTCCCACCCTTGTACCACCTTCTAAACAATGAAAACAAGGTTCATGTCAAAAATGAACCAAGACGGATGCAAAACGAGGGTTCGGGGGTCAAAACGCGCAGCCAGGTGCCCCGAAAACAGGCTGTTAAGCATCGAAAGTGGCGTGCGACCACAAAGGTGCTCTCCCGGACCACAGTGTCCCTCTAGAGAGAGGAAGCAAGGTGTGTGCCAAAAATCGTGCCAAACGGAGAAAGTTAAGCGGTCCCGAACCGAGGCGCACGGCCGATGGCTCCAAAAATCGGAAACTGGTCTCCAAATGGGAAAAGTGGCCTACGACCATGAAAAGTAGCCTACGGCCACTGAGAGATGGTCTACGAGACCTCTCCCTCCCTTCGGGAAGAGAAAACAAGACCTGGTTCGCAAACCGAGGCAAAGCACAAAAGGGTCCCGAGGTCCGGGGGTAAGGCTCTCAGCCGAAACTCCGAAACCTCAGAATGAGCACAACATGCACCATCACCGAGCGCTCAATCGATGACGTCTGAGTCTTAAGGTCGGTCAAGAATGGGGTGTCTACATGCTCCTTCGCAAATCGCGAAGCTTCGGGAGTCCTCGGGGCGCGTCTACAGTTTCTGGGAACTCTGCTGGGACTTAGAGAACTTGACTCGAACTCATGATATCTTGTTTTGATTACACTTATGTGTCTCTTTGCATTGCATTTGCATTGGTGCGCCTAGGACATTGTGTTTGCCGTATGCTATTCCTGAACGGTTTACCGTATGCTATTACACTTAAGGCTAACCGGTTGCGAGCTCTGCCACGACGGGAACACAAACCTCAATTTTTACCGGGGCACCCTCGTTGACCATTCAACCTAGTGCATATCGGAATCCATAGTGACTATTCCAAACTAGGACAGGTTGCTTACCCGATTTTAGGTTGTTTGAAACCGCTGCGTGCATAGTGAAACCTTAGCTCCTGACAAGACAGGACAGGGAAACCTACCCCTCCATAGGGGTTTTTTTGCTCTCATTTGCTTGCTATGTGCTTTTAGAGTGTGCCTCTACAAGAATGCATGTATCAGTTTGCAAGTCCGGGTATCTGGCCTGAGGGCATTAGTATTTTGGGGGAATCAGTTTTACCTGAGGGTATCAGTTTACAGGCAAAATTTTGGGCAGAATTCAGTAATGAGTACAGTCATTCAGCTATGTTCATGTCTGTATTGGTGAAATTGGGCTGAGATGCTGCTTGTTTTCTCTTTTGCTAGGGGGTAGTTTTGGGAACCGTAGCTTCAAAAGGCTTCGACATCCCCCAGGTTCATTGGATTTGTGCTGATAGACATTGTCAAGTCAGAGATTCAGTTCAAAAGTTGCCAGTATTTTCCTTCGTTGAGGCAAGGCAGAGAAAAGCCAATCAAGGCTCACTAGTTCATCTGATCCGTTAGTCGCCAGTCACATCACCACTATTCAGTTCAGCAGACTCGTGATGACACAAAATTCAGAAGAAATTGTGGTCATGGCAGCAGCATTAAACCAGGGAATCGCCATGCAAGATGAGACCGATGTTAAAATGCAACGCCCGCCCAGGTCACCTGCCGCACATCCAATCTGGGAACCCTAATTATTCCAAACCCGTGAGCCCACCACTTTTGAGCTGATGGAAATGATCGGCGATCTTCAGAGATCTGTGGCTGATCTAGCCTTCAGAATGTCGGCCCCGCCATCGATCATATCACACGCTGGGAACTTCATGCAGGAAGAGCCCCCGCTATTGGGGCGAATTGTAATTGAACTCAGTCAACCTGAAGCCCTCCCAAGTTCCGACTATGATATGTCGACAACAACAGGGCTTTGCACTGATGTAGCAACCCGAACCTTCGATCAAGCTGAGGCGAGTGGTAAGAACAAGATGGAGGTGGACATTGATCCCTACGAACAACTTCTGCAGGCTATTGAGGCTTTGAAAGCCGGGGGACTGAACAAACAGCAAGTGCTCGCAGTTGCTGCAAAAATTGTGGGTGACACTTTTGTCACTCAGAACGAGGGCTGTCACTCAGAACGAGGGCAATTCGAGCCAAGGGGAAAATCAAGAGAAGGGCCGTCATACCAGAACTGTTCCTCCCAATCCTAATTCTACACCCGGGAAAGATCAGCAGACCAAGCCAGTACCTATTGACCCCTTTGCCAGTGCATGCAGCAAAAATCCACAAACCTCGAAGTATCTACCCCGAGGGCGCAGGGTCTTCCATGTCCTCTACATGCCTTTGTCCAAGGCTCTTCAAATCCTTACTGAAAAGGGGCATCTCAAACCCCTCGAGCCTCGGCCTCTCCCTAGTCGCCTTCCACCTAGTCATGACGCTACCCAGTACTGTGCGTACCATCAACAAACTGGTCATAACACCGACAATTGCTTACGTCTTCGCCACGAAGTACAGGATTTGTTTGACAACGGGGTCGTCCTCCCACCAAGCTCAGCAAAGTCTATTGTCACTGGATCAGTGAACCTGGAGGATAATGTGATGTGATTAGGGATGAACCACCTGCGGGTGGCGCTCAGTTTACTCCGGATGTGGCGTATGGACGCACTATTTTGAGCATTTGTGAATGCTAGTTTTTGTACTTTCTGACTTGGGTATGTTGGGTCAGTCTTGTTTTGTTATATATAGTCAGTCTTTTTGTACTTAAGTCAGTTGGGTCTGTCTTGTTGTATCGAGTCAGTCCTGTTGTATAGGAGTCAAGTGATTCTGGGGGCGTTACCTGGATATCACTATTTTGTTTTGTGTTTGTCTTTTCACTTTCTTTTGAGTCTGTTTCTACTGTGGAGCTAGTTACACCAGAAGATCTAAATGAAACAGCTGTGGTGGTTTTCATGTTTTTGTGCTTATCTCTGCTTTGAGCCAGTTGTGCCAGAACGTTTGAATGAAATGGCAGTGCTTTTCACCTACTTTCTGCGCCTTTAAATCATTGCATTGACCTAAGCTTTTCAAAATTTTTGAACACTGTGATGAAAACGAAGAGGAAGGAATTCCTTAGGATTTTTAACATTTGATCAATTGAGAAGAAGAGAGGCATGCTAAGCCCTTAATGAATGAGATTATGTTTGTTAATGTGAGTACTGGAAAGGATCCTAGCTTGATCCAGGTTGGTTCTACATTGTCTTCAGCGCGAGTGATTAGTTGCTTTCTTAAAAGATTTCAAAAAATGTTTTGTGCGGTCTTGTGAAGACCTGTGTGGAATCGCTCTTGAGATTGTGCAGCCTAGGATCGCTTTCAGCCTCGAGACTCAGCCCCTTTGCTTTCAAACTTTGAACTTGGATTCAGAATGGTCAACCGTCAACTACAATGTAAGGCCTGTGTGGCTGGATCAGAAGCAGCCCATGAATTAGGGGCGAGAATATCATATGTGATCAAAAGAACGCTTGTAAAGCTAGATCAGAAGCATCCCTTGAACTAGGGGCAAAAAAATGACAGATGTGCTCGAAGAGTAAAAAATTAGGACATTTCTCAAGTTAACGAAGATCGGCAAGAATGCCAAATCCCAGAAGGGAGGGAAGAAAAAAGTATTGTTGAAGGACAACCGAGTTCCTATCCATAACACTGGGGGCAATTCAGCCCCCATCAGATGGACTTTTACATCATCAGCGAACAACAACCACTCTCGTGGATTCAGATGGCTTCGAGATCTCAAAACCATTCGACATGGACAAAGCTACACTTTTACCCTTGAGAGGCTCGCTGGGCCGAAAACCCAGAAGGGCGACCCAGGAAAAAGTTAGAGTAAGAGAAAAAGAACAAAAAGAACAAAAAAGAAATGAAGAAAAAGAAATGAAAAAAAATGAAAAGAAATGAATAAAGAAAAGAAAAGGATGAACAGAAAAGAAAAAACAAAGCTCGCAAGGTTGAAAACCCAGAAGGGCGGCCTTGGCAAAAGTTACAGCGTAAAAGGAGAGGTTAATACCCGAGTGTACCTTACCCGGAACTACGTCAGGCTTGATTCCCATGCTTGGGATATGTAGGCAACTTCATTCTGAAGTCCAGCCATAAACACTTCCAAATCGACTGTGTCCGTGTAATGGTTCTGATCATCTTTGTCTTCTCTGTATCCGAGAGTTCAGTAGTGATCGTCACTTCGAGGACTGATTACAGTGCGCTGTCGTGCCATTCAGACAAGGGGTAACTTTTCGTTGCCATGCAGTGTCATTTAGAGAAGGGGCAATTTTCCATTGTTTTGGATCTGAGGTTGTGCATCTCAAGAGTAAATTTTATGTTGGTCAAGCAGTGCCCATTTGTAAAAACAGTTTTTGAGAATTTTTCATGAGGTTGATTAATTCTCTCGAAAATTATTCCATTTTTCCAAAACTAGACCATTTCTTGGACCCCAAAAAGGAAAATTTTCAGTGCTCATAGCCTGACTTGCATGATTTCAAATCAAAAAATTGAACAAGTATGTTAATCTAACTCTCATGTTGGTTAAAATTGTTTTAGTAGAAAACCAAAACAAAAAATGGTCAAAATGATGAACTAGGGGCACAGTTGAGTCAGGCTTCCTGTCTTTTCCCCGTTGTCAACATACTTGCCAGAAAGGGCACCTTGTTCGCCAGAAAAGGGCACAACTGAAGCTAACAGCAAAAGGCTGAAAACTCTCATACCCTCCAAAAGGTGAGGCATCAAGCTAAGTGCGAAGCACGAACTGGAATGGAGCAGGATATTCCACACCCCCAAACTGGCCAAGGGCATCATCAACCGATGTCAATTATAGATCTGATGCGCATCTGGTCGCACCGTAACCCCTCTGTGGGAAAGTTCACTGTCATGAGCAGAAGAAGAAGAATCTAGTAGAATGCTAGGGGACAAGAGCCCGCAACTTCTTGTTTATCCATCAACCACCAAGGGAGGATAAAAATGAGAGATTAAAGAATAGAGAGATGTGCGCTGAGAGAAAAAGTGGGAAAAGGGCTTTCAGAAAAAAAAAAAAAAAAAGAGATGGAGTGTCAGAGTGATGTGAGAATCACAAATGAGAAAAGGGTGGGAAACAATTCCCAGAGAAACAAGCTCCCTATGCATGTCTGAGTGTCGTGTGTGTTGTTTTGATCGTCTCGATTCTTGTCTTGAGTCGTTTTGAGTGTCAATAGATGTGTTTTAGGTTGTTTACCTTTTGTTTTCCTGTGTTGAATCATAATGCGCTGTGTTCAGTCGTAGGTTCAATACCCGGTTAAGAACTCATTTCTTAAATTTCAAAATGATTTGTTTTGTGCTCAGAGTGCTGTGCCATTCTCTACATTTGTGCAAAACAAGATTCGTTCTTTCATAAAACTGCAGCGTTCAACCCAGGTCATATGAGAACAGTGAAACTAGGACCTATCTGAAGTTATATGGGTTCCAAACTGCGAAGCAAAAGAAAAGAGGGAAAATTCGGAGCATCTGAGTTTGTTTCGACTTCTGCAAGTTTCGTCTTTGCATCCCATGTGTTCAAAATGAACAGAGTATAGTGTTCAGAATGGGCTGTGTGTTTAGAATGAGCAGTGTTCAGAGTGGGCTGTGTGTTCAGAATGAGCAGTGTTCAGAATGGGCTATGTGAATGAGCAGTGTCCTGTGTGAGCCGTGTGTTCAAAATAAACAGAGTGCTGTGTTACAGGCCGTGTGTTCAGAATGAGCAGTGTGCTGTACGAGCTGTGTGGTCGAAATGAATAGAATATTGTGTCAACTGTTTCAATGCCAGAATGGCGATTAAAAGTGCTCTCTCTGAGTATCGTTCCATGACAGGGGCATCTTGGCTGTGTTTGCGATGAGTTCCTAGGAGATCAACTGCGATGGTGGAAACTAGAGTTCGAATGGTTGTTGCCTAGAACACAAACGTTTGGAATTTCCGAGACTAGAGTTTGGTTTAAATACCCAGGGGTGTATCCCCAGCTTGAAATCTGTATGGAAGCCCCATAGGTTGAGGTAGCTGGGTATGCACCTCGACTATGGATACTGAGCCAGCCTAGTCTGTCACCCCGTTGAAGAATAGGGAAGGTTGTGAGTATGATCAGGAAGAAAAGCGGCATCCGTGGTTTCCCCAACAGATGTTGCTCCTTGTCAGCGTTTCAGGACCTTTGAACTGTGAGTTGAAGGTAAGTGTTCGAAGAACACAAGGGGATATCCCCGTCAGAGTAGAGCGGTTTATCGCCACTCACCCCGTGAGATGCTTTCTAAAGTGCCGCATTGTTTGTTTATTGTATCCCTTTAACATCATGCATTGTATTGCAGCGAGTTTCTTTCTCATTCATGCACTGTTCATTCAGAGAAGTTCCGGTTTAGTCTAACTTTTACCTTTCCTCTCTTGCGTGTGATACGCTGAGAGATTTTCCCTTTCCTCTCTTGCGTGTGATACGCTGAGAGACTTTTCCTTTCCTCTCTCGCATATGATACGCTGAGAGATGTGCCTTTCCCTTTGGCCGATGGCCTCTCCCTTTGTTCTATGAGCAGTCTATATGTTGAATATGCTAAGAATTTGTGATTGGTACCACTTCCAATGCTTTCCGGTGATGATTTTGCGAAGTCACGCCTGTGTTACTTCAATTTGTTTATCGAGTTGTTGTACATTTGCTTATCAGAGTTGTATTTCGTATTCTTTAAGTCTTTATTTTGCTTATCGAGTTGTAATTACACTTGGTTAGCTTGTTGAGTTCTTTGTTTTCTTATCGAGTTTTTTTGTTGTTAGTTGGCTCACTATCTGATTGATGCAATTCGAGCGTTTGGTTTTCAAAACAAAGTTCAATCTCATTTACATTGTTATGAAATGCGATGCAATGCATAGAATGTACAAATGTAACGCTTTTTGAACAAAACAGCTGTTTCATTTCATCATATCATCTTTTGCAAAAAGTACATTGTTTTGAGGAAAATAAAACCTGCTTGAGGCAGTACAATGTGCTTTAAACTACTAGCAAAAAGAAAAGTAAAGCAAAAAAGGAGAAAAACAACAAAATGTCTGAATAAAGTAGAAAAGAAAAGCAGTAATGTCTAAATCAACATCAATCGTCTCAGGCATGGGAATCTGTCCGGGTCCTCTTCCTGGACGAGGGTCCAGGATCACCACCGCCAGCTCCGTAGTCCGAATCTGAGTTATCTCCAGCCTCACCCTGAGAAGACTCTGCCTCTGCATCAAAATCATCGGGCGAAGGCTCCCGTGAGCTGCTCTCAGCACGGGTGCGCCTGTGCTTGCCTCGGCTGTGGATAGTCATCCCCCGCCTGACTCCCTCTCCTCCTTGGGTAGGTACAGAAGGTCCAGCCGGAGCACTCCCTACGGTCGGTATCTGGAATGGGGCCTGAAAAGAACAGTGAGCAAATGCATCAGTTATGCTATGCAAAGTAGAGTATGAATACCGAATGTAGTGTATGTATACAGTATACGAATGCCGTGAACAATGCTGTGAGCAGTGTGTGAATACAGTGTATGAATGCCGTGAGCAGTGTATGAATACAGTGAATGAATGCCGTGAGCAGCGTATGAATACAGTGTATGAATGCCGTGTGCAGCGTATGAGTATAGCGTATGAAGGCTGTGGCTAGTGTGTGATTACAGTGTATCAAGTGCTGTATTGATAATGTGATGTGTCAGATCAGAACAGAACAGAATATGCAAAGTTTTCGAAACCGAGGTTGAAAGAACTTACCAGGATACTGTAGATGGTGAGCAGGTCTATGCTCCGCTGCAGCATCCCCATCACTGAGGCCGTCAACTCCAAAGACTGTATAGTGTACTCGATCGAAGCCTGCAAAAGTGTTGAGGTCATTAGTATTTTGCGGGATATCAAATCAAATAAAATGACGATACAGAATGAAAAGTATGGTACATACTGGGGTCGAGCCGTGAACTCCAACGAGCTCATGACCAGCCGGAGGAGGAGCGATGGGTATCTGATACATCTCCCCACCCTGCCCTCGGCATGTCATGGTGGTGGGCAGGTCTGGCCACCCGATCCCCTGTCCTCTTCGGGACCCACTCCTGCTACGGGCCTGAGGTGCCCTCGGTACTCCTGCTCCGGTCACTGGCGCTGCAGGTCTCTCTCGCTCAGCTCGGCGAGCACCGGTCAGAGGCCGCATCAGATAGGCCTAGATGAACTCGGTGTAGTCGCCCTCGTCTCTAAAGGGGTCCCAGTCCCAACCAATCGTGTAATCCATCATCTCTTCAAAGGTGTACCTCTCGGTATGCCTCATATGGGAATGAGGTGGACTCGGAACTATCTACTCCGGCCAGCCAAGGGTCTGGCATAGGAAGCGCTCACCCAGGTACCAAGCTTGACAGACCGGGCCCTCCAACAGAATCCTGAATCAAGCAGTCTCTTGAGCGCCTACATACTGATCCTGCACTACCTCTGGCAACGGAGCCCAGGGCTGCCAGGTGATCTGCAAGTGATATACAATTTGTTATCTACTGTTGAATGTACAATGTAAAGCGAAGCTTAAATGAACTGAAATGTTTGAAATACGTCTGCGGCGGTGATGGTGTCGAAATATCGGTGGAAGAACATGAAAGACTCCCACGGCCTCCGCTCACACCTCACATCGAAGCAGTGAGAGAACGGAACGCCGAGGGGGATCTCCACATCTGGCACAGGGGCAAGCCTAGGAAAGTAGGTATACACCCACAATTGTAGAGTGTAACAGGGCAAATATCAGTATGCTTATCAGATAAAGCAGAATAAAGAATAAAGCAGAAATCAGAGTACAGTTAGTGTAAAGCAGATTGCGCGTGTGCAATGTGTGCAGTGTACAGCCAGTGTAAAGCAGATTGCGTGTGCACAGTGTGCGTGGTGTACAGATAGTATAAAGCAGAACTGTAAAACAGAAAGAGAAGGTGTACCTCCCAGGCTCGCCAATAGCCTCCAAGCAAGTGTCCGCTGCGGTGAAAGGATGAACTCATATATCCATAAAGTGTGGCCAGGACTACGCCACCCCAGTCATAGCGGCGGATCCTGGTCACGTCCACCAGGGCGCTCAGCAAGTAAAGGGCAACAGTGTTCGCCCGGTCGGCGAAGAGTGTGGTCCCCAGCAAGAACATGATGAAGCCGCGGGCGTACTGCTCCTCATTCTCGAGAGTCGTAGGCACCTAAATCATGAAGTGGTCCTCGAACCAAGAGTACCTCACGAATCCGGGACGGGAAAGAGGAGGCCGATCGCCGAGCAGGTACATCTGGGCGGCGTCCACTCATCCATATCAGTATCGAAGGGGATTGGATCAGCCCCTATCGCGATGCCGGTGAGCATTCGAGAAGTCGAAGGGAGTCATCGTCATTTCCCCTGTAGCAGAAAGGTGGAAGGAATCGGTGGTATCCTACCACCTCTCCACCAAAGCAGCAAGAAGGGGCCTACTCGCAGTGAGGCGCAAGAGTTCCATGCAGAAAGTGCCGAAGCCGGCCTGGTCGACGATGTGGCAGACCGCATCGGGCAGCTCCATGTACCAACCACGGGCAACGTTGTTCCCATACCCCCGGAAGGCATGGGAATCTCCCTGTGTTCAAAACAAGCAGTTGTGAAGCAATGTTAGAAATGCAATTTTTTGAATGCATTTAGTTGAAAATGCAGTGTGTGTGCATGTGTTTGAGTCTACACAGATATTGGGTGCGGGTGTGCTCATGATGAACTACAGCATATGATGTATCAGTGTGTTTGGGTTATTCAGCTGAATATGCAGTGTGTGTGCATGTGATCAAGATTACACAGATATTGGGTGCGGGTGTGCTCACGATGAACTACAGCATGTGATGTATCAGTGTGTTCAGGTTATTCAGTTGAAAATGCAGTGTGTGTGCATGTGTTCAAGTTTATACAGATATCGGGTGTGGGTGTGCTCACAGTGAACTAAGCATATGACATATCAGTGTATCTGGGTTAAGCAGTTAAAGAACATAATTCACTATCGCAGTTAGATGTTCTACATTGCAGAAAATGAAACAGAGAAGGAGTATACCTCAGCGGCGCCGTAAGACAGATGTGACTCTGGCTCGCGCAACAAGAGCTCCGGTGGCGCGCCCTGCGTATAACTCCTAAAGTGGCGGATGCCATCGGGAGGCAACACGTGTATTGCCGGCCTGTAGGCCGCCAGATCGAATGGTCGGACGCGAAGAGGCAAGAGTTCAACCTCAGGATCCACGTCCATCTCTGGGGGAGTTCCACCCCGTGGAATGTCGTCTGCCATCTCAAGAAGAGTGCGAAAATGGCCGAGGATGCGAAAAATGGGCAAGAAGGCCAAAAGTCAACCCCGAGGGGTGAAAAATGGGAGAAAAGGTTGGAGTGTGGAAAAAGGCACAAAGATCAAGATAAACTCGGGGGAAACAAACCCCAAGTGGTAGAAACCAAGAAAGGGACACCGAAATCGAGTTTCGTTTGATTCAAAGTGTGTGAAACGGGAAGGGTTTCGCGAATCAGACAACGTGGGAGGCTCGAAAACAAAGGAAAAACACGGATCGAAGTGAAAAAAATCACCTAGAGAGAGGGAGAAATGTTTTTCGAGCTTGGAGAAGTGAGAATATAGGGTTTGGAACCCTATATTTAAAAGACCTGAGGCTAAATGAGAAAACTGCCCCGAAATTGCCATTTTTGGCCGATCGGCCAAATTGTTAGCCGATCGGCTAAATATTTGGCCGATGAGCTCCTTTTGTGCCGATGGATGGCCAATGGACTCCCTTGTGGTCGATGCACCTCCCACACCCTTGTTTGGGTCATTTTTGTTGATTAGCACCATCATCTCTCAAGACAGTGCAAGAAAGTACACTTTGAAGCTTAACCGGCCTTCATGTTGACCTCGAACCACGTCTTCCGTGTGCATTGCTTGATACGCACAAGATGTATCCTTTTTCGTATCCTTTTGTATATCGCGAAATTCGAGAATTGCTTTTGAATGTCATATCACTTACGTTGTCTCGCATGTTTCATTTGCATTGTCTCGCATTTTCCATACCTTGCGTTGTCTCGCATGTTTATTTGCATTGTCATGTATTCCCCTATAACTTGCATTGTCTTGCTCGTTATTTGCATTGTTTTGCATTTCCTTGTAACTTGCATTGTCTTGCTCGTTATGTGCATTGTTTTGCACCCCCACTAACTTGTGCATTGTCTTACACCCCCTCTAACTTGTGCATTGTTTTGCACCCTACTAACTTGTGCATTGTCTTGCACCCCCTAACTTGTGCATTATTTTGCACCCTACTAACTTGTGCATTGTCTTGCACTTCCCCTCTAACTTGTGCATTGTTTTGCACCCTACTAACTTGCATTGTTTTGCACTCCACTAACTTGCATTGTCTTGCACCCCTACTAACTTGCATTGTTTTGCACCCTACTAACTTGTGCATTGTTTTGCACTCCCCCCTAATTTGTGCATTGTTTTGCACTCCCCCACTAACTTGTATTGTCTTGCACCCATCTAACTTGCGTTGTTTCGCACCCCATCTAACCTGTGTTGTTTCGCACTTCTCTAACTTACGTTGTTTCGTACGCCATCTAACTTGCGTTGTTTCGCACTTCTCTTACTTACATTGTTATGTACATCTTTAACTTGCGTTGTCTCGCACGTTACTTGCATTGTTATGCACACTTCACTCACGTTGTCCCGCACTTCTCACTTGCATTGCTATTCATGTTTCTAACGATATTGTACCTGTTAAATTTCTTTCTTTTGCAGGCACGATATTGTATGTACGGTTCATTTGAAGCTGGCGCGACCAGACGAACCGGACGGTATTGTATATTCTCCACGTGAGACGTAGCGAGAATTGTATAATTCTCTTACATCCTTTCTGCATGTAATGTAGTTCGATTCTTATTTGCTTGCTTAAAACTGTTGCATGTTATGCTTCGTTACAGCTCCCTTTGCATGATCATAAGTTATGTTCGGCACCGTGCATGTCCTTTGCATTTTGCCCTTGACCGCGGGCACATATCTTGCTATCTTGTACGCTTGTCTAAGTCTTCGGCCTTGTCAAAAATGGGTTGTCTCTGGGCTTTGACATTCACTCCCGTCATCTTTATGACTTTCGAGTTCTATCAAAGAGGGGCAACTGTAGACACCCTATTTTTGACCGTCCTCAAGACTTGGACGTCATCGTTTGAACACTCGATGATCATCTATGTTCGTGTTCGTTTTGAGTTCCTGGATGTCTCGGCGCGCGCCTTGCCTCAAGATCTCTCAACTTGTCTGTTTTGTGCTTGGTTGTGGACCAAGGACTTGTGTTTTTGCTTCTGAGGAAAGAGGGTGGCTTCTTGGCCATCCCCTCAACCCATCAGCCAAGGCATGAGGCCATCAACCTTGTTTTCTTGCCATCG
Organism: Camellia japonica; assembly: GCA_030407325.1. Lineage (NCBI taxonomy): Eukaryota > Viridiplantae > Streptophyta > Magnoliopsida > Ericales > Theaceae > Camellia > Camellia japonica. The sequence goes on from JAPPVO010000002.1 coordinate 155,946,723, forward strand.
GCCAAAAGTGTTGGCCGATCGGCACTTTTTTTTGGTCGACTGGCACTTACGTTGGTCGATCGGCCATATTTTTTGGCCGAGCCCTGTTCATCTACTTTATGCAGATATTTTATGCCAGCTATCATAGTTCGCATGCACAATTCACATCCTCCATACACGTGTATGGAGGGATTTGTTTCAATTGCTCAGCTTGCTCAACAAGCTTAGGAATTGAACTTCTATAAAGAGGGAGCCCCTCCTCACTTCTCAGAGGTTCAGAAAATTCAGTCTTGAGGGATAGATATACTTTTGTATCTATATTCTTTTGTTTGACCTTGTTTTGTGCTTCAAAAGTGTCATTTTGTCTTACTATTGTACACAAACACACACTAGAACACCATCCTCTTGGAGCTGAGGTCCCTTGAGGTTGATTTTAGTGTTCTTGGGCTAGTTTTGATCACAGAAGGTTGCTGGAGCAGTGTTCTTGAAGGTGGTCTTCAAGGGTGAGTTCCTTGCTTTTAAACCCCCATTCTTGTTTTAGCTTTTAGACCTACTTGCTTATTGTTTTAAGCTTAACTCTTAACTGATAAAAATTCTGTTTTTACATGCTTTAAATCTTTGGTTAAGGTCACTTTTTGGTTGGGAGTCATCTCCTCCCTCCAAGGCCTTGTTAGGCCTTGTTTTAGGCCATCCCTTTTGGCCCTTGTTTTAGGTTTTTCATGACCTTTCTACCACTAAAATCCAAAGGATTTTCAATGGTGAAAAGGTGGTTTTGGAGTCCTAAATAGGAGAGGGTCATCCCCTCTCCTTGTTGTTTTGTATGCTTGCATAAGTGGCTTATATTGATAGCATGTTGGCTTAGCTTGTTTTAGCTTCATTTCAGTATGTATTAGGCTTTGTTCTACCATGGTACAACACTGTTTTTGCTTGGTTTTTTCACTCCATGCATGGTTTATACACTTGTAGTGTAAATCACACACACTAGTCTTGTATGCTTCATGAAGTAGCATGTCATTTTAGCCTATGTTGTGTCTATTTCAGCATGTATTTGGTGTTGTCTTACCATGTCATACCTCTGTTTAGGTTTGGTTTGGTTAGCCTTTGCATGCCTCTTGCACTTGTAGTGCATTTCCATGAAATTGCCTTAACATGCTTTGTGCTTTAAGCCATGTTTTTAGCATGATTTTGGCTTGATTCAAAGAAGCTTTTAGCCTTGTTTTACCATGCTTAAGGTCTGTTTGGTGTTGTTTTGGTCATGCTTGCATTGTTTTGTATAGCCATAAGGCATTCTAGCTTGTTAGCTATGAGTGTCCAAGTCACTAGTATGCTTTATTTGGACTATTCTTATGATTTGGCATCATTTCGTATGAGATTTCAGTCCATGTTTCATGCTCAAATGCTTGCACTTATCACTCCTTTAATGCTTTAAAGAGTTGATGTCTTATGCCTCATGAACGGACCATTGTGTATGCCTCCATGCGTAGGTCTTTGGGATGCCATCTAAGTGGGTTTTTGGGCTTATTTTGATATGCCATAACTCTATTTTTCATTGGATAATTCATGCCATGTTTGGTTTTGATAGGTGTAGTGTAACACCCCTTTTGTAGCCTTGCATGCCTCATGCTTTTGGTGTTGTGTTCTAGCTTGTGTTGGCTAGTTTCGAGCATTTTTTGGACTTGTATTGACCTGTCTTGGGACTGTTTTGATAGCCCTTGGCCCTTTAGGGCTTGCCTTGCATGGCCATGGTTTGAGTCCCTTGGCTAGTTTTAAGTTTTAAGCCTTCTTGCATGATTTGCTTGCTTTAATTGCTCAATTTTGCACCTTTCCATGTGTGATTTCAGAGCTTACCATGTTTGTCACATGTCCATATTTGTCCCCTTTTAAGTGTTCTTGAAAGTTGCCCTCCCATGCCTAGGTGATAGGCCATCACATGTGCATGTTTGTATGTGCTTTTGTCTATCATTTCTTAGCATTTTGGCCACTGATTTGGGCACGTTTAAGAGTTGTCCACTTTAGTTTAAGTCCATCTTTGCATGTTGTTGCATGCTTGCTTCATTTTGCATGTTGTTGCATGCCATGCATGTTTACATGTTTAGGTTGTATGCCTATTGCATATTAGATGCATTGCATGATCTCGTTGTATGCTTGAGTTGTTCGCATCATGCTTGCATGTTTGCATTGCATTATGTGTGCATCCCTTGCCTCTTGATCAAGCATGATAGAGGTTGGGGCCCCTTATGTGTTTTGTGCATTTCATTTGAAATTGAATTGCACACTTGGCTCCTTTGGCCATCATGCATTGGAATGCATGATTGGTGGCCCGAGGGTCAAGAACTACACTCATTTGAATCTTAAACATGATAAGGGGTGTAGTTGCGAACTGTAGACGCGCCCGTGGGCTTCACTCTACAGTTCGGACTCCCTTTTGTTGTTGCGGTTCTTAATCTGAACCAAAGAGTCCAAATCTGGCAAATCGTTTTGAGAAACAGATTTTTGAAAAGAAGTGCCAACACATGGACTGTTTTGCCAGATACAGAGTCGCCACCTAAATATTTTTTATGGGGGAATTTAGGAAACCCTGACTCGGTGCCAAAGGCCACGTGTCCGTCATTACCAAAGTTGTCTTGGCTCGGGAGCTTGGGTACGATCGGGGAAGGTCAGCTATGAGTACCCCCTTTCGCCCGGTCCGAAGACCAGCCTCTATTAACCGTGATATCCGATTTTGAAAACATTACATGTTCTTACTCCGGTTATTAGCCTAAAATTACTATGTTATGCGCACATCAAACAAGTATAGACTAGATCGCCTAATTTGAAAACATGCATTGCATATCCGTTTGTTTTGAAAATGCTTTGAAATTTGCTACTCGCAAGTAGGCTAAAACACGGATTTCAACGAGTTTTTCCAACTCAAACAATCCAACCTTCACCCACAGGCAATCAAGCAATTATATCACATAAGCAACTAGCCTCATGGTAATCATGCTGTTATGGCAACATTCACACGCATGCGATATGCTAAAGCATAGAAGCTTACCTAGTACTCCAAGCCAAAACAATAAACTAGTTAGTAATCATATGTATGATCCTAGTTCATGTTAAGTGGCTAATGCAACATATGCAAGATGCAACTAGAATAGGCTCGGCTATCCTACACATGGCATGTGGAATGCTGCAAATAACACGTATTCGATTTGGAATTGAAGTACAATGCAGTTAGCGTGATGTACCGAGCCCGGTGCTTGTAAACAAATGCATGGATGCACGCATGCATTGCATAAGGTATGCTAATTTAAATATGCCCTAATCTACCATCGTAAGCAGGTAAATAAAAGGGAGAAAGAAGTAAGGGTTGGAAGACATGCACACACACACCCACACTTATTACAGATTTGCCCTCGCTCAGAGGGACCAAAAGAATAATATAGTCCGAATAATGAATCAAACATCCTAGCTAATTAATTATTACAGACCCTTAAATTAACAAAACAAATGCAGTAATAAGATGGCCACAGCCCCGCCTCGGAATGCGTGAATGATGCATGTTTGACTCGTCTCGCCCGGAAAACTCGCTGCCATAGCACTGTTGCCTCTGTTTTCACTGCCTTACTTCTCTGAAGACTGCCAAAGTCCCAGGGTATACTCTCTGAATGTTGGGGAATACCACCGGCCAGAAGGAATGGTCACCGGCCACGGGGAATGATCACCGGCCGCTGTTTAATCTGTCGGCCACTGATGGATGGCCGGTCGGCACTATATGTAGCCGACTGGCCAAAACTTCCTGCAGAACCTGCAATTGACAGCAGCAGAGGGCAAGCAGTGTATGGCATGGAATTTTCAAGTAAATGTGTGCACCAACACATCCCTTATCATGTTTGTAACTCAAAGGGACATGGTTCTCGATTCTCGGACCACCAATCGCGCATTTCAATGCGTGATGGCCTAAGAAACCAAGTATGCACTTTGATTTCAAATGAGATGCACATCAAACAAACAAGTGAAACCCAACCTCTATCATACTCAATTCCAGAGGCAAGGCATGTATGCTCATGCAATGCAACCTAGGCATGTTAACTAAGTATGCAACATGGGCATGCAAGCAAGTAATGCACAATGCATGTTAGGCACACAACCTAAGCGAGCAAGTATGCAACATATGGAATAACAATGGGAGTGACAAGCATACAAGATGTGATCTAAGCATGCAAGTGTGCAAGGCATGCATCATGTTAGGCAACCTAAACATACAACAACACACAAGTATGCAACAACACACAAGGTAAGCATGCATCAACACACAAAGGATGGCCTTACACTAACTTGGACAGCCCTCTACTAGGTCCAAAACAGTGGCCACAATGATGCAAGTGAGGCAACAAAATACATGGAATGCATGCACAATGCATTAACCAAGCTTAAGGCACAAAATGCAACTCTACCAAAGCATGGCAAGGGATGCAAGATGGCATATAAGCATATGAATTTCAGTACCAAAATATGATGCTAAACAGCCCCGAAACATGGAGATATGGCACCCGATGCATGAGATGAACCCCGAAATGCAAGACTAGGCACATGGAATGACTTACAGCTATACAAGGCGTGCATTATTGGACTATGAAGCATGAAGACAGAATCTAGTCAGTCCCAAAACATGGACTTTTCCAGTTCTAAGCATGGCCAAAAAGTGCTAACAAGATGGACTAAATTAGCATGCGAATTTGACTAGCTAACATGGTTTACATGGCAAGTGTATGATGCACATGGAATCTGACCAAACCATCAAAAATCAGTGAATAAACCATGCTAAAATATGCCCAAATAACCTCTGAAATGAAGCCAACACATGCAAGAATGATGAGCTCCTTTAGAGGGCTATACAAGAGGTTATTAAGCACATACATGATGGACATTCAACAAGGCCAAACCAGCTCTGGAAATGGCCTATAGGGGTCCTAAAACCCACTGAAAAATGCCTGAACTGATCTCAAGAGGTGTACAAATATAGGCTCCTTTGTAAGGCCAAAAATACAAGCAAACAAGACAACAAGGAGAGGGGATGACCCTCTCCTTCTTAGGATCTCAAAACACCACCCCCACCACTGAAACCCCTCTGGATTTCAGTGGTGGGAGGGCCAATACAAGGTGGTCCCGAAGCTCACAAAAAATGCACAAAAATGAGGCCAAACAAGGCCTAAGAGGGGTCAAACAACCCCAAACACCAAAGTGGTCTTAATGAAAGATCTTAAGCATGCAAATACAAGATTTTTTTATGTTATACACAAAGCTCAAAACAGAAAGCAAGATAGGCTAAAAGCTTGTGCAAGATTGGGGAATCTAAAGTAAAAAGATTACCCTTGAAGAACCTTTGATGAACAGCAGGTGCAGCCACTCTCCTCTGATCAAAAATAGCCCAAAAACTCAAGAATCAACCCTCTAAGCCCCTCAAGGTCGAAGCAAGGTGTAATGGTGTGTGCCTTGGTGCAAAACTAAGAAGAAATCACACTTTTGGCCCTTAAACACACACACAATGAAGAGAGAGAGGGAAATATAGAGAGAGAAAGTGTATATATCAGAATATATGTGTATTAGGTCTGATTTTGCTGAACCAAAACAAAGGAGGAGAGGGTTCTCTTTATATAGGCAATGCAAAGGCTCCAAGCTTCTTAGAGAAGCTATTGTAGAAGGGTCAAGGGGGTCAAGGGGGGCAAGGCTTATCAAGGAAGCTAAGGCAAGGGTGCAAGCTTCTTGAGGAAGCCAAGACAAGGGGTCAAGGCTTCCTCAAGAAGCCTTGAGAAAAGGGTGCAAAAATGGGGTCAAAGGCTCAAAATAGCCATATATATGCACGGGGGAGCAGGGTCTGTGCATCCCAGCTGGCACAGCTGGCATGCACCATGCCTGGAAGGTGCAAAGAGGTCAAACCGGCCAGAAAAGGAGGTTGTCGGCCAAAATAAATGGCCGGTCGGCACAATAAATTGCCGGTCGGCTAAATAGATTGCCGATAGGTGATTCCAAGCTCAAAAAATGGCCGGTGGTGTCCAGATTGAAGCCCCGGGGGTTAGCTTTCCAATGCCGCAAACCTTGCATTAAAATTCCTTCTGTGCAAAATGTTATGCCCTTTTTGGTGAAGCCGCGCAGATTGGATCCAACCGGGATGATGCCCAACTTCAACCAATCATATCTCCCACACCCGGACTTGGATGTAAGAGATTCTTGAATGAAAAATGAAGCCCCGAAAGTCTTCTTTCCAACGGTGGTGGCCTCATAGCTAAACTCCAAGTATGACGATGAATAAGCCCGATTCAGCGAGGGCTGCTCGACCCTCTTCTACCCGGATTCATGCCGAACTTCTTCTCTAACTTGGTTTCTCCCCTCTTCTCCTCTTCTCTTCAACTTCAAACCCCCAAGTAAGGTGTTTTGAAATATTTTTCAAAGATTTCATCTCTCTTTCATTCATCTCCACTTTGTCCTTGCTCGGTTTACTGAAAAGCGCAACATTTACCGAAATGCGAGCGTCAGATCATCGTGGGAATTTTATTTCAAAAATGTTTTGAAAGAGAGGGTTTTAAGGTCTGAAAACCATCCAAAATAGTTTTGGTCCAAAATGGGGTGTGAAGTTGAGATTTGTCTCTCTCCTTGCCGAAGAAACTGGACCTTTGCCCTGCACAGTTTTCTCCACCAGGTAAACCATCAGTAACGCCCAAGTCTCGAGGGCGGTCAAAAATGGGGTGTCTACACGAACATTGTCTTGTAAATGTATTGACATGCTCTGTTTGTCCTCTGCTGCAGCAATAGGAGCATTTTACAGGAAGAGATGGCCGGTCGGCTATCTTTAGTGCCGGTCGGCTACAAATGTCTGGCCGAGAGATTTATTTTTGGTCGATGACTAGTTTACCTTGGCCGATGGCCTCATCTTTTGGCCGATGGCCTCTCAGAGTGTCCTTGAGGTGATTCAGAATCATCACAGAGAATTGTGCAGTTTTCAAAGGTGAAAAACAGTGCAAACAGAGGCAACATGAGGCATGGCAACGGATTTCCAAGCGAAGCCGACCAAGCATGCATTTGTTCCTCTTCCCGAGGCTGCTTTACTGCTTTCATAGCTTAATTAATTTGTTTAACTAGTTAAGAGTTGTGTAATAATTAATTAGCTTGTAAGTTAGTTAATTAGTTGATTTGTATTATTCTTTCGGTCCCTCCGTCGAGAGGGCGCAATTGTTGTAATAAGTGTGCGTGTGTGTGATGCATGTCTTCCAACCCCACTTATTTCTCCCTTTTACTTAACCGCTTACGATGGTTAGTTTTAGGGCATATTTCATTTAGCATACCTTATGCTCACATGTTTGCATCCATCCATCTGTATTGCATGCACCAAGCTCGGCGCATCATACTAACTGCATTGTATTTCAATTCCTACTTGAATACATGTATCGAATTGTCGCATCTCATATGCCATCTTAGAATAGCTGAGCCTATTCTAGTTGCATTTTGCCTGTGTTGCATTACCCATCTTGACATGAATTAGGATCATGCATCGATTACTAACTAGTTCTTTGTTTTGGCTCGAAGTACACTGTGAGTGTTTATGCTTTAGCATCTTGCATGTGTGTAAGTGTTGCCATGATAGCATGCTAGCCATGAGGCTAATTGCTTATGCAATATAACTGCCTGAATGCCTGTGGGTGAAGATTGGATTACTTGAATTGGAACGATTCATTGAAATCCGTGTTTTAGCCTACTTGCAAGTAGCAAACTTCAAACTATTTCCGAACAAACGGATATGCGATGCTTTGTTCCAAATTAGGCGATCTAGTCTATACTTGTGTGTTGTGCGCATCACATAGTAATTCTAGCTAATTAATCGGAATGAGAGCGCATGTGTTTTCAAAAACAAGTTATCATGCTTAGTACAGGCCGATCTTTGATCGGGAGAGCGGGGGTGCTCATTGCATGACCTTCCCCAATCGTACCCAATTTCCCGAGCCGAGGCAACTTTGGTGATGACAGACACATGGTCTTAGGCAACGAGTCAGGGTTTCCTAAATTTCCCCAAAAACAAAATATTTAGGTGGCGACTCTATATCTGGCAAAGCAGTCCATGTTTGGCACTTCTTTACAAAAATCAGTTTTCCAAAACGATTTGCTGGATTTGGACTCTTTGGTGATTTATCGGTCTTGCATTGCACTTTGCGAGACTAGATTTAGAACCGTGACATTTGACTCCGAACTGTAGTATGCTAGAGAACAAACGAGATTTCGCGCCTTCGCAAAGCGCGGAGCTTCGGGAGTCCTCGGGGCGCGTCTACACAGAGTCATCACCACTCTTTGCCTCAGAGTTTGACTCAGTAACATCTCCACTAGCAGAATCCGAGCCAGCGTCATCGTCTCCGCTCTCAAACAACTCAGCATGCTGACTCGCTACCTCATCGACCTTGCTGGTCTCAATATCATCCTCTCTCAGAATAGGCTCTGAAGGGCCACTCTCAGCTCGGGCACTCCCAGCTCGGCCTCGGCTGCGCACCGGAGCCTATCTCTCTCTCCCCGCTGCTGGAGGGGGTACTAGTGGTCCTGGTGCTGCTGTCGCTGGTGCTGTCGGCATCGGTGGGACCTGAAAAGGCAGTTGGTATATGTCAGCCATAGTACGTGTAGCAGATGCAAGTATGGTGTGCAGAATGTGTATATGTAGAAGTCAGGTACAATATATGAATTTAGATGCAGTGCATCAGTGCAGCATAGGAAAATTTTCAGTTTAAATGTTAGTTTCAATGTGTCGGTGGAAGTGTGATGATTGGAATGTAAGAAAGCTGAAGAAATTACTTGGATCCCATAGAAGCTGAGCAGTGCCTCCCTCCTTAAGATCATGCCCTCGAAAGAGGCTAATAGCTCCAGTAGATCCTCAGTGTATCCTGGAGGTGCCTACAAACGCATTTGGGAATGATCAGTGTCCAGAAGGAATGAATATTTGAGAGAGAATGCAAAAAATGAAAAACCGTGATACATACCAGAGGTGAATCAGAAGCTCTGACATATCTATGACCAACCGCTGGAGGCTCAATCAGAATCTGGTAAGCTTCTCCGATGTACCACCATCATGTCAGCTCAGTTGGAAGCTCTGGCTAACTGAAGCCTGGTCTAGCGGGGGGCACCCCTCTGGCTCTACCCCTCGACGCTCGAGCCCTGCTCGTCGAAGGGACATCTACTGCTCTCCTTGTACGAGCACGAGTACCCGTCAAGGGAGGCATGAGATGCATCTGGATAAATGTCGCATAGTCCCCCTCTCCAAGAAAGTAGTCGGCGTCCACGCCTGAGTAAAGTCAATCACTTCCTGGGAGCAGAGGCTCTCTGTAGCTCGCATAGATGGCGGAGGCACCATGGGAACTACCTGCTACGGCAAACCCAGGGTCTGGCATATGAAGCGCTCGCCTAAGAACCAAGCTTGACATACCGGGCCCTCAAGCACAAGTTGGAAGCAAGAAGCCCCTCGAGCGCTGGCAAACTGGTCCCTGACTCCCTCAGGCATTGTTGCCTAAGGCTACCAAGAGATCTGCAAACAGAAAATGCACAGGTTGTTAGTTGCCATTAGATATGCAATATGAATCAAAGCTGAAGTAAAGTAGCAATAACTGTGAGTTTTGAGTTACCTCTGCCGTGGTGACGGTGTCAAAGTATCAACAGAAGAATGGAAAAGTCTCCCGAGTCCTCCTCAAGCACCTGCCGTCATACTGATAAGAGTATGGTACAACATGAGGCATCTCCACCTCTAGCTCTGAGGCAAGGGTCAGGAAGTATGCATATACCCACAACTGCAAGAAGCAAAAGGTAACAGTGAGTGTACAACATATGAACACAGACAATGCAGAAAGCAAAATGTGTATGTAGAATACAGAGAATGCAGAAAGCATAATGTGTAGTACAACGTACAGAAAGTACAACTATAAAGCAGAGAGCAGATTGTGTGTGTACAGTGTACAAAAAGTGTAGAACATAAAGCACGGCAGGAAATGCAAAGCAGAAAAGTAAAGCATACCTCCCGAGCTCTCCAGTAGCCGCCGACTCTATTTTCGCTCTTGCGGGATGTCAAGCTCATGTAGCCATACAAGGTAGCAAGGCCATCGCCGCCCCAATCGTAAAGCCGGACCTGAGACAAGTCCACCAAGGCACTCAAGAGATATAACCCAATAGTGTTCGCTCTGTCTGTGAACACAGTGGTGCCGAAAAAGAACATCAAGAAGCCTCGGGTGTACTGCTCGATCTCCTCTAGGGTATCTGGCTCTATCCCTCTGAAAACCAAGTGTATCGCACCATCCCCAACCGGTAGAGAGGCGGGCGTGCCCCTACCAGGTAGATCCACGTAGCCTCCCACTCACCCATGTCTGTATCATAAGTGATTGGACGACCTCCTACCTCTTTGCCAGTGAGCATAGAGAAGTCATAGGGAGTCATCGTCATCTCCCCCGCAGTAGAGAAGTGGAAAGAGTTGGTGGTATCCCACCACCTCTCTACTAGTGCTCCAAGTAAGGGCCTACTCGCTATAAGACGCGATAGCCCCATGCAGAATGAGCCGAAGCTGGCCTCATCAATAATCTGGCGGACGCCGGCGGGGAGCTCCATGTACCACTCCCTCACGGATGTGGCTCCGTATCCTCTGATAGAGTGTGAGTCCTCCTGTAATCAGAATGGGCAGATTAAAGGCAATGTAAGAAATACAGTGCAGGAGTGTGATTTATGCAAGAAATGCAAAGTACATTGAGGAAAATGTAAGAATACAGTGTATACCTCTGTGGCGCCGTAGGATAAATGGGACTCCGGCTCTCGTAGCAAGAGGTCCTCTGGCACACCTCGCGGAGGCATTCAAGCATTTTAGCATTTAAGCACATAGCCTCATGGAAAGCATGCTAATCATGGCAATATTCACACTTATGCAAATATACTAAAGCATAAAAACTCACCTAGTACTCCAAGCCAAAACAGAAACTAGTTAGAAAGATGCATGATCCTAACTATACAAGATGTCTAATGCAACACATGCAATATGCAATTAATAGGCTTAGCTACTAATGTGGCATATGGAGCAATTTGAATAACATGCGGTTTAAACACGTATTCAAATAAGATATTGAAATGGCAATGTGGTTTGAATGATGCGCCGAGCCTCGGTGCATGCAATACGAATGAATGGATGCAAGCATAAGGTATGCTAATTAAAACATGTCCCTAATCTAACCATCAAAAGCGATTAAATAAAATGGAGAAAGACGTGGGGTTAGAAGACATGCACACATGCACGCACACTTATTACAGCATTACGCCCTCGCAAAGGAGGGTCCGAATGAATAAGAGCTAACTAGCTAACTAGGCTAATTAAGCTAACTAATTATTACAAACTGAATTAATTAACTATTCTAGTTAACTAATTACAAAACGAAATTGAACAACTAGTTAAACTAACTAATTATTTACAACACTTAATTAGTGTAGACCGCCCAGACTCCGCTCCGCGCGCGAGGGCGCGAATCGTTTGTTCATTAGCTACTACAGTTCGGACTCGTGTCGCAGTTTTGAATCTAATCTCACAAAGTGCAATGTGAGACCCATAAATCACCAAAGAGTCCAAATCCGGAAAATCGTTTTGGAAAATCGATTTTAAAAAAGAAGTGCCAAACATGGACTGCTTTGCTAGATACAGAGTCGCCACCTAAATGTTTTATTTTGGAAAATTTTGGAAACCCTGACTCGTGCCTAAGGCCACGTGTCCGTCATGACCAAAGTTGCCTCAGCTCGGCAACTTGGGTACGAGAGGGGAAGGTCACGCAATGAGCACCCCCGCTCACCCGATCAAAGATCGGCTTTTACTAACATGATATGTTGTTTTTATAAACACATGTGTTCTTATTCCAATTATTAATCTAGAATTACTATGTTATGCGCACAGCATACAAGTATAGACTAAATCACTCAAGTTGGAACAAAACATCTCATGTTTGTTTGTTTGAAAATGGTTTGAAGTTACTACTCGCAAGTAGGCTAAGACGCGGATTTTGCCACCCTCAAGTGGGCTTAAAACTCACATTTCGATGAATTGTTCCAATTCAAGCAATAAAGCCTTCATCCACAGGCATTCATACAGTTAAACACTTAAGCAGGTAACCTCATGGCAAGCATGCTATCATGGCAGCCACTCACACTCATGCAAGGATGCTAAAGCGAAAACACTCACAGTGTACTCCGAGCCAAAAAAGAAGCTAGTTAGTAATCAATGCATGATCCTAGCTATGTCAAGAATGCCTAATGCAACACATGCAAAATGCAACTAAGATAGGCTCGGCTATTCTAAGGTGGCATATGAGTGCAGCACTCGATACATGTATTATCACAACCCAAACCGGCCCCTAAAAGTTTGGTTCATGACCGGCCCAAACATAGGCCTCAAACAGAATTTAGAATAATATTTAAACACATACAGGGCCTTAAGCGGAAGCAATGTCAATAAAAGACAACATCCATTGAGCTTGTGCATACATGATGGTTTAATTAAATTCAAGTATTTAAATACATTCCCAGAGTTATACATACAATCACAGAATCTATATAGATCTCGCACACACTTAAATAAGACTCCAAAAATTACACAACTCCCAGTAATCAAAATTACGGCCTCAACACGGAGGCGTACCCCAGGCGGCTTGACAGACGGGTAGACCTCAATACAACTCTAGTGTCAATCCCCGATGGCTCACCTACATAAATATACACAAAAACGGAGTGAGCGAGGCTTAGTGAATAATAGCAATATAAGGAGGTGAGTTAAACGAGCATAGACTTAAAGAATGTAAATATGCATATTGAACCATACATAGATCTTATTCATAATCATGTCTTAAAACGGCCTCAGGCCCACATGTAACACAGAACGGCCTCAGGCCCAGATATAATACAGAGCGGCTGTAAGCCCATATATGATACAGGACGGCTGTAAGCCCAGATATAATACAGATCGGCTATAAGCCTAGATACAATACAGAACGGCTGTAAGCCCAGATATAATACAGATTGGCTATAAGCCCAGATACAATACAGAACGGCTGTAAGCCCAGATATAATACAGATTGGCTATAAGCCCAGATACAATACAGAACGGCTGTAAGCCCAGATATAATACAGATCGGCTTTAAGCCAATACAAAACGGCTTTAGGCTCAACATATTATGCAGAGCGCCTCAGGCCCAGATATCAACAGATTGGCCTTGGGCCCATTATTAACAAAACAGAATTATTCCAGATACACAAAGATATCATTGTTCCATAATACACATATGTTCCATTTGTTCATCATGAATTCAGTTAATTTGCAGATAACAGAACGTCAGTGTTAACTATTAACAGTAAGTAAAACGTACTGTTATAGTATTATTACTTAATAGTGCACAAAGATTTTCCCATGGTTTATTACAAGTTGACATAGTTGTCTTGCGGATAACAGAACATTAATAACAACTATTAACAGAAGGCAAATATATCACTGCATTAATAGGGACAGAACCATTCACATCATAACGGCCTCGGCTCACATCTGTTACTAGGGACAGAACGACCTTAGATCCATATCAATGCCATTATTCAAGCATATCGATTAATTGAATCAAAACACAACATCAATGGAATAGACCATTCACAAATAATAATACATAAATCATAATCACAGGAAGTGAAACATATTGTTACACTACTATTACTCACAGTGATTGGCTCCTGTAGTAATGGGATGATGTCCTCGTCTCGACCTACAAGTACAGTGCACAACACATAATATGAGATTATACTCCATCTTTTACTTATTCTCTTCGATCATTCAATCAATTAACCATGGTGGTACCAAGCTCATTATTCCTTAATAAGTTATAATCCATGTCTCATAAAACAGGAGAAATCGATGGGAAATGGTTTAGGTGAAGAAATGGTATAAAATTGGTTGACAGAAAGTGAACAGTCATCACTAATTTGGGCATAACTATTTCTGTATTTAGAATTTGGGAGTGAGACCACCACCATTGGAAACTAGACTTCCGGGGCTTGATTTTAGGCTCAAGAATCACTCAAAACAGAGTCCCGAGGCAAAAGATATGCTTATTCAAAGTTGGTTGAACAGAGCTGTCTCCCGCACGTGCGGGAAACAGAGCCACACGTGCGGCCCTGGGCAGTTTGCAGTCCGAAAATGGCTGAAAAATTGGAACTTCTCATTTTCAAAATCAAACCTCAATTCCATGTAAATCAAAGCCCAAAACCCTTTAATACATGACAAATTTCACGTTATTAATCTCCATGAAACATCATAACCTCAAAATATTACTCAATTCCCAAGCACAAGAACACAAGAGCATAATATAGCCATAGTTGGGGTTCAAAGTTCACATCATCCATATCAATCCTTGATTTCATGCAATTGATGCTTTAAACATAAGGATTCAAGATAGATGATCATACCTTAGTTCAATCTTTGTCTTCCTCTTAATTCTCCTCCATTTCCTCAAGCCTCCATGGTTGATCTCCCTTCTCTTTCTTCAATTCCCTTCGATCCTCTTCAAACCCCCATGATTGTTAAGCTTTTCTTCAAGAATCTTGGTCTCTCTTCTCTTTTCTCCCTCACGGTTCTCTTCTCTTTCTTTTAGATATTTTGGGCTCCCAAAAGATGAGACCAACCACTCAAAGACATATCTATATATATATAAATAAACACACACACATGGCTTAACACAATAGGGAGAGCCAAACGTGGCCTTACGAATCGCATGAAATCAAATTTCAATTAAAGTTCCCAAGTGAGTCTAAAAATTGTGCTGATCATAAATATGTCCCCTGTTCTAGTTTCTGAAGCCTCTATGGCCTTCAATTTGCAGTACAAAGTTAACTACCGAAATATGCATTAACGAATCAAACAAATTAAATTTCCAATTACTTTCCCCAAATAGCTTTAAAAATTCCCATTAACATATCTATGTACTCAATTCCGATTTCTGAACCCACAAAGGTCGTCAATTCCAGCTTTAAAGGCATAACTCAACAGATAGTTCTTCAATTCCAATAGATATAATTAAATTAAAACACAATATCCCGTAGTTAAACAAGGATGACTTCTTATACTCATTTTGGGGTCGTTACATGTGTTCAAATAGGAATTGAAATACAATGCAGTTTGTATGATGCGCCAAGCCCGGTGCATGCAAGACAGATGAATGGATGCACACATGCAAGCATAATGATGCTAATTGAGATATGCCCTAAAACTAACCATCGAAAACTGATAAGTAAAAGGGAGAAAGAAATGGGGTTAGAAGACATGCATCACACACACACACGCTTATTACAATAATTGTGCCCTCTCGACGGAGGGTCCGAAAGAATAAGCTAAGCTAATTAAGCTAAGCTAATTAAGTACAAACCAAATTAAAACTACCTATACCTAGCTAATTATAATATTACAAAGATGGAATTAATTAGCAAATACATTAACTAATTAATCAGCAAATTAACTAACTACATAAAGCAATTAAAATAGCCTCGAGGAGAGGGATGTATGCATGCTCAATCGACTTCGCTCGGAAATCCATTACCGTGCCTCGTGATGCCTCTGTTTGCACTCTTTTGTATCTCTGAAAATTGTGCCAACTCCCATAGTGCTTCTGACCCACCTCAGGAACAATCTGAGGGGTGGTCGGCCAAGAGGAAAGGCCATCGGCCAAGTATAATGATCATCGGCCAATTTTTATGGCTATCGGCCAATTTTGATAGCCGATCGGCAACCTTGATAGCCGATCGACCACTTCTTCCTGCAAACTTCTCATTTTGCTGCAACAGAGCACTAACAGAGGCATGGCAATGTATTTGCAAGAAAATGTGTGTACAACCACACCCCTTATCATGTTTAAAGCTCAAAGGAGTGTAGTGCTCGACTTTCAAGCCACCAATCACGCATCTCAATGCATGATGGCCAAAGATGCTGAGTTGCACAAGTCAATGTCAAATGAATGCACAAAAACACATAAATGCTTTAACCTCTATCATGCATGATCAAGAGGGTCAAGACCGAGAAATGAGGCACATTTCCTCACTTCATGTATGAAACATCCCTCATTCCTCGTGTTTGGATTAACACCCTATCCAAACACAATGCAAAGCACACAACCTGGAAATGCAATGCAATGCAATGCAATGCAACATAAGCATGCCAAATGCAATGCAACTCAAGCATGCACACATGATGCAATGTAACAATATGCGAACAACATACTCGATGGACTTAAACGGCTATGGACAGACCTCAATCATGCCCAAATCAGTGGCCAATAGTGCTGAAATGATGGCATGAAAAGCGTGATGAAAAGGCAAGACAAACATGCATGCCAATTGGCTCAAGAAGTAAGGCATAAAGATGCAACTCTTAAGAGCACTTAAAGAGTGAAAAGCATGGACATGTGACAACACTATAAGCTCTGAAATCATGTATGGAATGGTGTCAAACCAATCAAACAACACAAGTATGGCATGTAAGAGGGCTCAAAACTTGAAGCTAGCATAGGCACTTGCACTATAGCTATATGAAACACGAAGCATATGGCCAAGACAACCCAAAATAGTCCTAGAACATGCCAAAATGATGCTAAAACATGCATGGACCAAAGCTAAAACATGCTAGCATGAAGGGCATGAAGCATGGAGTATGCAAGGCCAAAATTTAGGATTACACTACACCTACCAAAACCAAGCATGAGATGGCTTCGCCAACAAAAATTAAAGGTATATCATGGAAAAACAAGACCAAAAATACACTGAAACGATAGCCCAAAGGCCTAGCATGGTGGCATACACAATGGCTCATTTTTAAGGCATAAAGAACCAACCTTCCAAAGCATGGAAAGAGTGACAAATGTGAGTGCGTGAACATGAAACATGCACTAAAATCACATATGAAATGATACCAAATCATGAAAGTAGCCCCAGCAATGCATGCTAGTGGCTTGGAAACTCAAAGCTAGTGAGCTAGATTGAACCATGGCTATACAAAGCAATGCATGCATGACCTAAAACACTTAAAACAGAGCTAGAGCATGATAAAACATGGACAAAAGCTTGCTGGAGTTAAGCCAAAATCATACTAGAATGATGGTCTAAAGCATGATACACATTAGGCCAATGAATGGAATTGCACTACAAGTGCATAGAGCATGCAAAAGGCTATCAAACCAACCTTAGACAGAGGTATAACATGGAAAAAAAATACTAAAAACATGCTGAGATATGGCCAAAACATGCTAGAAATACATGCTCAAACATGAGGCATACAAAGCTAGTTTTTGAGAATTACACTACAAGTGTAAATAGCATGCAAAGCGTGACTAAACCAAACCAAAACAGAGGTAAGCCATGCTGAAATAAGGCTAAAAACATGCTAAGAACAAGCCAACACAAGCTTAACAAACATGCTCAAACATAAGGCCAACAAGGCAAGCATACAAGACACAAGGAGAGGGGATGACCCTCTCCTATTTAGGACCTCAAAACACAAGTTTTACCACTGAAAATCCACTAGATTTCAGTGGTTAAAAGGCCAAGAGAAAGTGATCTCAAAGGCCTAAAGTGATGGTGCAAAACAAAGCCAAACAAGGCATGCAAGGAAGTAGATCACCCCCAACACCAAAGAAGCCTTAAACAAACATCTTAAGCACTAAAAATCAAAACTTTTTGTAGTAAAAAGTTAGGCCTAAAACAACATGCAAATAGGGCCAAAAGCTTAATCAAAAACAAGGGTTTAAGAGGTTAGAAGCTCACCCTTGTAGAACAACTTTAGAGCAACAACTCCAGCAGCCTTTTTTGATCAAAACTAGTCCAAAAACACCAAAACCAACTTAAAAGTGCCTCAGCAACAAGAGTGTGGTGTTTCACTAGGTGTTTGTGTGCAAAAGTGTGAAGAAAATGCACTTTTGAGCACAAACAAGCACAAATATATAGAGAGAAGAAGAAATATATAGAGAGATATATGTTTTGTATATCAACTTTTCAGAACCTCTGGAAAGGGAGAGGGGTCTCCCTTCTTATAGAAAATCAAATCCTAAGCTTGTTGGACAAGCTAAGGGTTTGATTCAATCCCTCCATACACGTGTATGGAGGATGAAATCTGTGCCCACCAGCTGTCACAGTTGGCACAAAAATATCTGCAAAAGCAAATAAAAAGGCCTTGGCCAAAAGAGATGGCCGATCGTCCAAAAAGAGTGCCGAACGGCCAAAAAGAGTGCCGATCGACCATGACTGATGGTCGATGACAAGAAAACATGGCCGATAAGCACAAGGCTTGGCCGATGGGTTATAGGGCTGGCCAACAAGCCACCATCTTTCCTCAGAAACAAAACCACAAGTCCTTGGTCCACAACCAAGCACAAAACAAACAAGTTGAGAGGTTCTAAGGCAAGGCGCGCAGTCGAGACCTTTAGGAACTCAAAATGAACACGAGCATGGATGATCATCGAGTGTTCAAACGATGACGTCCAAGTCTTGAGGACGGTCAAAAATAGGGTGTCTACAATTAGCTACAACTAATTAATTACAACACGTATTTAAGCTATTGCTAATTAAACTAATTAGCTAATCCTGGGAAATGAGGAAGGCCCATGCATGCTCGATTTCCACCTGAAAAGCCACTGCCTTGCTGCTGAATGCCTCTATGTGCGCATTGAACATTGAAAATGCTGCCCACTTCCAGAACACCTCTGATCCATCTTACCAACACACTGCAAATTTCACTGATGGCCGACAAGGGGCCAGTCGACTACCCTTGGTGGCCGATCGACTACGGATGGTAGCTATTGGCCACTGATAGCCTGGACTTCCTTGCTCTTGAAGAGAAGACACAATTTGGCCAATAAATTCAAGTGACACACACCTTCTAGAGTTTAAAACAAGTCCCAAGCTACCTCAACCCAAAGACTAGCAACTCTTGTTATGGATGTATAGGCAAAAGTGTAGGATTTGTGAGCAAATGTGTATAAAATTACAAGAGAGAAAGAGAAGTCTAGAGAGAGAGAAAGAATTTGATTCCAAATTTTCTAACCCTCCAAAATGGGAGAGGAACCCCCATATATATAGAAAAACAAGCCTTGAGCTTAGAAACATCATACCATACACGTGTAGGCAGATGCAGTTCAGTGTGCTAACAGCTGTCATAGCTGTCAACAAATATCTGAAAAAAGACACTGGTGGCCGTCGGCCACCACCGACAGCCGACCGGCCACACCAATGGCCGACAGCCTATGGTGGTGGCCGACAGGTCACTACAAGTTCCAAGCTTGAAACAACAGGGTTTTAGTCCAAAGCAAAGCACAAAAAGGACAAACTTTAAAGGCTCAAAGACAAGGCATTCCACCTAGAACTTCGGGCACTCAAAGCGAACAAATAAAATTGTAATCATCGAGTGCAAAAGCGATGATGTCTAAGTCTTGAGGTCGGTCAAAAATAGGGTGTCTACAGCAGAGGATGGGCTGATCGGGGGAAAGACAGAGTGAGATAGTGCTCACCCTCTGAGGATTCCTTTGATGAGTACACGACCCCCGAGGATGAGGGAGATGAAGCCAACATCTAGTCCAGCAGCTCCAACGATGACAGTGACGCACCTCCTCCACAGCCGAAAGTAAAGAGAGCGAGGATGGGTTGATTTTACTTTTCTTTTCTTTTTGCTTTGTAGTTAGGAACTATGTAGGTCCAGATAGACCTCTGTGTTTTGTTTTTGAAGACTTTTCTTTTATTTTGCTTTGTAAAACAATGATCGGGTTGGACCCTCCTGTTTATGAAAAGAAGGATTTTGGATGATTTCTCTTGCATAATATGTGATGAATGGTGCAAACTTTGCATGATAACCTTGTACAAGATTTTAAACTATGAATGCTTTGCTCTTGAATTCATTCTTAAATCAGATAATAACCTACAACCGAACAAACTATAAAATACCACTTGATAATAGAAAAACAGAAAGAAAACAACCTAAAAATGCTAAACAACACTTGATAAAAACAAAACAAAACTCAAAATACAGCCGCAGTACACCAAGGCAAAAGCCAGCCTTTTTCTGCAATTGCATCGGCTGGGCCAACATTTAGACCTGGCGGGGTCCAAATAGGCACGGGCAGGTTCCAATGAGGCATGGTCGGGCCCAAAAATGATGTCGGTGGGTGCAATCCAGTTGTCATGTACTGCCTCTTCCCAAACTCTATAAATGGTGCTCCCATCCTATTTTCTAGTAGAATAGCAAGTCTTTGATATTTTGCTCCCAAAATGGAGATTTTACTCAACAATAGGCTCTGAGACTGGATAGCCACATTGGACGGCTCGAAAAAGGTGAACTTTACGGTTTCGGCCTAAATGCTCTTTTTCCTTTGAGCTACACTTCGCTTTGTTTTCTGTTCCTCCATGCTGTCGTTCGATGCTGGAACCCGGTTATACATGTATTTAGCTTTGGATCATAAGAAATGTGTCAAACTTTGGAGGAATTCCAGGCATTGATGGAATCCCAGCATGAGGAGGAAATCATGCCCTAGCCCCGTTTCGGCCATGCACAAGCACTTTGTTAGATGTGTGGACTCACTTTGCACGAGGCTCGATCCTTGGTGCATGACAGAGAGTTGGACATCCCAGATTTGATTCATCAGTTTTCGGCCATCGAAGACATGAGTGACCTTCTCTAGCGAGGCTACCACCAACATGCCCTCTGCTTATATATGCTTACGCACTTCCTACTTGCCCCTAGTTACGATGGAGCTAGGATTAGGTTGATTGAGGTGGCCCAATGCCTGAAAAAGGGTAAACGCTACATGGGTTTGGCACTGGCCAAGATCCTGATAGGTTTAGATACTTTTCATTGGCGAGAAACTACTAAATTTGTAGGGAGTCCACTGTTTCTTCATGTATTGTTTCTCACCCTTTCTTATTTATGATTCATCGCATCACTTGGCACTCCCTCTCTATTTTCATCTCGTAAACCCTTTTCTTACTTTTCTCTCAACGCACATCTCTCTATTTTTAATCGCTCTTATTTTTCATCCTTCCCAGGTATGGCTCATGGATAAGCTGAAAGTGGTGGACCCGTGCCCTATGTATTCAGCCCGAGCTTACTTCTTTTGCCAACGGCTAGTGGACTTCCCTTCAGAGGGATGGTGGTGCGACTAGATCTGCAATAGATCTGTAGCTGACATTACTTGGCATTGCCCTTGGCTTTACTTGATAGAGATGAGCTATAGCATGTCCCGACAAGCCCGATATACAGTTGATTGGCCTTACACACTTCATATTCTATTTCCTTTTTCGGTTTAGACACTAGTTTGGACATAATCAGACTTTTCTAGAAGAGCGGATGGAATACCCAGCTCCATTTCCCATTCGCGGTTCGCACTTGCCTCAGTACCTTACTACTTGGAGGACGAGAGAACTTCTGGCCCCTGCCCCTAGCTTCAGTTACGTCCTTTCTGGAGAGTGTTGTGCTTGGCTTGAGGAGGAGATAAAGGTTGGGCCAACTTTGGTAGCAAAAACTTCCACGAGTGCGAGCAGAGGACATAGGATCACCTGACTTATATGTGCCCCTAGTTTTATTGCTTTGTCTTTTCTTTTCATGCTTTTCCGATGTAAAAACAACTTTGGTTTAATCAAAAGTTAGAAAATGTACTTGTGTTGAAATCAATAAAATTAAAGTTATGAGCACTGAAAATTTTCCTTTTTGGTCTAATATGGTCTAAGTTGTAAAAGGTAAAATTTTGAGAAAAAACAATCAATTTATTAAAACTTTTCAAAACAATTTTCGGAAACGATCACTACCTGACACACACAGAATCAATCCTTAAGGTGTACAACCCCAAATCAGAAAATCATAACTGCCCACGACTGCATTCATCATCACTGCTCTATCTTGCAACTGGCCCTTCTACCAAATAGAGATGACACAACCCAGTTAGAAGACAATGGATAGAGATGGCCCGAGTAAACAAATGGATAGAACAGTTGAGTTGGAGATGGTTATGGTTATGGCCGAACTTTGAGATGAAGTTGCGTACGTATCCCAAAGATGGAAATCAGCCTTACGCAGTTCAATTTTAGTTCACTGGAGTATTAACTCTCTCATTTTGCGCTCTAATTTTTGCTAAAGTCGCCCTTTCAGGTTTTCGACCTTACGAGCTTTGTTTTTCTTTGTTTCTAATTTTTCATGCTCTAACTTTTACCTAGGTCGCCCTTTCGAGTTTTCGGCCTAGTGAGCCTCTCAGGGATAATATTTCTTCAACTGTCCATATTGATCAGCTGTGAAAACTCCAAGCCATCTAGATCTATAAGAATAATTGCCTCTCCAGACCAGATTGATTTGATAATGTAACGACCAGTCCAGTTGGGTCTGAACTTGCCCCTAGGATCATGGATGAGGGCTTGGTTGTCTTTTAGTACCATATCTCCGTCCTTGAGATTCATGGACTTAACTTTTTTGTTGAAAGCCCTAGCAATTTTGCGCTGGTAGCCCTGGATATGGTACAAGGGTTTTAACCTCCTTTCATCAAACAACATCAACTTTTCAAACCTATTCTGCTGCCAATCCACCTTCACTATCTGACACTCAGCCATAACTCGCGGTGACGGTACTTCAATTTCAATTGTCAGAACAGCTTCCATCCCGTACACTACAGAATAGGGGGTAACCCTCGTGGATGTTTCAATTAACGTCTTGTAGCCCCAAAGAGCAAAGGGTAGTTATTCGACCAATCCTTGTAAGTTTCAACCATCTTCCGCAGTATGTTCTTCACATTCTTATTAGCAGCCTCAACAGCTCCATTAGTCTGTGGTCTACACGTTGATGACTTATTAAAAGCCATGTTGTATTTCTTGAACAAATCGACCACCTCTTTCTTAAAGTGCGTACCGTTGTCTGAGATGTTCTCATTCGGCACCCCGTACCTACAAATGATGTTGTTCTTGATAAACTTAGCCACATACGATGCCTTCAACACCGAGTAAGACTGAGCCTCCACCCACTTTGTAAAGTAATCGATCGCCACCAGGATGAACTCGTGTCCATTGGAGTCTTTTGGCGAGACTGCCCCGATGACGTCAATTCCCCAGACCGAGAAAGGCCATGGCGAAGTCATATTGTAGAGCTTTAAAGGCGGGATATTCATGCAATTAGCATGGACATGACATTTATGGCATCGTCGCACAAAACCAATACAATCCTCCTCCATAGTTGACTAATAATAGCCTTGTCTATGGATTTTCCTGGCCAGCATCACACCATTCATGTGTGCTCCATACTCTCCTCCGTGGATGGCCTCCAAGAGGTGCTTCGATTCTTCTTCTTCAACACAGAGCTTGTGCATTCCTAGATGGCCTCTTTTATACAGCTTACCTCCACAGATGATGAACTGGACGGCCAGACGCCGTATTCCCCATTTATCCTTGGCATTTGCCCCCGGTGGATACCTATATTTTTCCAGAAAATCCCAAATGTCATAATACCAGGGGTTCTTGTCTTACACCTCATCTATTGCGGTTACTGAAAGGGTCACATAAGCGGGCATATATTTCTGTTCAATAATGATCGGACACATCTTGACTCCAAGTGGGATGTCTACCATGGAAGATAGAGTTGCCAATCCATCAGCAAACCAGTTGTTCTCTCTCAGCAGATGTGTAAATGTCAACTTTTCAAACCTCAAAATCAGAATATCCAGGGCCTGATGATAAGCCTTCATGTTTTCTTCCTTGACCTTCCAATCCTCGTTAGCTTGAGAAACAACCAGGTTCGTGTCTCTGATGGCGTCCAACCTTATTGCCCCTAATTCTAGGACAGCTTCTAGTCCAGCAATGCACACCTCATATTCTGCTTCGTTGTTGGACACTTTGAAATGGAGTTTGAAAGCTAAGGGTATGTGGGAATCATCAGGTGCTATGAGCAACACACCTATCCCATAACCATACTAATTAGATGTTCCTTCAAAGTACGTTGTCCATGTTTCCTCTTCTATCTGCATAATATCTTCATTTGGGAATAAGTACTCTACCACCTCATCTCCTTCTAATGGGTGGTCTGCCAGGAATTCCACTACAGCTCTCCCCTTAACTGATTTGTACGTGACATACTTGAGATCAAATTCAAAGAGCAAAAGCAACCAATGAGCTAGCCTACCCGTAGGCGCCGGTTTTTCAAAGAGATATTTAATGGGATCTAATCTCGAAACCAGAATTACAGAATGAGCTAACAGATAGCGCCTCAACTTCCTGGTCACCCATACTAAACCTAGGCAAGCCTTCTCGAGGGGAGTCTAGCAGGTCTCATAATCCAGCATCTTCTTGCTCAAATAGTAGATGGCCTTCTCCACCTTAGCTTTAGATTCTCGAGCGAGCATGCACCCCGTGGTTGAATTTGTCATCGACAAGTACAAGATCAACGGCTTCCCCGGTGCTGGTGGTGACAACACAGGTGGATTCTGCAAGTATTGCTTGACCTGCTCAAAGGCAAACTGATAGCGATCATCCTATTGGAACTTCTTGCCTTTCTTTAGGAGACCAATAGTGGTTCACAAGTCAAGGTTAATTTTGAGATAAACCGTCTTATGAATTGCACTTTACCTAGAAAGCCGGGCACTTCCTTTTTAGTCCTTGGTGGTGGCATTTCTAAGATGGCCTTAATTTGGATGGATCTACTTCAATTCCCTTTTGTGTGATCAAAAATCCCAGCATTTTCCCTACAATCACCCCAAAGGTTCATTTCTGTGGGTTCAACCTCAGTTTGTACTCCCTGATCCGCTAAAAGAATTTCTCCAGTGCGGTGTAGTGGCCTTTTTGCTCTTTGGACTTGACAATCATGTTGTCCACATACACCTCAACTTATTTGTGGATCATGTCATGCAAAATCATAGTCACAGCCCTTTGATAGGTAGCCCCAGCATTTTTCAACCCAGATGGCATGACTCGATAGTAGTAAGCACCCTACGGCGTTGTGAAAGTTGTCATTTCTCTATCTTCCGGTGCCATCAGAATCTGGTTATACCCCGAAAATCCATCCATGAACGAAAGCAATGCATGGCCTGCGGTGAAATCCACCAACTCATCGATGTGAGGCAATAGAAAGTCGTCCTTTGGACTAGCTCTGTTTAGATCCCAGAAGTCGACGCAAACTCTGATTCTGCCATCCTTCTTTGGAATTGGAACAATATTAGCTAACCAATTTGGGTACTCATATACCATCAAGAAACCTGCCTCAATCTATTTGGTGACTTCTTCCTTAATCTTCAAAGCCCAATCTGGCCAAACTCTGTGCAATTTCTGTTTAACTGGTCGGGCCTTGAGGTTAACAGGGATCCAGTGTTGTACAATCTCAGGATTGATTCCAGGCATGTCTTTGTAGGACCACGCGAAAACATCTTTGAATTTTTTTTAATAAAGCGATTAAACGCTCACGTTCCTCCGAAGACAACATGGACCCGATCTGGACCAAGCAGGAATCCTCCTTAGTACCCACGTTAATTGCAACAATTTCATCTGTACAGGTCTTAACACGCCTCTTATCCTCTTAATCAACCAAATTTTCAAAGCCCAAGGAATTTCTTCCTCTTCGTTTATGTCAAAATTTTGAAAATCATGATCAGTGCAACAAACCAAAGGCACAGAGAAGTAAGTGAAATCTACGACATTCTCATTCAAACAGTCCGGATCCTCAGTTACAGTTGACTCAAAAGAGAAACTGAAAGGCAACTTGGACAAGACCTTGGTATCCGAGTTACCATTCCCGGAAGTACCAGACTCAGAAGAATTTGAATCTGACTCCGACTCCACAAACTCAGTGGAATTAGATTCGGAATCATTATCCGATCCAGAACTGCTGATGGTGCCCTTCTCAAACTTCCAAGCCAGGCGTGGAGCCTTAGACACGTCTACCATAAGACCAGTGAAATCCGCTACTGGTTTATCCTCGATCATTGAGATAGTAAAACTATCCCCCAAGTTGATGGGCCCAGTCCCAGCATTAGAACTTGTTAGTAGATCAGCCAATGCTTTCCCTAACAGCTCCTCCTCGTCGATACCCACGCTTGCAGTCTTGCCGTGATCTGTATTGGTGCTCAGATTCGTCTACTCATCCTTCTCTTCTGGTAACCGGTATCCAAAGAAGATCTCAAACCCCAGGTACCTCGTCTTCATTTCCTGGTCAAACCAAGGATTTGGAAATCTACAGAAAGGGGAAATTTTTCCCTTGGCGGAAAAAGCATCCATTTAGAGTTACTCATATTGGTTTGTGGACTAACTCATACTGCCTCCTAGTCCACTTTGCTTTAATTCTCCCTCTCAACTCATCTCCCTTCATTTGCCAGTCTGCAGTGGTAGGTTTGTACCCCAGCCCAAAAGCATGGGGGTTGTGACTCATCTCCTTGGCAATAGTACCCTCTGCTTGCCACTCCTGCCTAGTCCTAATCCCCGAATATGCCCTGTTTGTTCATCATGTAGATGGACTAGGCGCTTACGTAGTTTCCCTCGTCTTTTACCATGATAAATTGGACCAACCAGGCCTCTGCCAAGGAGAAGCCAGAGAGGAATACATCATCTTCCCCATGTATGATTTCCAGCAAGGGCGTGGTACTTCCTTGGGGAGGATGGATGGCCGAATTACCATACACAGTACTAATCCCTCCTTTAAAGGGCTATTTTACCAATTAATGGACCGTTGATGATACAGCCTTCATCTAGTGTAGCCAAGGCCTGCACATGAGTAGATTGAAAGTTGCCGGTACGTCCATGACATGGAATTCCACCTCATGCTCAGACGGGCCGATGAGTATGTGGCTCTTGAACATTTCCATCATATCCTGGCTAGTGTTGTCATAAGCTCGGACGACTTGGGTTGTTGGGTGAAGTCAGTCGGCCTCAAACCTATGGCATAGGCAATCTGTACCGACATACATTAATCACTGATCCAGTATCTACTAACACCACCGAATCACTTTTCCAACTCTCTAGGGTCACATACAAGGGTCGGTTGTGGTTGGCACCCTAGGCGGCAACCCTTTATCCTTAAAGGATATCATTGGCGTAACGTCCCCCGATGTGACCAACAACACCAGTTGGTCAATGGTGGTGTCGATGGGCAACTTTGTTCTATTTATAGCCTTTAGCAGCACCTGCCTATGATCCTGAGAAGCCATCAGTAGCCCCCAGATTGATATGTTTGCCTGAATCTTCTTAACCTGTTTCAAGACCAGATCTTCTTCAACATCTTTCTCTAACATCTTTCTCTTTTAATTTCTGAGCCTCTTTACTGGAGGATTCTGGCTGATCTAAAGTCAGGGGTTTGAAATACCGACCACTGCGGGTCATGTGATTGATCTCATCAGTATACCACATATCATCAGGGGTATAAGCTTTCCACCCTTCGTCAGTGTACGCATGACTTAGGTCGCTGTCTTCCCACCACTCCCCTGTAGTCATGGCCGGGCTATTCTCAGGTTCTACCTGGAGCATGTTCACATCACGCCCCCCGTCATTATACCACTTTTCCTCTGCAACAATTTTGGTTTCTGCATTCCAGTACTTCCTAAGCTTTCTTGGCATTCTCTTCCTATCACTGGGCTCCCACTTGGGCTTTCCCGTGTTTTGAACATCTACCACTGTGGGCTCAGTCTCTACTTTTCCTTTCCCTTTTCCCTGCTCCAGGGCCATCTTTCTCTGGATTTCTTCTATCCTTTCCTGTTGGAATTGCTCCAACGCTTGTTCTTTTTCAATCAAAGTTACAGCCTTAGCCTTGCTGTTATCCTCGACTTCATTTTCTTTAACAGTCTCTCTCTGTAGACCACCTGAGAACTCCCGGCTTCGCGTGCGAGGTCGCGAATCGTTTGTTCTTTAGCTACTACAAGTTCGGACTCGTGTCACGGTTTTGAATTTAATCTCACAAAGTGCAACGTGAGACTGATAAATCACCAAAGAGTCCAAATCCGGCAAATCGTTTTGGAAAATTGATTTTTATAAAGAAGTGCCAAACATGGACTGCTTTGCCAGATACAGAGTCGCCACCTAAATATTTTATTTTGGGAGAAATTTAGGAAACCCTGACTCCTGCCTAAGGCCACGTGTTCATCATCACCAAAGTTGCCTCAGCTCGGGAACTCGGGTACGAGAGGGGAAGGTCATGCAGTGAGCACCCCTGCTCGCCCGAGCAAAGGATCGGCCTTTACTAACATGATATGTTGTTTTTGAAAACACATGTGTTCTTATTCCGGTTTATTAGCTAACTTACTATGTGATGCGCACAGCATACAAGTATAGACTAAATCGCTCGAATTGGAACAAAACATTTCATGTTTGTTTTCGAAAATGGTTTGAAGTTGCTACTCGCAAGTAGGCCAAGTCGCGGATTTGCCACCCTCAAGTGGGCTTAGAAAACAACTTGATTTGCCACTTCAAGTGGGCTTAAAACTCACATTTTGATGAATTGTTCCAATTCAAGTAATAAAGCCTTCATCCATAGGCATTCATGCAGTTATATCAGTTAAGCAAATAGCCTCATGACAAGCATGCTATCATGGCAGTCACTTACACACAGGCAAGGATGTTAAAGTGTAAAAGCTTACCCAGTACTCCGAGCCAAAACAAAAGCTAGTTAGTAATCAATGCATGATCCTAGCTATGTAAGAGTGCCTAATGCAGCACATGCAAAATGCAACTAAGATAGACTCGGCTATTCTAAAATGTCATATGAATGCAACTTGATAACATGTATTCAAATCGGTATTGAAATACAATGCAGTTTGTATAATGCGCCGAACCCGGTGCATGCAAGACAGATGAATGAATGCGAACATGCGAAGCATAAGTATGCTAATTGAAATATGCCCTAAAACTAACCATCGAAAGCTGATAAGTAAAAGGGAGAAAGAAATGGGGTTGGAAGACATGCATCACACACACGCACGCTTATTACAACAATGTGCCCTCTTGACGGAGGGTCCGAATGAGTACGCTAAGCTAGCTACGCTAAGCTATTCTAACTAATCTAATAATCTAATTAGACTAATTATTACAAAATCAAATTGAATAACTAGCTAACACTAAGCTAATTATTACAACACGATGACTAATTAACAAATTAGCTAGTTTAATTACAAATTCAAAAGCTAACTAAAGTAAGCTAATTACAAATTACAAAGCTCAGCTCAGTTCAAAGAGTTCGAAGATGCATGCTCGATCGCCTCGCTCGAAAATCTGTTACCATGCCTCATGTTGCCTCTGTTTGCACACTTCTGCACCTCTGAAAATTAAGCCAACTTCTGTGATGCTTCTAACCTACCTTAGGAACCATCTGAGGGGTAGTCGGCCAAAAGGTGTGGCCATCGGCAAAAGAATAATGGTCATCAACCAATTTTAAGGCTATCGGCCAATTTCCGATCGGCATACTAAGTGGTCGATCGGCCACTGCTTCTGTAAATTCTCCTTTGCTGCAGCAAACCACAAACAGAGGCATGGCAATGTCTTTGCAAGAAAATGTATGTACAACCACACTCCTTACCATGTTCGAAGCTCAAAGGAGTGTAGTGCTCGACTCTCGAGCCATCACTCACGCATTTCAATGCATGATGACCAAAGAGGCCAAGTTGCACAAGTCAATGGCAAATGAATGCAGAAGAACACATAAATGCCTTAACCTCTATCATGCATGATCAAGAGGGTCGGCGACCAAGAAATGAGGCACGTTTCGTCACTTCAAGTACGAAACGTCCTTTGTTTCCCATGTTTGGACTAACTCCCTATCCAAACACAATGCAAAGCACGCAACATGGAAATGCAATGCAACTCAACATAAGCATGCCAATGTCATGCAATGCAACAAGCATGCAACAACATTCTAGATGGACTTAAACCGGATATGGACAGACCTCAATCATGTCCAAAACAATGGCCATTAACACCAAAACTAAGGCACCAAAAGGTAAAACATGCATGCACACATATTGGTCCATAAGCTAGGCAACAATGCACAACCCTTAGAGGCACTCAAAGGGTGAAAGAAGTGGGAGCATGGCAAGTCTATCTGCTCTGAAATGTCATGGTAAATGATGCCAAATCATATACATGTCACAAATTAAGCATGCTATGGTGCTCAAAACTCAAAGCTAACAAGGCCAATTGCACTACAACTATGCAAAACATGGAGCATATGGCCAAGGCAACCCAAAATAGTCATAAAACATGTCAAAATGAGACTAAAACATGCATGGACCAAAGCTAAAACATGCTAGCATAAAGGGCATGAAGCATGAACTTGCAAGGCTAATAAGGAGTATTACACTACACCTATCAAAACCAAGCATGATGTGACTTCAACAACAAAAATCAGAGTTATATCATGGAAAAATGAGACCAAATACACGCTGATATGGCAACTTACAAGCTTAGGCAACATGGCATACGCAATGGCTCATTCTTAAGGCATAAAGAACCAACTCCTCAAAGTATGGAAATAGTGACAAATGTGAGGGCATGGCAATGAAACATGCTCTGAAATCACATAACAAATGATGCCAAATCATGTGACTAGCCCAAGCAATGCATGCTAGTGGCTTGGAAACTCAAGGCTAATGAGCTAGAATGAACCATGGCTATACAAAGCAATGCATGTATGACCAAAAAATTACAAATCAGAGCTAGAGCATACTAAAACATGAACAAAAGCTTCCTGGAGTTGAGCCAAAACATACTAGAATGATGGTCTAAACACATGATGCATGTTAGGCTATCATGCAAGATTACACTACAAGTGCAGAATGCATGCAAGAGGTGAGTCCACCAATCAAGATCAGAGTTATAACATGCCAAAATAACACCAAAAACATGTTTGAACTAAGCTAATTCAAGCCACAGGAGCATGCTACTTTGTAAGGCTAACAAGGCTAGCAAAGAGGATTTACACTACAAGTGCATGAAGCATGCAACCCATGATCAAACAAGCCAAAAATAGAGTTATGACATGCTGAAATAAGCCCAAAAATAAGCTAAGAACAAGCCAACACATGCTAGAAAAGCATGCTCAATAATTAGGCCAACAAGGCATACAACCATAACAAGAGGAGAGGGGACCACCCCTCCCATTTTGAACCTCAAAACCACATTTTTACCACTGAAAATCCACTGGATTTTAATGGTTAAAAGGCCAAACAAAAATGGTTTTAAAAGCTTAGGAAGTTGGCTCTAAAGGCTTTACAAGCCAAAGAGCAAAGGGAGAGACAACCCCCTAGCCAAACAAGGAACAAACCAACACTTTTAGGGCTAAAAAACAGAGAAAAATTAGAGGTTTTTGTAGTTCAACACCACCCCAAAAACAGCCCCAAAACAATGGAAAAAGGGTGGTGAAGCAAGTGTGCAAAACCAATACAAAAGAGGAGAGGTGCTTACCCTTGTAGCACAGCAGCAAAATGGCCTCTTTGTTGGCTCAAATGACCTTCCAACAGTCCAAAAATGAGCTCCAAGGGACCTCAGCCCATAGGTATGAAAATTTGATGAAGGATGCCTAGGCAAACTAGTTGTATTTCTCTACTTCTATGCATTTCTATGCACAAAAGAGCAAGAGAGAGAGGCTCTAGAGAGAGAGGCAGAGATTAAACTCTGAAAATTGTAGAGAGAGAGGGAGTTTAGTGAGAGAAGCTCTCAAACTTGCTTAAGAAGTTCTAACCCCTTGAATATGAGATATAAGGCTTCATATATAGCAAAATATCAAGCTTGGGTCGAAATATCTGATTTGGGATAGCTGGCATGAGCTGGAAATAGCTGGAGGAGAAATATCTTCAAAAAAAATGAATTTGGGTCACTCTTGGTCGATCGGCCATCTTTGGTGCTGATCTGCTACTTGTGATGGCCGATCTGTTACTTTTTTGGCCGATCGGCCACAAAAGTCTGCTTTCCAGGCCCAACTTCAAATGGGCATAACTCCTTCATCTGGACTCCTTTTCAGGTCATTCAATGGTGGCAGCCTTGCATCAAAATTCCAAATGTGAAAAAAGTTATGCTTTTTTTTGGTGAAGCCACTCAATTTCAGTCCAACCGGATTGATGAGCTACTTCAACCAACCATATCTCCCCTGTCCGGACTCGGCTTTAGGAGATTCTTGAGTGTAAAATGATGCCCTGGAAGTCTTCTTTCCAATGGTGATGGCCTCATAGATTAAATCCAAGTGTATAGACAGATAGGGCTGATTTAGCGAGGACCGCTCGACTCTCTCTTAGCGATTCATACCCAACTTCTTCCTCAACTAGGTTTCTTCCCTCCATTCCTCTTTTCTTCAACTCCAAACCCCTAAATAAGGTGTTTTGAAAGATTTTCCAAAGATTCCATCTCTTTTTCATTCATTTCCACTTTGTCCTTGCTCGGTTTACCGAAAAGCGCAACATTGAACGAAATGTGAGCCTCGAAGCATCGCAGAAACCTTTTTTAAAATATTTTGAAAAAGAGGGTTTTAAGATCTAAAATCTTTTTGGTCCAACAATGGGGTGTGAGGTTTGGATTTGACGCTCTCCTTGCCAAAGAAACCGACCCTTTGCATAGCATAGCCTGCACAACTTTCATCACCAAGGAAGCCATCAGCAGCGCCCAAGTCTTAAGGTCGGTCAAAAATGGGGTGTCTACACTCTCACCTGCTCCTCCACATCTAATTCTTCTTCACTAAACCACTCATTGCTGGTTTCGGGGTGACTTGGATCCCACCACCTGATTTGTACACTGTCCATATCTTCTTCTTCAAAGAAGTAAAGGTTCTCCAAATCTTCCTCTTGGTTAGCCAGATCCTCTTCTAATTTTGCCAAGTCATTTAGGCCTTGTTCCAGCCAATCATTCTGATTTTTCCCTAGTTCATCTTCCCCAATGGCATTGATGCTGATGAAGTCCGGCAATATAACTACTGGTTTTGGCTAATCAACGGCCACAATGTACAAGCTGGGTTCGTACTCCTCTGCAAGTGAGGTCCCCTTCTCTATGAGGTGGGTATCAGACAACTCCTTTTCTAGTGCATTTTCCTTTTTCTCCACCTCTGTCACCACGGGCCCTGGTTGGGTTTGTGGTGTTATGTCCATCATGCATGTATTTGTGCTTTCCAGAATAACCACCTCAGGCTTTGGTAGGTGGGATGGAATAATATATGCGTTGGGGTTAAAGGAGGGTGGTAGTGTGTGGATTTGGTTAATGTTTCTGGGCGGGGGGACTTGGTTATGAGCGGGAAGTGGGTTGGTGATTACGTTTGGTTTGGTGGGTGGAGCGATGATTTTATTGTCAATGAGATCCTGGATCTCATGACGCAAGCGGTAACAATGGTCTGTGGGGTGACCATGCTGCTAGTGAAAGATACAGTACTGGGTAAGGCCATGTTTAGGTGGGTCTGGGAGAGGGCAAGGATCAGGGGGCTTGAGATGCCCCTTTTCCATTAACAGTTTAAGGGCGCGGGCCGGGCTCATGTGAAGAGGGGTGAAGGTTCTTTGGTTGCGACTTGGACCGGTGGGTTGTGTGGGTTGTGAGGTTATTGCAGCAACAAGATCGGCCATTTTGGCCGCTGTGACAACAGTTTTGACATCACCAGGCCGTGAAATAGTGCTATTACTAGCATTGGTACTCCTAGTGAATGGCCTCCTTGCAGGTTCACTAGTTTTGTGGATGATGCCCTTCTTGAATGCACTATCGATTTGGACCCCCAACTCGTGTAGAGAAGCAAACGTGGAGAGTGGTGCCACTATCATTCTCTGCAGCATATTTGGCTCAAGATTATGGACCACCAGTCAGACTTGTTCTCTTTCAAATGGCCTATTTGTTAGTTGGGCCGCCTTTGCCATCTGGCGACAAAGTCGATAAAAGGTTCTTTGTGGTCCCGGGTAGTAGCTTCTAGCTCACTGATGGTTACCTCTATCTAAGTGTTATATGAATATTGGTTAACAAACCCCTCAGATAGCTCCTCCAAATTCCTCTTCATAGAATCTTCCAGTTTAGCATACGAGATATCCGCTACATCAGACAAAGTTCTCCCAAACAACGACAAGTTCTGAGCCCGAAATAGGCCCATCGGTCTTAATACATCTAAAAACAGGCAGACATGCACAATCGGATCCCCACTCCCATCGAATCTATCGATGTGGGGCATCTTAAACTTCTTCGGTAATCTGACCGAAGCCTCAGTGTACCCGTCTTCAATATCCAAAATGGAACTAAAGCCTTGGGATTTTTTTCACTACTTTCTCTAGCCTGGCAATCTTGATCATGGCCGGATCTATATCATTGATATCAAAGGGAAGAAGTCCTGCAGGGGGCTGTGCCATAGGTCTGTAAGCTGGAGCTGGTGGGAACATCTCCGGGGGATCCAGGACCTAGGGGTTTTCAACCAGAGAGGGGGAGCAGGATTCGGCTGAGTAGTCGGGATTGGGTGGATAGTGGATGCGGATGCCCGAGATAGGCGTCACAGATCGGCGATGATTTAATTTTGTGCAGCCATCCTTTGATTTACAATATCCATGGTTCTTTGAAACACTGCCATTAAGGTAGCAACTTCTTCTGCGTTTTGTGCCATTGCTGATCCAGGTGAGTTAGGCACTAGTGAACTGAATGGATGGGAACGAACAAGTGTTTGCTGAGTGCTATGTACTGGTACTACAGAACGTCTGTTCCTTCTTCATCGAGCAACTAGTGGAAGTGAGACTAACACTGGCTAACCGCCAACAAGGTCTTGAGTTTTGAAAAGCCTACCAAAACGAGTCCACACAACTTGGGAGATACTGGGTTTTCTGAAGCTATGATGGTAAACTAACTAGAAAAAGAAAGAAAAGAAAAATAACAATCAAAATCGAACTGCACTCTGGCCTAATCCACAACAATCATGATCACAATTGAAGAACATTCACCAAACTCTGCCCCCAAAACTGATACTTGTACCACTGATATGAACATTCCTGTACAATTTCACTGTAAAAGCACATACCAGGTAAAAGAGAACCAAAACACCCCTACGATGGGGTAGGGTTACCCTGCCCTAGATTTTGATATGATCTAGGTTGCACTACTTCAAACAAAGAGTTTCACAACATCCTGTATATGGGTGGCATCCTGTCCTATTTGGCAATAGTCGCTATGGACTTACTAAATAAAGCTAGGCCAAATGGTCAAAAAGGGGTATCTTGGCAAGACTACCTAATATACCTCTCACACCTAACACCTAGAAGTGAAAGGTGGATCAAAGGGTACAGCGGTAATCCAGATCCAAGGGTTGTGTTTCCAATATGGCAGAGCCCACGACCGGTCAGCCTTTTGGCAAGCTTTTAGGCAAGCCTCTGGCAAACTATCTAGGAATAGTAGATGGAAAACACAATGACTTAGAGTAACAATGCAAATGCAATGCAAAGAACATATAAGTTTAGATAAAATTTCACATCATGAATTTCAAGTCAAGTTCTCTAAATCCCCAACAGAGTAGCCAGAAACTGTAGCTTGCTTTTCGTGCTCCTTTCGAATAAGACTAACCTAATAGTTCGGACTCCTGTGGTTCTGAATCTGGTTTCACAAGTGCAATGCGAAATGGATAAACACAAAAGAGTCCAAATGTGGCAAACCAGTTTAGAAAATTGAGTTTGAATCAAAAGATGCCAAAAAATGGATTGCATTGCCAGATTCAGAGTTGCCACCTAAATATTTTTAAAAAATTTAGGAAACTCGTGACTCGTGCCAAAGGCCATTAGTCCGTCATCACCAAAGTGTCTCGGCTCGAGAACTTAGGTATAAGAGGAGAAGGTCATGATTTGAGCACCCCACTCACCCAATCAAACATCGGCCTCTACTAATCATAATGTGATTTTTATTTACATTATATGCTCTTGTTCCGGTTATTTAGGCTAATTTTACAAAGTGATGCACACAAGCATAGACCAAGTCACAAAATTTGGAATGTATTGATTTTATGTTTATTTTGAAAAAGTTGTTTGAATATATGTCACTTGAAAAAGCGAGCTCGTATTGACATTTGATCAAATTATTCCAACTTGAGTAAAAAGGCCTTCATCCACCGGCATTCAAACAGGAATATCATTTAAGCACTTAGCTTCATGGAATATGCTTGATATGACAACACAAACATACAATGCAACATGCTAAAGTAAGAAATGCTCACCTAGTACTCCAAGGCAAGCCAAATAAAGCAAAATAATTAGAAAAAATGCATGATCCTAAACAATGCAATATGACTAATGCAACGCACACATTATGCAAATAATAAGTTCGGCTAGTAGCATGGCATTTGATTCAATTCAAAACATGGAATAAATCACGTATTTGAGTAAAGAATTTGAAATTGACATTGATTAGAATGATGAGCTGAACCCTTGTGCATGTAAGATGAATGGATGCAAGTCATGGAAGATGCTAAGTAAATATGACGCTACCATTATAAGCAGGTAAATAAACGGTAGAAAGAAATAGGAGTTGGAAGACATACACAATTATTAAATATTTTTCCCTCGTGCATGAGAGTCCGAATGTCTAAGTGTCTGAAGTAATTACTAGCTATTACAAATCCAAACCAATAATAAATAAACTAACTATCTGAGTTATTACAACAAGGATATTATGATGACAATTACAATCAATATAATAAACAACAATAATAATTACACAATAATTATAACAAGAATACTTATAACAATAATATGAAAATTAATTACAACAATAATAATATGAACATTAATTGCAACAACTAAAGATCGCATGCGCGTCAATGAAGACAGTTTTCAAAAGCTTTGTCTGCCTTCTATGCCACTGCTCTATTTCACCCTCAGTCACTGCCCTTTGTTTCTACCAAAATGCTCTGTTTACCAAACATTGGAGCTCGGTCGGCCCCTAATGAGGCCCATCCGGGTCCAAAAGCGGCCGGTCGTGCCCTATTTTCTTGCAAAAAAAAAAATTTTTATGCTCTGAGGTGAAAACTGTGTAGACAAAGCAGTTTTAAATCATGTTTGCCCTTCTGCTCTTCTCTATCATGGGGAACTTCAAGAGAAGAATGGATTTGGTTCCAAAATCATCAATAGGTGCAAGTTGATGGCTTGATGATTTCGAACACATTTGGACAAAAAATTATTAAATATAATGAAAGATGACCACCCCTCCCTCTTATTGTGAAGGCTCAAAGTGGGAGGTAGACACGCCCCAAAATTCATCAAAATATCATAAATTAATATATGATGTCTCTTGATGCGATGGACTCGACTTAATGTCCGACCGAATCCAATCAATTTTATTCATCTTTTTTCATATCGGTTTCAATGATTTTAAGCCAATTTTATTAGTCCTTTTTTACTTACCTTTCCATTCTTAATCATTTTGTCCTAAAGTGATATTTAAGTCCACTAAATGAAGAGAAATGTCAAACGAGAAGTGATTCTTAGCATGAAAGAGAGACTAGGCCTTGACGATGAACCTTCGAAGAGATTAAGCCATTGAGCATAGAAGGTCTCTTTCTCATGCCTTAAATGGCAATCAATCGCTTGAAACAACTCTCAAACAAAGAAAACCAAGAAATGAGAGAGGGCACAGAAATGATTGTACAAAGTTGATTATTACCAAAAATGAAACTCTTTACATAGAAGCTAAGGAAAGAAAGCTATCGACTCGAATGACTCGGTGTCTAAGGCCTAAACAACCGAAGTCATGAGGACGTACAACACCACAAGCAAAGTATTCAAAGCATAAACTAATCAAATGAATTAAAACAGCCCTAAATAGCCCCTAAATCATAAATAAGAGTAGCTAAAATTATGTTTAAAGAGCACAAAAAGATAGGTAAGGATAAGGAAACACGAAACTAGTAAACAAGAACAAGGAGAGGTGGCTAACCCCTCCACTTTTGAGACTTCTAAATCATGTTTTTCAGCCCTTTTAAACTCTGAAAAGCAGTTTGTAAGCTAAGAAAATTGTGGTAAAACAAAGGGAATAAGCTATGAAATAAGATGCAAGAAAGGGTGTTAAGCCTCTCTACCTTTGGTAGCTATTCAACCCCAAGTTCCAACACTTGAAATGGATCCAAAACAACACAAAAACACAAGAACATGATGAAAAAGGATTGAAATGAAAGCAAAGAGAAAGGTGACAAGCTTATACCTCTTGAAGAGAGAAAGCTTTGGTTGTAAACCAAACTAGATCCTAGCACACTCTCATGGCTCAACCAAGGCTCCAAGGTTCAGCTCTAAGGGTGTATATGATGTATAGATATAGCCCAAGGATGATACAATATTGCAAAGCTAGCTTGCAAAGGAAGAAGGAGCTCTCAAAGATGGTTTGGCTTCTTTGAAATTTTTCTAACCCCCAACACTGAGGCATCAGTTCATATTTATAGAATTTGAGCCAAATAGGTTATAAATATCTTCAAAAATAGACAGCTGGTTGATTCTTACCCAAAACAGTGTTTCTCGCCTAAAAGGTACAGCTGGCCCCTAATGAGGCACGGTCGGGCCCAAATGTAGTTCCCTTATTCCTTTGGTTCAGGCTTAGTGTATGTTGGCATGGTGCAGAAAAATGGATTTTTGTGGCATACCGCTATAGAAACAGCTTGGATATGGAAGGTTAAGAGTTTTGAGAGCTAAATAACGGATTCCTTCATTGAGAATTCGAACCATTGACAACACAACTTTCATCATCGAGTGCTCAGAATAAAGCGCCCAGACCATGCGGATGGTCAAAAATCGGGTGTCTACACCTTGGCCCGTGAAATGGCCAAAGCTTTACGAGAATCCATGGACATTCTCTGGGCTGATAATCAAGTCCAGGCCTATGTTGCTAAGACAAGGCCGTCTTTCTTGAAGAGGGAGTTCTTCCGGTCGAAGCTGGATGAGTTTTGGGGGTATCATAACAAACGACTGAAGGCGGATGAGTGGCTAGGATAGTTGGTGACGGCATTCGAGATGATTGGCATCAAGGATGATGGTTTAAGGGTGACCTTGGCATCCTTCCAGCTAAAGGGAGATGTGGGTCAATGGTGGAAGTATGCGCGTAGGTGCATTGGAGTGACTTGGGAGGCTTTCGTCAAGCCTTCCAGGATAAGTTTTTACCTCCCACTGCTAGAGAGAAGTTGAGAGAGCAGTTCTTGAAGCTCAAACAGTTGAACACACTGGTGGCTGAGTTTGAGGCTGCCTTTACCAGTTTGTCGAGGTTCGTACCAGAGCTCGTGGTGACGGATGAATGCCGTTGCATCGAGTTTGAGA
This sequence comes from Camellia japonica, assembly GCA_030407325.1. Taxonomy (NCBI): domain Eukaryota; kingdom Viridiplantae; phylum Streptophyta; class Magnoliopsida; order Ericales; family Theaceae; genus Camellia; species Camellia japonica. Next base: position 155,985,968 of record JAPPVO010000002.1, read on the forward strand.
AGATATTAAGGACCGAGCTTCTTTTCAAAGTGGTTGGGTCCATGATTAGAGACTACGGACACCTTGTGGAGGTGGCGACTCATCTTGAGACTATGGTTCAAATGGAGGAGGAGTGGATGAGGGGCTCCAAGAGGAGTCAGAAGGTTCAGGAGGAGACCCGGGACAATAAGAGACAGAGGGGTTCTACCCCACAGTAGTCCCAGGTAACACAATCTAGATCCACATTTCCTGTGCTGAGTTCGGGTTTAGAGAGAGGTAATCAGGGAGGTTTCACTTGTTTTAAGTGTGGCCAGTTGGGTCACAAGGCTCTAGCCTGCCCGCATAGAGGAGGAGGGCAATAATCTGCACCATCTTCGGCTCGTCCATAAAGCCAGAATCAGGAGAGAGGGCAGCTGCCTACCTGTTATCAGTGTGGGCAGTCAAGGAATATGAGGAGGTTTTTTCCTCAGTTGGGTGGCACACCTGGTGTGTTTGGTTCGAGGCAGACACAAAGCTATCAGCCTACCCAGTCAGTACAGGCCTCAACGACCAATTAGGGGGCCTCTTCGGCTCAATTTATGCATCAGACTTATGCTCCAAGGGGTGAGCAGCTAGAGTAGAGACCTACAGGATGTATGTATGTTGTTACCATGCCAGATTTAGTGTCAACACCTTCGGTTGTGAGAGGTAACTTCTTATTGTGTAATTCTATTTTCAATGTGTTGATTAATACGGGTGCATCCTATTCTTTTATCTCGTCTGTATTTGCATCGGCATTGGCATTAGAAGTGGCTCGGTTTGCATCTCCACTCAGGGGAGAGTCACCGATTAGTATAGAGGTTGTGTTGGACCAGGGGTGTCGGGGTTGTGAGATAGAGGTTGCCGGTCATTGACTTCCTTTTGTATTTGTGTTGATTGATATGTTGAGCTTTGATGCTATGCTAGGTATGGATTGGTTGTCATCCTACCGAGCTGTTATAGATTGTTACCATCAGAAAGTTACGGTGTGCACCTCGAGTGGTGATTGTTTTTATTTCCTATGGGACAGAGTTGATAAAGCCTTATTGCCAGTGTGTGATCCGCATGGTCAGTATGGGCTTTGTCTCCTTCTTGCTACATTCTTGGGCGTTGAGAGTGAGATGGTCCTAGTTGAGTTACCGAGGGTAGTTTGTGAATACCCCAAACATCTTTCCTAAGGATCTCACTAGTTTGCCACCTCACCATGAGATTGAGTTCTCTATTGATTTAGTGCTTGGCACAGCACCAATTTCTATGGCACTGTATAAATTTGCACCTGCTAAGTTGAGTGAGTTGAAGATTCAACTCCAAGAATTGTTAGATAAGGGTTTTATCTGCCCTAGTACATCGCCTTGGGAAGCACTGACTCTCTTTACTAAGAAGAAGGATGGCACGTTGCGACTTTGTATTGATTACCGGAAGTTGAACCGAGTAACTACGTTAAGAACAAGTACCCATTGCCTTGTATATATGATTTGTTTGACCAGTTGAAGGGCTCTTGTTGCTTTTCTAAGATAGACTTGAGATCGGGTTATCACCAATTGAGAGTGAAAGAGGAGGATATCTAGAAAACTGCATTACGTACACGGTATGGCCATTACGAGTTCCTAGTGATGCCTTTTGCATTAACCAACGCACAGGCCCTGTTTATGGATTTGATGAATCGGATCTTTCGTGAGTTCCTAGATCGTTTTGTGGTTGTCTTCGTTTATGACATTTTGATTTACTCACTCTTTGAGGAGGAGCATGAGGAACACTTGTGAGTTGTACTTGAGTTGCTTACAGCCCACAAATTGTATGCTAAGGTAGGGAAGTGTGAATTCTGGTTGAAAGAAGTGAAGTTCTTAGGCTATGTGGTATCTGAGGAAGGAGTGACTATAGACTCTTCTAAGATAGAAGCAGTGCAAGATTGGGAATAACCTAAGAATGCTTTTGAGATTCATAGTTTCTTGGGATTGGCCGAGTATTACCGTCGGTTTGTGAAAGACTTTTTTAGATTAGACTCACCGTTGACTAGACTAACGAGAAAGGGAATTAAGTTTGTGTGGAGTGAGACTTGTGAGAAGTCGTTCCAAGAACTTAAGGTTAGACTTACCATTGCTCCAATATTGACTATTCCGGAGAGGGGTTTGGACTATTCAATATATTGTGATGCATCTCAAGAAGGTTTAGGTTGTGTCTTAATGCAAGAAAGAAGGGTAGTAGCATATGGCTCACGACAGTTGAAATCACATGAGAGAAATTATCCTACTCATGACCTAGAGCTAGCAGCGGTGATCTTTGCCTTGAAGATTTGGAGACATTATTTGGAGGTCTTTTTTTATCATAAGAGTTTGTAGTATCTGTGTTTACAGAAAGATTTGAATCTGAAGAAGAGAAGCTAGATGGAGTTCATGGAAAATTATGATGGAGTTGAGTTGCATTATCATCCAGGAAAAGCCAATGTAGTGGCCGATGCCTTGAGTAGAAGATCATTAGCAGTGTAGCGAGTATTGTCATTCGGGAATGGGAGATGTTAGGTGCTATTGGCTAGTTCGACTTGCATCTTCGCTAGTCCGTTGAGTCAGCTACCTTGTATACTGTAGTTGCACAACCTACACTTATGAGTCGAGTCATAGAAGCACAACAGGGTGATCATGAGGTAGAAACCCTCCGAGAGAAGATATCTAGTGGAAAGGTGGAGAAGGGCTTAAATGTGTATTCTAACTTGAGTGTTAGATACCTTGACCATCCTTTTGTGTCGGAGTCTTATCGAGAGGAGGTACTCTAAGAGTTTCACCATTCACGCCTTGTGGTACATTTGAGAGGCACAAAGATGTATCACAACCTTAGCTGCCAGTTTTGGTAGAAAGGGATGAAGAAGGATATAGTCGTGTTTGTATCGAGGTGCCTTACTTGTCAACAAGTGAAGGCCGAGCATCAGAGCCTAGCGGGTTTGTTACAACCCTTGCCTATAGCTGAGTGGCAACGGGAACATGTCACGATGGATTTTGTTGTGGGCCTTCCGAGGACTCAACAAGGTAATGATGCCATTTAGGTGATAGTTGATCGGTTAACTAAGTTGGCGCACTTTGTACCTATGCACACGAGTGACTCAGTAGATTTTCTTGCTGACCTTTACGTTAGAGACCTTGTTCGACTGCATGGTGTCCCTGTGACTATGGTTTCGAATAAAGATTCATGTTTTATGGCTCGGTTATGGTAGAGCCTACAGAATGCTTTGGGCACTAGACTGACTTTCAGTACCGCTTATCATCCTCTAACCGACGGGCAATCAGAGCGTACCATTCAGATCCTAGAGGATATGCTTCAGGGTTGTGTTCTTGACTCTAAAAATTCGTAGGAGAGGCACTTTCCTTTAGTGGAGTTTGCCTATAACAATAGTTTCCAGTCGAGTATTGGCATGGCACCGTTTGAGGCCTTGTATGGCCGATCGTGTAGAACTCCTGTGTGTTGGGCCAAGGTGGGTGATGCACCTATGATAGGTCTTGAGTTAGTATAAGAAACAATGGAGAAGGTTGTGCTTATTCATAAGAGGTTGGTCACGACTCAAAGTCATTAGAAGAGCTATGCCGACCGTAGGAGGAGACCGTTATCATTTGAGGTAGGAGACTACGTCTTCTTGAAGATGTCATCTAGACGGGGTTTGATGAGGTTTGGGAAGAGCGGGAAGTTGTCTCCTAGATTTATTGGGCCTTTTGAGATCCTAGAGCGGATTGGAGAGGTAGCTTATCGTGTGGCCTTGCTGCCACAGCTTTTTGGGATCCATGACATGTTTCATATCTGTATGCTTCGGAAGTATGAGTCGGATCCATTACACGTGTTGGATTGGATTGCGTCAGAGGTAGACGAGGATGCCTCATATGAGGAGAGATCGATGAGAGTCCTAGATACTCAAGATCAAGTCCTGTGATGCAAGACAATTTGCTTGGTAAAGGTGTTATGGAGACACTACAAAGTTGAGGAAGTGACTTGTGAACGTGAGGCGAAAGTCTGTGACAAGTATCTGGACCTATTTGTTGATGTTTGAACTTATATTGAAAATTTTGTCTTGCTTATTTAATAAAAACATTATATATGTTTTGGAAATATGAGTTGTATACTCAGTAATGAGCACATGTTTATCATGATGATGAGAATGAATGCCTAGTGGATGGGTCATGGTGATGAATTTGATTTACTATTATTGTTGCAATTGGCTTAAACATGGTTTTGTTGTTTGATTTAAAATTTCAGGGGCGAAATTCCTTAAGGGAGGAGGTTATAGCGATTCCAGTTTAAACCCGACCCATTTGATGTTCTGGAACCGGGTTTCATTGTCTTATATGGTTTTTCATACTTTGTTTCTCCTTATTCCTCATTGAGTTTGGTTATTGGAGTGTCTCGGTTGCATTTGGAACAGGTTGGTAGCTTGTTTTTCAAAACTGTTGTTGCCCAAAATTTTGCTTCTTCGCTCAAGCGATGATTCTTGCGCTTGAGCGGTCTTTGTGAACTCCCAGTACTTTTACAGGTCTATAGAGATACTAGGAGATAGTATTCTTCGCCCAAGCGGTCTTTCTTGTACTCGAGCGGTGTTGGCTCGAGCGGCCCTTCTTGTGCACGAGCGGTGGTCTACTGTCTGCAGAACTTCTTAGAGTTTGTATTCTACGCTCGAGTGGTCACTTCCTGTGCTCGAGCGGTAACACTTTTTGTGTATAGATGCTCAAGCAACACTTCTTACGCTTGAGCTGTTTGCGCGTATATCAGATTGTAAAGTCACTTTTTCATCTCTTTCTCTTTCAAAATATTTCAAAACCCTATTTTCTCTCACTATCTCTCTAAAACTCACATTCTCTCTACAATTACACCTAAATCCATTGATTTCTTCACCCGTGTCCCTTTGATAAAAAGGTAGAGCACGCCGAGGGCTTCGTTCTAATCGGAGCAAAGTTGGATTTCGGCTTCGTTGTGGTTTCTACTCTCTCTCTCTTTGGTCTTCTAGCTTTGAGTCGGGATTTCTCTTGCACTTTCTTATGATTTTTAACTTAGTTATTTGCTTCTCTAAAACAACATTGTGATTTTGGAATTTTTTGACAAATCTAAGGTTTTTGGTTAAAAAATCAAAAGAGGGGTTGTCAAATGGATTGTTGGAATTGATTGAGGAAATGTATTTATTGTTGAGTTATGATGAAATGATGGATTTTTGTCACTTAAATTGATTTATAAAGAAAGGAGGAATTTTGCCGTAAATTCTCAAATATTGATTTGTATAGAAGAAATGGAAAATAATATGGTTTTGTGGAATTGGATTAATGTTGACCAGGATGGCAGAGTTAGAGGTTTATCTTCACTCCCATCTTAAGATTTTGGAATATGTATCTTTATTGAAAATTTATTTATCTGTTTAGAGATATCTGTTTTGGGCTATCGGTGGAGGATAGCTATGAATGTTGTAGAAATGGCATGAAAATTAGGTGAATTAAAACTAATTTCTCATCCTTTTGCATTGAGCATTGTTGCATATTTACTACATTAAAAATGTGCATTGTTTTGAGAAAATTGGTGAATCTGGGAAGTAAGTGTTATCTCATTGAAATAAGTAGGCTTGTGTGTCTATGGTGAAAGCCCTAAAAACCGCGCATTTAAAAGAATGCTGATCCCGCGGACAAAAATTCCGTGAAATGGCAATATTAGTGCTTATATAGCCTACGTTTATATGGGTGCTGGTGTATGGTTTCCTAAGGACGAAATTTCCATGAAAGGTTGTATTTGTTTTACATTCCCAGAATGTGATCCACTACCCTGTTTTATATTATAATGGAAATGATTTTATGAATTGTGACATTAACCTGGCATTGCATGGTTTGGAAAAAGATATAAAATGCTTTGGCACGAGCATTGCATATGCACATCACCTTATATCTTTGTTAAAATTCATAAACTATGTTGTAGTATCTCTATCGGGCTTTGGCTCACCCTATGTAGGAAAACCATTTTCAGGTGTTGATGATATGCCTCTACCAAGGCAATAGCTTGGGAGGACTCGGAGCTAAAGGATTCTTTTTGTGTATTGTTGTATTTATTTTGTAAAAGCCAGGGGCTTTAACTGTATTAGATTTAAATCCATTTTGTTGTAACCAAGCATAGTCTTGGAAAGTTGTAAGCCTTTAAGGAATTTACTACTTGTTTAACCTTTATTCCAAATCTTTAACTTGTAACACATGCTATAGATTCAAGATTAGGACTTCTGAATATATAACTGCATGTGTTATCTTTTTTATATCTGAATCATATGAGATGGGAGGACATTATAATTAGAATGCTTGTCATTTATTTATTATTGAGAAAAGAGTTTGTTATCATTTATTACGGGGCGCTACAAGCCACATGAAGTGTTTTAGGCTATGCAATTTCCATAGAGTCTTCCATCCCTGTTGCGGTTGACTCTCCTTAACTGGAGATTGAAATTCCATATATGCAGCTTTAGTGGAGAGAAGGTCTTTTGGAGAGGTCTTCCAAAACTGATGGTCATCGTTTGTATCATGAGATTGAAGAAAAATACCATTTAAAGTATCCATGAGATGGATTGGGAGCCATACAAAAAACACTACTCAATTCCATCCCACACCTTTAATCCAATATTCAAACACATGCTTAGAGATCGAGCTTTATGGTGGCTAGATATCTAGCTTTGGGGTGGCGACATTTTGGTTGCACACCTCAACTTTATAAAGAGTGATTCTACATACACCACAAAACTATCTCCTTACTAAAAATTTTAATTGTAATTTTTTTTTTTTACAATTTTTATAATACCATTCTTACCCTCATCCCTACCCTTCACTCTTCTCCTTACACGCAAACCACTCAAACCCTAGTTTGTTCATCTCCAATGGATACAGCACTACTGCTATCTGCAACCGCCGCCATTGCCAACCACCATGTAAGCTCTCTCACCACTACTACCCTCCATCAGCAACCCAACCCAACCCCATCGCCATCATAACCATGTTCGCCATCTCCGTTGTCACAACCCCGCCCCACTTCTCGCCGTTCCACCGTGAATAGAACCACCGCCTCATCACTCAAAGTCTTGTCCTCACCTTCGCCATTCTAACCCAGCCTGTCACCCTTTTCCATTGTTGATAGAGCATGAAGAGAGAGAGACACACATCATTCTGTTATCATAATTTGACCCTGCTCATGATTTATCATATTAAAGTTCATTTGCGTAGATCTATTGACAAGTATTGTTTATCGGTCCATGAATTTCTTCAGTTTCCTAATTTTTAATCAATTCATGTTGTTCTGTGCTTACTTAGTTTTGTGTGATTTTGATGATATTCGTGATTTTTGGATTCACTTATTTGAATGATTTATCTGTATGTCTCAATTTCTTTTTGTTTGATTATGTCAGATTGCATATTCTTCCATAAGACTGTAACATTAAGAATCTATATAATGAAGTTGAATTTGGAACTGCCAGACCATTCTATACAAGAAATCATGTTGATAGTTGTGATTTTGGATGCATTGATTTGGATGATTTGTGTGTGTGTCTCATATATTATATATATATATATATTTGGTTTGATTAGGTCAGATTGCATATTATTTCCAAAACACTGTAACATTACGAATTTGATCTATATAATGAAGTTGAATTTGGAACTGCAAGCCATTCTATACAAGACCTTATGTTGATAGTGATGATTTTGGATGATTTATATGTATGTCTCGATTTATTTGTAGCAGAGCCTTCATCATTGATTGTTGCTTGTTAGTGGAGTTGAGATTGTTCTGTGTATCATGCTAACAGGGGTGATGTTTGTAAGGTGTTATTTTGCTGCTTTAGTGCCTTGGGTGGCGGTCATGGCGGTGGACCGGTGGAGGTGGTGGTGGTGGTAGTGGTGGTGATGGGCTGGAGGTGAAGAAACTAGGGTTTGAAAGGTTTGGGTGTAAAGAGAAGAGTGAATGGTAGGGATAAGGGTAGAAATGTTATTATAAAAATTGTAAAAAAATAAAATAAAATTTTAATTTTTTTGAGAGTGTATGGAGATAATTTTGTGGGTAAGTAGTAGAATGACTCCTTTCTAAAATATTTTTATTACTAATATGCCCTTATTTAAAATGACTAAAAAGTACTTAATATTAAAAAAGTGCAATCATAGTGTTTTGGTATCCCATCTCATAAAGTCTAAATTTTTTCTTTCTCTACTCTATTTTTGTTTTTTCTGTAACGCCCCAAAATAAATATGATAAACCCATCTCATAAGTTGAAATAAAGTACTTTCATTCATCAGAGTTAATCTACAAAATATGACACATGCGATATACATTCATAATTAGCTCATCCTGAATCTACAGCATGTGTTACAAATAGTAAAAAGTAATCAAAGCTAAACAGATATTCATATGCCCTAAAGGCATACATATTTCCAAGTCGTTGCTTAGTTATAACAAAAAATGAGTCTAGCTCAAAACAATCAAGCCCTTGGCTATACAAAGTAAATACAATAAAAAAGAAGCTCTTGCTCCAGATCTCTCCAAACTACTGTCTTGGTGGAAGCATATCTCCAACACCTGAAAATGGTTTTTCCCAAATAGGGTGAGCCAAAGCCCAATAGAAACAATCTAACACAATATATGAATCTTAACAAAAATATAAGTATGAGATGCATATTCAATGCCCATGATAAAATCATTTATAACTCTTTTGTAAAACCATGCCATGCCAAGCTTTATGTCTCAATTCATGTTATCTTAACTTGTGAGTCATTCACCAATTCATTTAGACAACCAAACTGAGAGTACGACTCAACGGGTTTCTAACCAACACAACTATTATACAAACACTTCCATTTTCTATTTTACGGATATTTCGTCCGCGAAAATTGGCACCCATGTATACATGCGATTTTCGAGACTTTCACCATGGACACACAAGCCAACTTAATTCAATAGAGTCCACCCATTTTCTTCTCCCAAACATGGAGTATATCCCATTTCTCCTTCCACACATCATACATTTACAATGTATTAAACATATTCATATTCAATGACAATGGATAAGAGATTAGTTTCAATTCACCTAATCTTCAAGCAATTTCTACAACAATCATAGCTATCTTCCACCGATAGCCCAAAACAGATATTTTTAAACAGATATACAATCCTCAAGGCAGATAAATTATCTAAATTTCCATAAGTGAGAGGTAATACATACCCAACTCCACCATTCATATAAACATCCATCCAATTTCAAATTCCCAATGCCAATTTCATGTTTTTATACAAAATAACAATTTGAGACAATTAGGGCGAAATTCCTTTTCTTCCGAAATCCACCCTGGGTATCAAAATCAACAAATTTATCACAACACAACCTTACATCTACTCCCATAACCAATTTGAATACATACATTTGAAAACCCCTTTTTGATTTTAAACCAAAACACTAGGTTTGTTGAAAAACACCCCAAGTTTCAATATTTCTTACACATCAACAAATAACTAAGTTAAGACTCATAGAAGAGTGTAGAAAGTCCTTACCTCAAGTTTAGAAGACCAAAGGAAGAGATGGAGAGACTTCAAAGATGCTGAAACCAAGCTCTATTTGGGTCAAAACGTAGCCCTTGAGATACTCTACCTTTTTAACAAAAGCACACGGGTAGAGAAATCACTAGATCTAGGTGAAAATGTAGAGAGAAGTTAGGTTTTAGAGAGAGAGACTCTAGATCTAGGGTTTTGATAGAAAAAGATATGAAAAATTGATGTAAAAAGGTGCTCCTGCTGTAGACGCGCCCTTGAGGGCCTTATGCTTACCACAGTTCAGACTCAAATGTCACGGTTCCTAATCTGATCTCACAATGTGCGATGTGAGACTAATCACCAAAGAGTCCAAATTCGGCAAATCGTTTTGGAAAACTGATTTTTAAGAAAGAAGTGCCAAACATGGACTGCTTTGCCAGATACAGAGTCGCCACCTAAATATTTTGTTTTTGGGGGAATTTAGGAAACCCTGACTCGTTGCCTAAGGCCACATGTCCGTCATCACCAAAGTTGCCTCGGCTCGGGAACTTGGGTATGATTAGGGAAGGTTATCTATGAGCACCCCCGCTCGCCCGATCAAAGATCAGCCTGTACTAAACATGATATCTTGTTTTTCAAAACACATGTGTTCTTATTCGGTTAATTTAGCTAGAATTACTATGTGATGCGCACAATACATAAGTATAGACTAGATTGCCTAATTTGGAACAAAGCATCGCATATCCGTTCGTTTGAAAATGGTTTGAAGTTTGCTACTCACAAGTAGGCTAAAACACGGATGTCAATGAATCGTTCCAATTCAAGTAATCCAACCTTCACCCACAGGCATTCAGGCAGTTATATCACATAAGCAATTAGCCTCATGGCAAGCATGCTGTTATGTTAACACTCACATACATGCGGGATGCTAAAGCATAAACACTCACAGTGTACTCCGAGCCAAAACAGAAACTACTTAGTAATCAATGCATGATCCTAGTTTATGTTAAGATGGCTAATGCAACACATGCGAAATGCAACTAGAAATAGGCTCGGCTATTCTAAGATGGCATAGAAAATGCGACATTTGATAACATGTATTCAAAGTGAAATTGAAGTACAATGCAGTTAGTATGATGCGCTGAGTCTGGTGTATGTAGTACAGATGAATGATGCAAACATGCATAGCATAAGGATGCTAAATGAAACATGCCCTAATACTAACCATCGTAAGTGGTTTAAGTAAAAGGGAGAAAGACGTGGGGTTGGAAGACATGCATCACACACACGCACGCTTATTACAACAATTGGCTCTCTCGAGGGAGAGACCGAAAGAATAATACAAATCAACTAATTAACTAACTAACTGGATAATTATTTATTACACAACACTTAACTAATTAAACAAATTAATTAAGCTACTAGAGCAATAAAGAGGCCTCGGGAAGAGGGACAAATGCATGCACGCTCGGTTGGCTTCGCTTGGAAACCCATCGCCATGCTACATGTTGCCTCTGTTTGCACTGCTCTGCACCTCTGAAAACTGTGCAAGTCTCAAGGATGCTTCTAAAACACCTTCTGAGCACTGTGGGATGTCACCGGCTGAAAGTCAGGGCCACCGGCCAAGAGGAACTGGTCATCAACCATTTTTGGGGATCTCGTCCAACAATACATAGCCGGCCGGCACTAAATATGGCCGGCCGGCCATCTCTTCCTGCAGAATCCTGTTTTTGCTGCAACAAAGGACAGACAGAGCATGGCAATGCATTTTCAAGGCAATGTTGGCACCACCACCCTCCTCATCATGTTTGAGACTCAAAGGAGTATGGTGCTCGACCCTGAGGCCATCAATCACGCGTTTCAACGCATGATGGCCAAAGGAGCCAAGCGTGCAAATTAATGTACAATGAATGCACAAAACACATGAATGCCTCACGCTCTATCATGTTAGATCAAGAACGTTGGCGTCCAAGGTTTGAGGCACGTTTCGTCACTTCAAGTACGAAATGTCCCTCGATCTTTGCATTTGGTTTGACACCCCAAACCAAACACAATGCTATGCAAGTGTACCAAATACAATGCAAGGCATGCAACCAATGTAATGTGACATGTGCAATGCAATGTTACCTAACATGCATCCAAACATGCAAGAATATGTGACAACATATCAAGCACATGACAAAATGCAAGCTAACAAGCATGCAAAATGCGACTTAAGCATACAAATATGCGAGGCATGTAACAACATTCAAGCATATAACAACATGTGAGGTAAACATGTAACAACATGTTAAGCAACTTAAAAAAAGAGAATGCATGCCAAATGCATTATAACTTAAGCATGCGACAACATGTCATGGACCAAGTACACAACAAAGCACAATTGAATTACCATGCTACAACATGCAATTTACCAAATATGCAACAAGCATGCGACAACATACAAGGCAAGCATGCAACAACATGCGGGGATGGTCTTAAACCGAAATGGACAGCTCTCAAATAGGTCCAAATCAGTGGCCAAAATGCTATGGAAATGAGGATAAAAGCTCATACAAACATGCATTCCAATTGGCCTAAAGACTAAGGCATAAAAGGGTAACTTTTAAGCACACTTAAAAGAGGTGAAAAGCATGCAAATGTGACAACATTACATGCTCTGAAGTGATGCTAGGGGTGATGCCAAATCACATAAACAAATCAAGCATAGCATGCATAAGGCTCAAACCCTAAGGCTTGTGAAGGGATTTGAACCAAAGCTACACAAAACAAGGAGCATATGGCAAACATAACCCAAAACAGTCCTAAATCATGTCAAGATGATCCTAAAACATGTGAGGAATGAAACCAAAACATGCTAGAACAAATGACCAAAAGCATGAAGCAATCAAGGCCACAAGAGAGGTGTTACACTACACCTACCAAAGCCAATCATGGCATGACTTAAGCAAACAAAAACAGAGTTATGGCATGTCAAAATGAGCCCAAAGACCCACTTAGATGGCATCCCAAATGCCTAAGCATGATGGCATACATGATGACACATTCATGAGGCATAACATACCGACTCTTTAAAGCATTAAAGAAGTTACAAGTGCAAGCATATGAGCATACTATATGAACTGAAATAGCATAACAAGTGGTGCCAAACCACTGAAATGGTCGAAATAGAGCATGCTAATGACTCGAGTACCCAAAGCTAACAAGCTAGATTGCATGGTAGCTATACAAAACAATGCAAGCATGACCAAGAGGACCAAAATCAGAGCTTAAGCATGTCACAACATGGCTAAAAGCTTCATGGAGTTAAACCAAAATCATGCTAAAAGACATGTTACAACATGGTGCATGTTAAGGCAAATCATGGGATTACAAGACAAGTATACAAAGCATGCATGGTATGTCTAAACCAAGTCAAAACAGTGCTATATCATGGCAAAACAAAGCCTAATATATACTGAAATGAAGCTAAAACAAGCTAAGCAAACATGATACTGACATAAGCCATTTATGCAAGCATTAAAGATGACAATGAGAGGGGATGACCCTCTCCTATTTGAGACCTTAAAACACCATCCCCACCACTAAAATCCGTCTGGATTTCAGTGGTGAGAAGGCCAAAGCAAGGTGGTCTCAAAGCTTAAAAAATAAAACACAAGAACAAGGCCAAACAAGGCCTAAGAGGGGTAAGCAACCCCAAACACAAAAATGACCTTAAACAAAGGTCTTAAGCACTAAAAATCAAAACTTTTATCGGTTATAATCTAAGCTTAAAACAATAAGCAAGAAGGGCTAAAAGCTTAAGCAAGAGTGGGGTATCTAAAGCAAGGAACTCACCCTTGTAGAACCTCTTCAAGAACAAAGCTCCAACAAGTTTTCTGGGTTCAAACCAACCCAAGAACACTGAAATCAACCTCCTAGCACCTCAGCAACCAAGGATGGTGTTCTAGTGTGTGTTTGTGTACAATAGTAAGACAATACTACTCTTTTAAACACAAAACAAAGTTAAACAAAGAAAAATAGATACAATACTATATCTATCCTCTCAAGAACCATTTTTCTGAACCTTTGAGGAGGGAGGAGGGGCTCCCTCTTTATAGAAGTTCAAATTCTAAAGCTTCCAAGAGAAGCTAAGCAAAGGGCAAATCCCTCCATACACGTGTATGGCGGGGGTGAATTGTGGATGCCAGCTGCACCAGCTGGCACAAAATATCTGCATAAAGCAGATGAACAGGGTTCGGCCACCAAAAATGGCCGATCGACCAACATAAGTGCCGACCGACCAAATATAGTGCCGATCGGCCAACACTCTTGGCCAATGGCAAGAAAAAGGGGCCGATGGCCTCATGCCCTGGCCGGTGGGTTGAAGGGACGGAAAACAAGCCACCCTCTTCCCTTAGAAGCAAAAACACAAGTGTTTGGTCCACAACCAAGCACAAAGCAGACAAGTTGAGAGATCTTGAGACAAGGCGCGTAGCCGAGACCTCCGAGAACTCAAAATGAACACGAGCATGGATGATCATCGAGTGTTCAAATGATGATGTCCAAGTCTTGAGGACGGTCAAAAATGGGGTGTCTACAGTTGCCCCTCTTTGACAAAACTCGAAAGTCACAAAGTGACGGGAGTGAATGTCAAAGCCTAGAGACGACCCATTTTTGACAAGGCCAAAGACTTAGACAAGCATGCAAGATAGCAAGATATGTGCCCGAAGGCAGGGGCAAAATGCAAGTGACATGCACGATGCCGTTCATAACTTATGATCATGCAAAGAAAGCTATAATGAAGCATTTATGCAAAACAAATGCAACAATTTAAGCAAGCGAATAAGAGATAATGATCCTACACATTCCAACAGAATGGGTGTAAGAAAATTATGTAATTCTCACTGCGCCTTATGCGGAGAAGATTAAAGGCGACTACCGAGGACACTCGGAGTCTCAAACACAACATCTCTCAACGTATCAAACGCAAGAGAGGCAAAAGAGTATCTCTCAGCGTGGCACACGCATGAGAGGAAACGAAGCATCTCTCAGCGTGGCACACACATGAGAGGAAGGAGAGCATCTCTCGGCGTGGCACACGCGTGAGAGAAAAGAGAGCAATAAAGCACGATGCACATAACAGTGCGAATACGACCAAACGCGGCACGCGAGTGGAGAAAGGTTGCGCAAGAAAGCACGATGCATATAACAGTGCAGGCACGTCCAAACGCGGCACGCGAGTGGAGAAAGGTTGCGCAAGAAAGCGCGATGCACATAACAGTGCGGGCACGTCCAAACGCGGCACATGAGTGGAAGAGGGTTACGTCCAAACGCGGCACGCGAGTGGAGAAAGGGTTACGTCCAAACGCGGCATGCGAGTGGAGAAGGGTTACGTTCGAACGTGGCAAGCGAGTGGAGAAAGGGTTACATCCAAACACGGCAAGCGAGTGGAGAAGGGTTACGTCCAAACGCGGCACGCGAGTGGAGAAAGGGTTACGTCCAAACGCGACACTCGAGTGGAGAAGTGTTACGTCCAAACGCAGCACGCGAGTGGAGACGGGTTACATCCAAATGCGGCACGCGAGTGGAGAAGGGTTACGTCCAAACGCGGCACGCAAGTGGAGAAAGGTTACGTCCAAACGCGGCATCCAAGTGGAGAAAGGGTTACATCCAAATGCGGCACGCGAGTGGAGAAGGGTTACGTCCAAACGCGGCACGCGAGTGGAGAAGGGTTACGTCCAAAGGTGGCACGCAAGCAGAGAAAGGTTACATCCAAACGCGGCACGCGAGTGGAGAAGGGTTTACGTCCAAACGCGGCACGCGAGTGGAGAAGGGTTTATGTCCAAACGCGGCACGCGAGTAGAGAAGGGTTTACGTCCAAACGCGGCACGCGAGTGGAGAAAGGGCTACGTCCAAACGCGGCACGCGAGTGGAGAAAGGGTTACGTCCAAACGCAGCACGCGAGTGGAGAAGGGTTTACGTCCAAAGGCGGCACGCGAGTGGAGAAGGGTTACGTCCAAACGCGGCACGCGAGTGGAGAAAGGGTTACCTCCAAACGGGGCACGCGAGTGGAGAAGGGTTACGTCCAAACGGGGCACGCGAGTGGAGAAGGGCTACGTCCAAACGCGGCACGCGAGTGGAGAAGGGTTACGTCCTAACGCGGCACGCGAGTCGAGAAAGGGTTACGTCCAAACGCGGCACGCGAGTGGAGAAAAGGTTACGTCCAAACGCGGCACGCGAGTGGAGAAAGGGTTACGTCCAAACGCGGCACGCGAGTGGAGAAAGGGTTACGTCCAAATGCAGCACGCGAGTGGAGAAGGGAACGTCCAAACGCGGCACACGAGTGGAGAAAGGTTACGTCCAAACGCGGCACGCGAGTGGAGAAAGGGATACGTCCAAACGCGGCACACGAGTGGAGAAAGGGGTACGTCCAAACGCGGCACCCGAGTGGAGAAGGGATACGTCCAAACGCGGCAGGCGAGTGGAGAAAGCTTACGTCCAAACACGGCACGCGAGTGGAGAAGGGTTACGTCCAAACGCGGCGCGCGAGTGGAGAAGGGGGTACGTCCAAACACGGCACGCGAGTGAAGAAGGGATACGTCCAAACGCGGCACGCGAGTAGAGAAAGGTTACATCCAAACGCGGCACGCGAGTGGAGAAAGGGGTACGTCCAAACGCGGCACGCAAGTGGAGAAGGGGACGTCCAAACGCGGCACGCAAGTGGAGAAGGGGACGTCCAAACGCGGCACGCGAGCGGAGAAGGGAGGGCACGTCCAAACGCGGCACGCGAGTGGAGAAGGGAAGGTACGTCCAAACGCGTCACACGAGTAGAGAAGGGATACGTCAAACGCAGCACGCGAGTGGAGAAGAGGTTACGTCCAAACGCGGCACGCGAGTGGAGAAGGTTATGTCCAAACGCGGCACGCGAGTGGAGAAGGGATACGTCCAAACGCAGCACAGTGAGTGGAGAAAGGGACGTCCAAACACATCACGCGAGTGGAGAAGGGAGGGTACGTCCAAACGCGGCACGCGAATGGAGAAGGGATACGTCCAAACGCGGCACGCGAGTGGAGAAAGGGGTACGTCCAAACGCGGCACGCGAGTGGAGAAAGGGGTATGTCCAAACGCGGCACGAGAGTGGAGAAGGGTACGTCCAAATGCGGCACGCGAGTGGAGAAAGGGGTACGTCCAAACGCGGCACGCGAGTGGAGAAGGGATACGTCCAAACGCGGCACGCGAGTGGAGAAGGGTTATGTCCAAACGCGGCACGCGAGTGGAAAAGGGTTACGTCCAAACGCGGCACGTGAGTGGAGAAGGGGGTACGTCCAAACGCGGCACGCGAGTGGAGAAGGTATACGTCCAAACGCGGCACACGAGTGGAGAAAGGTTACGTCCAAACGCGGCACGCGAGTGGAGAAAGGATATAGTCAAACTGAACCGCTTCTCTTGAATGAACCGTACATACAATACCGTGCCTGGTTTCACCATCTTCAAATGAACCGTACATACAATATCGTGCCTGCAAAAGAAAGAGACTTAACAGGTACAATTTTATTAGAAACATGCATAACAATGCAATTTAAAACTGCGTGACAACGCGAGTAAAGTGTGCATAGCAATGCAGGTAGAACAAGCGAAACAACGCGAGTTAAAGATGTACATAACAATGTAAATAACGAACGTAACAACGCAAGTTAAGGGATGCAAAACAATGCGATTTAGATGAGTTTGCAAAACAATGCAAGTTTAGATGAGTTGCAAAACAATGACAGATTAGAGGGGTAACAGAACAATGACATAATCGAACAAAACAATGCAGTTATAGGGAATGCAAGACAATGCGAATGAAATATGTAACAATGCGAGAGATTGAAATGCATGATAATGCAAATGAAAGATGCATGACAATGTGAGTTGTTGAAATGCATGACAATGCAAACGAAAGATGCATGACAATGCACGTTGTTGAAATGCATGACAATGCAAATGAACTGAAATGCACGACAATGCACGTTGTTGAAATGCAGGACAATGCAAATGAAAGATGCATGACAATGTAAATGAAAGATGCATGACAATGCATGTTGTTGAAATGCTTGACAATGCAAATGAACTGACATGCATGACAATGCACATTGTTGAAGTGCATGACAATGCAAATGGAAGATGCATGACAATGCAAGTTATTGAAATGCACGACAATGCAAATGGAAGATTCATAACAATGCAAATGGAAGATGCATAACAATGCAAGTTGTTGAAGTGCATGACAATGCAAATGAACTGAAATGCATGACAATGCACGTTGTTGAAGTGCATGACAATGCAAATGGAAGATGCATGACAATGCAAGTTGTTGAAATGCACGACAATGCAAATGAAAGATGCATGACAAGGCAAATTGTTGAAATGCATGACGATGCAAATGAACTGAAATGCATGACAATGCAAGTTGTGCGCACTACAACGCATGTAGTACGTGCATAACGAGGCAAGTGAACAGTGCATAACAATGCAAGAATGGTGTGCGTAACAACGCATGTAGTACGTGCATAACGAGGCAAGTGAACAGTGCATAACAATGCAAGAATGGTGTGCGTAATGACGCATGTAGTACGTGCATAACGATGCAAGTTATGTATGATTATCATAAGCGAGACAAAACATTGTAATGCAACGCATCTAAAGCAGTTATTGAATCTCGCAAGGTACAAAAGGATACACCTTGCACGTACCGAACATCGCATTCGGAAGGCACGATTCGAGGTCAACACGAAGGTTGGTTGAGCTTCGAAGATGTACTTTCTTACACTGCCTTGAGTAATGAAGGTCCCAAACCACATAACTGACCCAACCAAGGGTGCAGGAGGTTCACCGACCACAAGGGGAGGCCACCGGCCATCAATCGGCCACAAAATAAGCTCATCGGCCAACTATTTAGCCGATCGGCTAACAATTTGGCCGACCGGCCAAAAATGGCAATGTCGGGGCAGTTTTGACATTTAGCCACGGGTCTTTAAATATAGGGCCTCAAACCCTATATTTTCACTTCCTCCTAGCTCGAAAAACCCTCCCCTCTCTCTCTAGGTGATTTTCCAACCTTCGATCCTCGTTTTTCTCTTATTTTCGGCGCTTTTCCGTTGTTTGATTCGTGAAACCCTTCTTGTTTCGTACATTTTGAACCAAACAAAACTCGATTTCGGTGACCTTTTCTTGGTTTCCACCACTTGGGGCTCGTTTCCCCCGAGTCATACTTCGATCTTGGTGCCTTTTCCACACTCCGACCTTTCCTCCCATTTTCCACCCTCTCGGGGTTGACTTTTGGGTTGACTCTTGGCATTCTCGCCTATTTTCCACATTCTCGGCCATTTTTGCACTCTTTCTGAGATGGCAGACGACATGCCACAGGGTGGGGCTCCCCCGGAGATGGACGTGGATCTCGAGGTAGAGCTCCTACCTCTTCACATCCGGCCGTTTGATCCGACGACTTACAGGCCGGCAATACATGTGTTGCCTCCCGATGGCATCCTCCACTTCAGGAGCTATGCGTGGGGCACGCCACTAGAGCTTTTGTTGCGTGAGCCAGAGTCATATATGTCCTACGGCGCTTCTGAGGTACACTCTTCCCCTGTTTCATTTTCTGCAATGTAGAACACATAACTGCAATAGTCGATTCTGTTCTTTAACTGCTTAACTCAGACACACTAATACATCACATGCTGTAGTTCACTGTGAGCACATTAACACCCAATATCTGTGTAGACTCTGACATATGCACACACACTGCATTCTCAACTGAACAATTCAAACACACACTGATACATCATATGCCGTAGTTCACTGTGAGGACGCCCACACCCAATATCTGTGTAGACTCTGACACATGCACACACACTACATTCTCAACTGAACAATTCAAACGCACACTGATACATCATATGCTGTAGTTCACTGTGAGGACGCTCACACCCAATATCTGTTTGAATCTGAACACATGCACACACACTGCATTTTCATCAATTCTGAGCGCATTCAACACTGTATTTGTAACACTGCTTCGCAACTATTTGTTTTGATCACAGGGAGATTCCCATGCCTTCCGAGGGTATGGGAACACTGCCACCCGAGGTTGGAACATGGAGCTACCTGACACGGTTCGTCGTATTGTCGACCAAGCCGGTTTTGGGACCTTCTGCATGGGACTCTCGCGTCTCACTACAAGCAGGCCCCTTCTTGCTGCTTTGGTGGAGAGGTAGTGGGACACCATCGACTCCTTCCACCTTTCTGCCACCGGGGAGATGATGATGACTCCCTTTGACTTCTCCATGCTCATAGGCATCGGAGTGGGGGGTGATCCGATCCCCTTTGACACAGATATGGACGAGTGGGACGCCGCTCAGCTATACTTGCTCGGCACTCAGCCACCTCTTGCCCAGGCAGGATTTGTGAGGTACTTATGGTTCGAGGATCACTTCCGGATCCAGGCGCCTACTACTCGGGAGGAGGAGGAGCAGTATGCTCGTGGATTCATTATGTTCCTGCTGGGGACCATGCTCTTCGCCGACCGGGCGAGCACTGTCACCCTCTACCTGCTGAGTGCGCTTGTGGATGTGACACGGATCCACCGCTACGATTGGGGTGGCGTGGGCTTGGCCACTCTTTATGGATATATGAGCTCATCCTCCCGCTGCAGTGGATAGTTGCTCGGAGGCTACTGGCGAGCTTGGGAGGTACACCTTCTTTTTCTGTTTTACATTTCTGCTTTACATTATCTGTACTCTATACACTGCACACATGCAGTCTGCTTCACACTGGTTGTACACTGCACACACGGTACACACATAACTGCTTCATTCTGCATTCTGTTTTATCTTATAAGCATGCTGATGTTTGCTCTGTTATACTTTGCAGTTTGGGTATATGCCTATTTCCCGAGGCTTACCCCAGTGCCAGACGAGGAGGTCCCCCTTGGCGTTCCATTCTCTCACCGCTTTGACGTGAGATGCGAGCGGAGGCCACAGGAGTCCTTCATGTTCTTCCGCCGCTACTTTGATACCATCACCGCAGCCGAGGTATGTCAAACATTACAGTTCATTTAAGCTTCGCTTTACATTGTACTCTTAATATCAGTAGATAACAAACTATGTTTTATTTGCAAATCACCTGGCAGCCTTGGGCCCCGTTGCCTGACGCAGTTCGGGAGCGGTATGCCGGTGCTCGAGAGACCGCCCGATTCAGGGTCCTACTGGAAGGCCCAGTCTGTCGGGCATGGTATTTCGGGGAGCGCTTCTTACGGCAGACCTTGGGCGTGCCCGAGCAGACAGTTCCAGCACCTCCTCCTACCCACACGAGGCACACTGAGAGGTACACCTTAGAGGAGATGATGGACTACACGATTGGCTGGGACTCTGAGCCTTTCAGGGACGAGGGTGACTACGCCGAGTACATTCAGGCTTATATCATGCGGCCTTTGACTGGTGCTCATCGAGCTGAGCGAGAGAGGCTAGCTACGCTAGCAGCAGGAGCAGGGGCACCTCGGGCACCTCCAGCCCGAGGTAGGAGTGGTTCCAAGAGGGGACAGGGAGCTGGATGGCCAGAGCTGCCTACGACGATCACATGCCAAGGACAGGGTGAGGAGACTTATCAGATTCCCTTCGCTCCTCCTCCGGCTGATCATGAGCTTGTCGGAGTCTATGGCTCGACCCCAGTATGCACTACTAAACTTTACATTCTGTACAGTTGTTTCAATTCATTTGATATTCCGCAGAACATTAATGACTTCAACACTTTTGCAGGCTTCCGTCGAGTACACTCGCCAGTCCCTGGAGTTGACAGCCTCAGCAATAGGGATGTTGCAGCGATGCATCGACTTGTTGACCATCTACAATATCCCGGTAAGTTCTTTCAACTGCAATCTCAAACTCCGCCTAATCGGTTTCATACATAATCTGATGAATCACACTATCCACACGGCATTGACACACAGCACTCATGGCACTGATACACTGTAATCCACATACTGCTCATAGCGCTGCTCACGGCATTCATACACTGTACTCACACATTGTTTTCGGTAATCGCATTCTACTTTATCTGTAACTGATTTATTTGCCATTTGTCCTTTTCAGGCCCCATTCCAGATTCCGGCCGCAAGAGGTGCTCCAACTGGACCATCTGTTCCTGCTAGAGGAGGAGGGGGAGTCAGGCGGAGGATGACTATCCATAGCCGGGGCAGACATAGGCGCACTCATGCTGAGAGCAGTTCCCGAGAGCCCTCTCCCGATGATTCTGATGAGGAGGCGGCGGCGTCGCAGGGCGAAGCCGGAGACAGCTCAGATTCTGACTATGGAGATGGCGGTGGTGACCCTGGACCCTCGTCTAGGAAGAGGACCAGGACCGACCCCCGCACTTGAGATGACTGATATTGATCTAGACTTTCTGCTGCCTTTTTTTTTTCTTCTTCTTTGCTTTGTTCAGACATTTTGTTGCTTTTCTCCCCTTTTTGTGCTTTATTCTCCTTTTTATTGGTATTTTGAGCACATTGTACTGCCTCAGGTAGGTTTTATTTTTCAAAATTATGTACTTTTTGCAAAAGACATGATGAAATGAAACAGCTGTTTTGTTCAAAAAGTGTTACATTTTTACATTTTATGCATCGCATCGCATCGCATCATATTACATAACAATGGGATCGAATGGAAATTGAACATACCTGCATTACCAGGTCAGGTAGTGAACCAATGTAACAAACAAAACAAATTAACTCAATAAGCAATAATATGACCTTGACAAGTTTACAACTCGATAAGTAAGGAGCAACAACTCGATAAACAAAATCGCGACAAGTTGATAAACAAATGAGCAACAACTCGATAAATGAATGAGTAACAACTCGATAGACAAATGAGCAACAACTTGATAAACGAATGAGCAACAACTCGATAGACAAATGAGCAACAACTCGATAAACGAATGAGCAATAACTCGATAAGCAAACACACATTTTTTTTTTATGTATGAGACAAGTGAAGCATATTCTATGCAAAAATTGAAAGCAAGCACATTTTATGCAATAGACATGCATATTATATGCAACATTGAAAGCATATTCTATGCATGAATTATAACGATGCGTGGCACGCATGCAACAGAAGTGTAGATGAAAGTGCACATTCTATGCAGTAGGGGGGGCATCAAATATGTACTTTGGTGCCTCCGATTCATCTCTCGGAGGGCTTTGCAACATACTCAGCTCAAAAAGGGTACACCCTGTTTATATTGGCAAGAGATAACATCTGAATATGCAAACCATAGGTGCTGCTCGGGCTACCATTCTGACTTGAAGCAGGCTTACACTTGGGGTCGAGATACACTCATACTCTCAAGAAAGGCGAAGCCTAAGAAGTTACACTTGGAATGCAGTCTCGGAATTCGCTGGAGTTAAAACACACTAAGATGCTCCACATTTTCCCTCTTTTCTTTTGCTTTGCAGTCTGGAACCCACATAGCCTCAGATAGGTCCTTGTCTAACTATTCACACTTAACGAGGGTGGACCTTGCAGTTTTATGAAAGAACAAATCATGTTTTGCACAAATATGGAGAATGGCACAGCACTCTAAGCACAAAACGATTTTATTTTGAAATTGTAATGAGAAAAAGGGTTCTCAACCGGGTATGGAGCCTACGGCTAACCACAGTCAAAACGACTCAACAAAGACAAACAAGAGGTAAACAACCTAAACACATCGAGACACGCTCGGAACGACTCAAAGCAAGAATCGAGACAAACAAGACAAAAGACACGACACACAGACGTGTTACAAAGGCGAGAGACCTCTCAGTACGCAAGGGGCTAGTTTCTCCGGGTATCGTTTCCCACCCTTTCTCATTTGTGATTCTCACATCACTCTGGCACTCAATCTTTGTTTTTCTAAAAAAAAAAAAAAAAGCCCTTTTCTCACTTTTTCTCAGATCGCACATATCTCTATTCTTTAATCTCTCATTTTTCATCCCTCCCCTGGGTGGTTGATGGATGAACAGGAAGTTGCGGGCTCATGCTCCTAGCATTCTGCTAGATTATCTTTCTTCTGCTCACAACAGTGAACTTTCTCACAGTGGGGTTACACTACAACTAGGTGTGTAGCAAATCTACAGTTGACATCGGTTGACGACGCTCTGCTGGGGAGTTTGGACATGATCAAATCTGTCCAGATGAGGGAGTGGAATATCCTGTTCCATTTGAGTTTGTGCTTCACACTTGGCTTGATACCTCGCTGCTTGGAAGATGAGAGAGCATTCGGCCCTTTGCTGTTACCTTCAGTGGTGCCCTTTTCTGGCAAGTAGAATGCCCTTTCTAGCAAGTATGTTGACGACGAGGAAAAGACTGAACATCTAACTCAACTGTGCCCCTAGTTCATTATTTTGACCATTTTTTGTTTTGGCTTTTTACAAAAACAATTTTGACCAACATGAGAGTTAGATTAACATGCTTGTTCAACTTTTCTGATTCAAAAATCATGCAAGTTAGTTTGTGAGCACTAAAAATTTTCCTTTTTTGGGTCCAAGAAAATGGTCCAGTTTTGGAAAATGGAATAATTTTTGAGAAAATTAGTCAACTTCATTAAAAATTCTCAAAATTTGTTTTTACAAACGGCCACTGCTCGACCAACATAGAATTTACTCTTGAGATGCACAGCCTCAGATCCAAATCAATGGAAAATTGCCCCTTGTTTGAATAGCACCGCAGCACACTAAACGGCAACGAAAAGTTGCCCCTTGTTTGAATAGTACCGCTGCACACTGTACGACAACGGAAAGTTGCCCCTTGATTGAATAGTACTGCAGGACACTGAACGGCAACGGAAAGTTGCCCCTTGTTTGAATAGTACCGCAGCACACTATAACCAGTTCTCAAGGTGACGATCATAACCGAACTCTCGGATACAGAAATGACAAAGATGATCTGAACCATTACATGGACACAATTGATTTGGAAGTGTTTATGGCTGGACTTTAGAATGAAGTTGCCTACGTATCCCAATCATGGGAATCAAGCCATACGTAGTTCCGGTTAAGGTACACTCGGGTATTTAACCTCTCTTTTTACGCTCTAACTTTTGCCAAGGCCACCCTTCCAGATTTTCAACCTTGCGAGCTCTGTTTTTCTTTTCTTTCTTTTCATTTCTTTTTGTTCTTTTTTCATTCTTTGCACTTTTCTCTTTTTTCTGATTTTTTTTTTCTGCATTTTTCTATTTTTGTTCTTTTTCTTTTCTTTTCATTTGCTCTAACTTTTGCCTGGGTCGCCCTTCCGGGTTTTCGGCCCAGCGAGCCTCTCAAGGGTAAAAGTGTAGCTTTGTCCATGCCAAATGGTTTTAGGGTCTCGAAGCCATCCGAATCCAGGAGAATGGCTGCTGTCTGCTGATGATGTAGAAGTCCATCCAATGGGGGCTGAATTTGCCCCTAGTGTTGTGGATAGGAACTCGGTTGTTCTTCAACAAAACTTTCTTCTTTCTTCCCTTCTGGGATTTGGCATTCTTGCCGATCTTCGTCTTTGACTCTTCGAGTGCATTATCTGACGTCTTTTGCCCCTAGTTCGAGGGGTGCTTCTGATCTGGCCATACAAGCCTCACATTGTGGTTGATTTGAACATTCTGAATCCAAGTTCAATTGTTTGAAAGTAAGGGGGTCGAGTCTCGAGGTTGAGAGCGATCCTAAGCTGCACAATCTCAAGACCGATTCCACACAGGTCTTCGCAAGACGGCGCAAAATATTTTTTCAATTTTTTTAAGAAAGTGACAAATCGTTCGCGCTGAAAACAGTGTAGAACCAATCTGGATCAAGCCAGGATCCTTCTCAGTACTCACATTAACAAACATGATCTCATTCATTAAGGGCTTAGCATGCCTTTCTCTCAATTGATCAAATTTTTGCAAATCCCAAGGAATTGCTTCCTCTTTGTTTTCATCACAGTGTTCAAAAAGTTTTAAAAACTTAGGTCAATGCAATGATTTAAAGGCGCAGAAAAGCAGGTGAAAAGCACTGCCGTTTCATTCTAAACTTGCTGGCACAACAGGCTCAAAGAGATAAGCACAAAAACATGAAAACCAAGCTGTTTCATTTAGTTCTGTTGTAACTGGCCCAGCAGAAACAGACTCAAAAGAAAGCAAAAAGACAACACAAAACAAAATAGTGAGGTCCGAGGTAACACCCCGAATCACCGACTTCTGTACAACAGGACTGACTCGATACAACAAGACAGACCTTAATCAAAAAGACTGACTCAAAACAACGAGACAGACTCGAAACAAAACCACAGAACTGACTCAACACCCAAGTCAGAAAGTACAAAAATTAGCATTCGCAAATGCCCAAAATAGTGCGTGCCAAACGCCACATCTGAAATAAACCGAGCGCCGCCCGCAGGTGGACCAACCCCTGATCACATACTTGTATTATCCTCGAAGTCCAAACCAGTGACAGACTTTGCTGAACTCGGTGGGAGGACGACCCGTCGTCAAACAGATCCTGTACTTCGTGGCGAAGTCGAAGCATTGTCGGTGGTGTGACCAGCCTGTTGATGGTACGCACAGTACTGGGTAGCATCATGTGAGAGAGGGAGATTACTCGGGAGAGGCCGAGGCTCAAGAGGTTTGAGATGACCTTTTTCAGTGAGGATTCGAAGAGCCTTGGACAAAGGCATGTAGAGGGCATGAAAGACCCTGCGACCTCGGGGCAGATACTTCGAAGTCTGTGGACCTTTGCTGGACGCACTAGCAAAAGGATCAGCAGGTGCTGCCTTGGCTCTCTGATCTTTTCCAGGTGCAGGGTTAGGATTGGAAGGAACTGTTCTGGTACGACGGTCCCTATCCCGATTTTCCCTTTGGCTTGAACTGCTCTCGGTCTGAGCAGGGAAAATGTCATCCGCAGTCTTAGCCACAACTGCGAGTACTTGTTGCTTATTCAACCCCCGGCTTTCAG
The DNA here is from genome assembly GCA_030407325.1 of Camellia japonica. NCBI lineage: Eukaryota > Viridiplantae > Streptophyta > Magnoliopsida > Ericales > Theaceae > Camellia > Camellia japonica. The sequence continues at coordinate 156,012,435 of JAPPVO010000002.1, forward strand.
AGCCTCAACAGCTTGCTGGAGTTGTTCATAGGGATTTGTGTCTGCCTTCATCTTGTTCTTTCCACTAGCCTCAGCTTGGTGGACGGTTTGGGTTGCTACTTCAGTGCGAAGCCCCGTTGTGTCGACATGTCATTGCCGGAGCTTGAGACAGCTTCAGGTTGGCTGAGCTCAATTACAATTCGCCCCAGTAGCGGGGCTCTTGGCATGAAGTTCGGCATACGATGGTTGGTGGCGGGCCGACATTCCATAGGCTAGATCAGCCACAGATCTCTGAGGTCGCCAATCATTCCCATTAACTCAAAGTGGTGGGTTCACGAGCTTGAAACAACTGGGGTTCCCAGATCGGGCGCGCGGCAGGTGACCTGGGTGGGTGTGGCACTCAACGTCGGTCTCACCCTAAGATGATTCTTTGGTTTAATGCGGCTGCCATAACCACAATTTCCTCTGAATTTTGTGCCATCATAAATCCGCTGAACTGAACGGAGGTGATGTGACCGGTGACTAACGGATCAGGTGTCTGCCTTGCTTCAACACTAGCTATTCTGAACTAAATCTCTGAACCCCCCTCCCCCCGAAAGAGAAAACATGCAGCATCTCAGCCCAATTTCACCCGAACAGACATAAGCATAGCTAAATAACTGTATTCGACCTCTGATCACTGTTCCCAAATTACTGTCCCAAAACTGAATCTGATACCCGCAGATATAACTGATTCTCAAAACACTGATGCCCGCAGGCCTGATACCAGACTTGCAAACTGATACGTGCATTCCTGTAGAGGCACTCTAAAAGCACAAGCAAGCAATGAGAGCCAAAACACCCCTATGTTGGGGTAGGGTTTCCCTGTCCTATTTTGTCAGGAGCTAGGGTTTCACTACGCACGCAGCGGTTTCAAACAACCTACAATCGGGTAAGCAACCTGTCCTAGTTTGGAATGGTCACTACATTTCCGATATGCACTAGGTCGAATGGTCAAAAAGGGTGCCCCGGTAAAAACGGGTTTGTGTTCCCGTCGTGGCAGAGCCCGCAACCGGTCAGCCTTATGGCACGCTTCTCAAAGCGAGCCTCCGGCAAACCGTTGGAATAGCATACGGCAAACACGGTGTCCTAGGCGCACCAATGCACATGCAATGCAAAGAAACACATAAGTGTAATCAAAACAAGATATCATGAGTTCGAGTCAAGTTCTCTAACTCCCCAGCAGAGTCGCCAGAAACTGTGGACGCGCCCGAGGGCCTATGCTTCCACAGTTCGGACTCAAATGTCACGGTTCTTAATCTGATCTCACAAGTGCGATGTGAGACTGATAAATCACCAAAGAGTCCAAATCCGGCAAATCGTTTTGGAAAACTGATTTTTAAGAAAGAAGTGCCAAACATGGACTGCTTTGCCAGATACAGAGTCGCCACCTAAATATTTTTTTGGGGGAATTTAGGAAACCCTGACTCGTTGCCTAAGGCCACGTGTCCGTCATCACCAAAGTTGCCTCGGCTCGGAACTTGGGTACGATTGGGGAAGGTCATGCAATGAGCACCCCCGCTCGCCCGATCAAAGATCGGCCACTACTAAACATGATATCTTGTTTTTGAAAACATATGCGTTCTTATTCCGGTTATTAGCTAGAATTTACTATGTGATGCGCACAACACACAAGTATAGACTAGATCGCCTAATTTGGAACAAAGCATCGCATATCCGTTTGTTTCGAAATGGTTTGAAGTTTGCTACTCGCAAGTAGGCTAAAACACGGATTTCAATGAATCGTTCGAATTCAAGTAATCCAACCTTCACCCACAGGCATTCAGGCAGTTGTATCACATAAGTAATTAGCCTTATGGCAAGCATGCTGTCATGTTAACACTCACATACATGCAAGATGCTAAAGCATAAACACTCACAGTGTACTCCGAACCAAAACAAGAAACTAGTTAGAAATCATGCATGATCCTAGTTCATGTTAAAATGGCTAATGCATTGCATGCAAAGTGCAACTAGAATAGGCTCGGCTAATCTAAAATGGCATGAAATGCGACTTGATACATGTATTCAAACTTGAAATTGAAATACAATGTAGTTAGTATGATGCCGAGCCCGGTGCATGTATGCAGATGAATGATGCAAACATGCATAGCATAAGGATGCTAATGAAACATGCCCTAGAACTAACCATGTAAGCGGTTAAGTAAAAGGGAGAAAGACGTGGGGTTGGAAGACATGCATTCACACATGCACGCTTATTACAACAATTGCGCCTCTCTCGGGGGGACCGAAAGAATAATACAAATCAACTAACTAACTAACTAATAATTATTACACAACACTTAACTAATTAAACAAATTAATTAAGCTACTGAGCAGTAAAGAGCCTGGGAAGAGGGACAAATGCATGCGCGCTCGGCTTCGCTGGAAATCCATCGCCATGCTCATGTTGCCTCTGTTTGCACTGCTCTGCAACTCTGAAAACTGTGCAAGTCTAAGGATGCTTCTGAATCACCTTCTGAGCACTGTGGGATGTCACCGGCTGAAAGTCGGGCCACCGGCCAAGAGGAACTGGTATCGACCATTTGTGGGATCTCGCCAACAATACATAGCCGGCCGGCACTGAATATGGCCGCCGGCCATCTCTTCCTGCAGAATCCTGTTTTGCTGCTGCAACAGAGACAGACAGAGCATGGCAATGCATTTTCAAGGCAATGTTGCACCACCACCCTCCTTATCATGTTTGAGACTCAAAGGAAGTATGGTTCTCGACCCTCGGGCCATCAATCACACGTTTCAACGCATGATGGCCAAAGGAGCCAAGTGTGCAAATTAATGTACAATGAATGCACAAAACACATGAATGCCTCACGCTCTATCATGTTAGATCAAGAACGTTGGCGACCAAGGTTTGAGGCACGTTTCGTCACTTCAAGTACGAAACATCCCTCGATCCTTGCATTTGGTTTGACACCCCAAACCAAACACAATGCTATGCAAGTGTACCAAATACAATGCAAGGCATGCAACCAATGTAATGTGACATGTGCAATGCAATCCAATGTAATCAACCTAAGCATGCAAGCTAAGTCAATGTAACATGAGCACGACAAATGCAATGCAATGTTACCTAACATGCATCCAAACATGCAAGAATATGTGACAACATATCAAGCACATGACAAAATGCAAGCTAACAAGCATGCAAAATGCGACTTAAGCATGCAAATATGGGAGGCATGTAACAACATTTAAGCATATAACAACATGTGAGGTAAACATGTAACAACATGTTAAGCAACTTAAAAAAAGAGAATGCATGCCAAATGCATTATAACTTAAGCATGCGACAACATGTCATGGACCAAGTACACAACAAGGCACAATTGAACTAGCATGCTACAACATGCAATTTGCCAAATATGCAACAAGCATGCGACAACATACAAGGCAAGCATGCAACAACATGCAGGGATGGTCTTAAACCGAAATGGACAGCTCTCAAATAGATCCAAATCAGTGGCCAAAATGCTATGGAAATGAGGATAAAAGCTCATACAAACATGCATTCCAATTGGCCTAAAGACTAAGCATAAAAGGGTAACTTTTAAGCACACTTAAAAGAGGTGAAAAGCATGCAAATGTGACAACATTACATGCCCTTGAGTGATGCTAGGGGTGATGCCAAATCACATAAACAAATCAAGCATAGCATGCATAAGGCTCAAAGCCTAAGGCTTGTGAAGGGACTTGAACCAAAGCTACACAAAACAAGGAGCATATGGCAAACATAACCCAAAACAGTCCTAAATCATGTCAAGATGATCCTAAAACATGTGAGGAATGAAGCCAAAACATGCTAGAACAAATGACCAAAAGCATGAAGCAATCAAGGCCACAAGAGAGGTGTTACACTACACCTACCAAAGCCAATCATGGCATGACTTAAGCAAACAAAAACAGAGTTATGGCATGTCAAAATGAGCCCAAAGACCCACTTAGATGGTATCCCAAATGCCTAAGCATGATGGCATAGATGATGACACATTCATGAGGCATAACATACCGACTCTTTAAAGCATTAAAGAAGTTACAAGTGCAAGCATATGAGCATACTATATGGACTGAAATAGCATAACAAGTGGTGCCAAACCACTGAAATGGTCGAAATAGAGCATGCTAATGACTCGAGTACCCAAAGCTAACAAGCTAGATTGCATGGTAGCTATACAAAACAATGCAAGCATGACCAAGAGGACCAAAATCAGAGCTTAACCAACCAAAAATAGAGTTATATCATGGCAAAATAAGACCAAAAACATGCTGACATGGTAGCCCAAAAGCTTAGGCAAGCGTGCATACAAATTAGCCCATGATCAAAACATAAGGCACAACTCTCCAAAAGCATTGAAAGTGTGAAACATGTGAGAGTATGACTACACTACACACACTGAAATCATGTGGGAAATGAGGTCAAAGCATGCACACAACTCAAGTAAAGCATGCTAGATACTTTGAAACTCATAGCTAGTGAGCAAGATTGCACTATGGCTATACAAAGCAAGTTCCAAATGATCAAGACCACTCAAAACAAAGTTCAAGAAGGTCAAACAAGGCTAAGAACCTAGTGGAGCAGAGCTAAAACAAGCTAGAATTAGAGGCACAAAGCATGATGCATGTTAAGGCTATAAAGAGGATTGCACTACAAGGGTGTGAAGCATGCAAGAGGCAATCAAACCAACCCAAAATAGAGTTATAAAATGGAAAATAATGGCTAAAAACATGCTGAGATGGAGCCAATTCAAGGTACAAAGACATGTTACTTTGCAAGGCTACAAGTAGGATTACACTACAAGTATAAGAAGCGTGCAAGAGGTGACCAAGACGGCCAAAAACAGAGTTATGGCAGGTCTGAAAAGTCACAAAAATGAGCCTAAACAAAGCCTCTAAGAAGTAGAAACACATGCTCTTTTGGAGGGCCATCAACACATGCAAATAAGAGAAGAGCAGGGGGGACCACCCCCACCCATTTGGGACCTCAAAACCACTTTTCCACTACTAAAATTCCTCTGCGTTTCAGTGGTGATAAGGCCAAAAAGAGATGGTCTCAATGGCCTTAAAAGATGGCACAAAGCAAGGCAAAATAAGCCACCAAAGGGGGTAAACCACCCCTAACTCAAACAAAACCTTAAACAACCATTTTAAACACTTCAAAACAGAACTTTTTTCAGTTGAAACTTAGGTCAAAAATAGCATGCAAAGGTGGCCAAATATGCAACCAAAACAAAGCTTAAAATGGGGAATAGGACTCACCCTTGAAGAACAATAAGAACAGCAGCTTCTTCAGCCCAAAACCAGCTTTTAGAACTCAAATAACACTCCCAAGAACCTCAGCTCAATGATGGTGGTGTTTTACTAGGTGTTTGTGTGCAAAAGTATGAAGAAACAACACTTTTGAGGCAATATAGCACAAATATAGAGAGAGAGGGAGAATTCTAGTGAGAGAGGGATATCTTTGCTCCTCAAAATTTCTGAACCTCTGGAAAGGGCGAGAGACCTTCTCTCTTATAGAATTCCAAGCCTCAAGCTTGTTGAACAAGCTAGAAGCTTGGTGCAATCCCTCCATAACGTGTATGGAGGATGCCTTCTATGCCCAACAGCTAGCACAGCTGGCAACAAAAATATCTAAAAAAAAAAAAAAATGTATAGGCCACTTCAAGTGGCCTACAAATGCCAAAAGTGGCCGACAGCCCATCCCCTCCCTTTAGGCAAGAGGTAATGAAGTATGGCACAAAAACAAACCAAAAGGAAGAGAGCTAAGAGGCCACCAGATAAGGCACTCAGTCGAAAGCTCCCGAAACTAGCCTACGGGCCACTACAAGTGGCCTACAAGAGAGATAAGTAGCCTACAGCTACAAAAAGTGGCCTACAGGCCTCTCTCTCCCTCCAGGCAAAGGCACCAAGGCAATGGTCCAAAAACAAGCCAAGAAGAAGAGAGTTAAGAGGTCCCGAGACAAGGCGCTCAGCCGAAAGCCCCGGAAACTCGAAACAAGCACAAACATGCGTGATCATCGCGTGCACAAACGATGACGTCTAAGTCTTAAGGTCAGTCAAAAATGGGGTGTCTACAGGCTTTTTAGCGCAATAAGACAAAACATCACATCCAACCCATATTTGTTACATTCTTTCTCTTATAAAAAATCAAAAAAAAAAATCAAAAAACCCTTCTTAAATAAGACTTTTTAACCACAAATCAAAATAATCAAAAAATTAAAAAATCAATTCACTTTCCAAACTAACCCTTAAATTAAGACTAATGTTTCAGACCCCCACTGAGGGTGGCCCAGGACCCCCAGTGGGGTCTGATTGGTGTAGAAATTTTTTTTTTTTTTTTTCTTCTTCCAATAACCAACCCCACGTGTGTGTGGGGGAATGGTGGAGGTGGGAAAACTGGGGGTCTCCATCAGTTCTCCTTAAACTAAACATAGCATTTTCACTACCCAAAACTCAACTTGCAGCCCACGTATGCATGGAGCCCCACGCCCTCCCTCCCCCACCTCTCTTTCTCTCCACTCTCCCTATATACCTCTACCTAGTTATCTATTTTACCTAGTTATCTTTTATATATATATATATATATACACACGTAAACATCTATACATGCATACAAATGTTCCTCACCCTCTTCAACTCTCTCGGTTCTCTCTCTCTCTCTCTATTGTACTATCTGTCTATATACATGGCCAACCTTCAGGCAAGGTGAGCAACACCGCCATCTCATGCACTTGAATTCTATTTAAAAATAGGCTTTTAAAATAATTTTGATTTAAAGTTATATTAGACAAATTATTTTGATCTTAAGTTATGTGTGATTTATTAAAATTAAATTAAATGAAATAATCATTTCATCATGTCCATCCTCATGTTTAGTTTACTAAGAGATAATAAAAAAATATTACAAATAAAATCATCATTTACCATTATGAGCGAATAGCCATTCTATAAAGAGATTAAAGAATGATTATTTCATTTAATTCAATTTTATTTTAGTAAACCAAACACTATATTATAGTATTGTAGTTTAAAAATGAAGTTTTACAAAATTTAAAAAAAAAAATTGAATTAGTGAATTATTTAAAAGTAATTTGATGGTTGTTTGCTACATATATAAATTATTTACAAAATATTTTTTAACTATACCAGTTACAATTATTTCTAAAGAAGTAAATTCTTTTAAAGTTGAAGTTGATCAAATTTTACAATCCAATCTACTACATCAAGAAAAAGTATAAATAAATTAATAATGTTAACAATAGAAAATGAACAAAATTTATCTCAATAATTATGTTTTACATCAATCTCTGTCTATGATTTATGGTTTATGTCAACTAAAAAAACCATATGAAATGACTCAAAAAATATAATATTATAACTATTGTTAAAAATAAATTATAGTTGATTCACTTACTAGTACAATAATTTAAAATTATATTTCTCATTTAACATTTAAGTGATTTATTTGGGTGAAGAAATAGTAATTTTAGTGTTTATATATACAACAATTTTGTGTAGTACAAATGAAAATAAATTAAAAATTGTTATTATTATCAATATATATTTTTAAATACGTATGAAAGTCGGGTCTCATTCTCTAAGATCGGCTTAGCCCCAAAATGTTAGGGCCAACCTTGTCTATGTATATATACACATATCCATATATATGTATATCATCTCTTCATCAACTTTTATCGACACCACCGAACCACCAACTTCACCGCCACTAAACTCCATTACCACCACCATGAGCATCTCCATCACCACCACCTTTCAATACCAAACCCACCCCCTTCACAACCAAATTCCATCACCACTACCATCAAGGTCAACGACCACCATCACCATGAGATCCGATACCATTGCCGGACCGCCACAACCGCCACCACCTTCACCAGCTCCGTTACTACCTAGAACCACTCCCCACAGCGTGCTATAAGTAAAGAAGAAGAAGAATGAGGAAGATGGAAAAGAAAGAAACAAAAGATGAAATTTTTAGAATTTTTGAAATTAATTTTCGGACAACTTTTGGCATACTGAAACCACTCATTCTGTGAAGAAATGAGAAAGTGAGGTAGTGTAGGAAAAAGTAGGAAATGAGGTGATGAAATTGGCGAAAGAATGGAGTAAAATTGTTATGGAGTTCGAAAGATGGTTCGAAGAAATGTCAGAAACGGGAACGGGAAGAAAAATCTTATCTTTGGTTAATTTTTAGAGCTCCGATGGCATACAAAAAGAGATGGAACAAGGCGTGTGCGGTTTGATATGAAAAGTAGGTTGAGTTTTATTGTGTGCTTCTCGACTCATGGTGTTACGGTACATCTGGGTTAATCATGTAGTCCGATGACTTCGGGGATGACCACCCTAAGATTTTTCAACATGTAGAATTCATTTTTGAGGTCAGATTCTTCAAATTCCAAGTCCAAGATAGAGATCAACAATCGAGAAACTTAAATCAAATTAATGATCAACGGTGAGATCGTAACTGATTGACGTGAAAATTTAGTTGGAAGATCATGGAGCTAGGTTGGACAAATCCAACAGCCAGAATCAAAATCAAAGTCAGAAAATAAACCAGTTAACAATCTAACCGTAGTAAGAACTCCTTTAAACCATTCATATCTCCTCTTTTTGTTCTATCTTGTCTTGTTCTTTTACTCTATTTATAAATGATGGCATAAGTGATATTATATATTGGTTAGATAGTAAAATTTTGCAATGCATTGATTTTTATTATTTGTGGAGTTCATACTGTTTTAGAAATTATTAAAATAGCAAATCTTTTTAAATAAGGGCATTATTTGGTGTATATATAGTATGTGTGATTTTTGGTAAAGTCTAGAAAAGTGTGTTTTAATAGTCCAAATAATTTCTCAAAATTCTATGACATAAAGTATATGAAATTATATGTAAAGGTCTTCTTAACGTGGATTATCACCTATATGTCATATCTCTTTTGTGTTTTAGTTGTTGATGATCATATATGTTTGTTATGTGAATTTATTTATCATATCTTAGTTGTTTCATGTTTAGTTTGGGTCAACCCTGTTGTGATTAACTGTGTTCTAACTAAATTTCATAATAAACCTAAGAAAGGGAAAACTAAAGGGGATGGTAATGGGTTTGCGCTCACTTATTATATTTTGGAAAGATATTATAATTGTTGTTTCGGTATTGAATTGATGGTGGGATGTATTCCCTTTGAGTTAAATCTTGCGCAAGTAGTTGTTTCGGCACCCTTGGTGTTTATGGTGGATAAGGTTTGATGAGGTTATAAGTGTTGACCCTTATTTTACAGTTTCTTTTGAGGTCCTCGGTTGGCGCTACGTGGTATGTAATTGTTGTAGACATTCGGGGTAAGGTCTTCAAAGTAGTAAAAGATGGGGCATACCGAATAATTCGAGTCCAATTCCTGTGGTTAGGAAGATAAAATCTCTTTGAGGGATTTCTAGTTACTAACATCTAACATTGTAATTCCTTTAACTATTGACTTGGTTATATTGCTTCATTGGTTATTTTATTTGTGGTTGTGCATTGGTGTAACTGTTCGTAATTTCTTGTAATTTTCTGTTTACACAAATTATATGTTGTACTTGTTTGTACTGTCTACACTTGTTCATATATTTTGAGAGTGTAGAAAGTTGGTGTGTGTGTGGTCTTGTTGGGCATCAAGCGCTCATGGCTATTTTCGTTGCCTTGGCATTAATGCCAGATGTTTAAAGAATTCATCAGTGAAGAAGATATTGTGGAAAAGCTTGGAAAGTGGGTCAAGTGTGGATTGACATGTAACACCCCGAAATAATGACCAATATTTATCCCAAGACAGTTATTAAATAACAATACATTTCTGAATACAATATCCTTCCATTCATATACTTCAAGTGTACAAAAGAGTAATACATGCATTTATACATTCATAAGCCCTAACCCTGAATCTATAACATGTGCCACAAGTTAATGATATGAAATAAAAGTCAAACAGATATAAGAATGCCTTAATGGCTACAACTTTCCAAGTCAATGCTTGGTTACAACAAAAGTGAGTTTGAAACTTAATACAAGTAAAGCCCTAGGCTTGTACAAAATAAATACAACAAAAATAAAACAAGAAGCTTCCGGCTCCAAGTCCTTGCAAGCTACAGCCTTGGCGGAGGCATATCATCAGCACTTGAAAATGGTTTTCTACATAGGGTGAGCCAAAGCCCAGTAAAGATACTCTAACGCAGTGTATGAATCTTTATATAGTTATAAGGTGAATGTATATGCAATGCTCGTGTCCAAACATTTTATACCTCTTTCCAAAACCATGCAATGCCAAGTTTATATCATAATTCATGAAATCATTTCCTTTACAACAGAAAACAGGGCAGTGGATACAACTTTGGGAATCTCTAGGATGTGTCTACAAGTGGGCTACAAGCACTACCAATTGTCATTTTTAACGGTATTAACTGGAAGGCTGGGCACCTATTCGTGTAGTTTTCTGGACTTTCACAAAGGACATACAGGGTAACTTAATACCACAACTACACTCCGTACCTAGATTCACCAAGGTATGTACCCATTTTTCTCAAAACAATAAACATTTTCAATATGTTAAATATGTTACAATGCTCAATGTAAATAGGTGAGAAATTAATTTCAATTCACCTAATTCTCATGCAATTTCTACAACAATCATAGCTATCCTCCACCGATAGCCCAAAACAGATATCTCTAAACAAATAAATAATTTTCAATAAAGATATACTTTCCAACATTTCAAGACAGGAGTGATAATTCATATCCAACTCCACCACCATCATCATCATCGTTCCAATTTCATAAAACGAACATCAATTCCATTTTCTCTTTACAAATCCAACATTCACATTTTAGAGCAAAATACCCTTTCTTTGAAAATCAATTTCAAGGATCAAAATCCACCATTTATCACAACTCAACCATATCTACAATCCCATATAACCAAAACCTTAGATTTTTATCAAAATCCCAAAATCATAATATCCTTTTTAAAAGATAAATAACTAAGTTAAGAATCATAAAAGGAGTCAAAGTCATCCCTACCTCAAAGAAGAAGACATAAAGGAAAGATGGGTAGAACTTTACGATACCAAAAACTTGAACTTCTCCGATTAAAATGAAACTCTCGACGTGCTCTACCTTTTTATCAAAAGGACTAGGGTGAGGAAATGTATGGATCAAGAGTATTTGGGTCAAATATTCAAGAACTAGAGAGAGAGTTTGTGTAGATCTAAGATTTTGGAGTGTTTAGAGAGAGAGAGAAAGAGAGAGAGAGAGAGAGAGAGAGAGAGAGAGATGTGAAAAAGTGACTCAAAAAGTGACTTTTTGAAACTGATATATGTGCAGACCGCTTGAGCGCAGGAATGGTCGCTCGAGCGACCAGACACAAAAGGTGAGACCGCTCGAGCGAACAAAGTACCGCTCGGAGCACACAATGACATACTCTCACAAAGTGACTCAAAAAGTGACTTTTTGGAACTGATATATGTGCAAACCGCTTGAGCGCAGGAATGGTCACTCGAGCGACCAGACACAAAAGGTGAGACCGCTCGAGCGAACAAAGTACCGCTCGAGCACACAATGACATACTCTCAGAAGTTTTGTAGACAAAGGCTAACCACTCGAGCACAAGAAAGACCGCTTGAGCCAACACCGCTCGAGCGCAAGAAGGATCGCTCGAGCTAAAAACACCACCCTCCCAGTACTTTTTCAGGCCTACAAATGTACTGAGAGTTCCAAAAGACCGCTCGAGTGAAAAAAGCACCACTCGAGCCAAGACCGCTTGAGCGCAAGAAACACCACTCGAGCGAAGAATGCCATACTTCCAGTAGTTTTGTAGGCTTTCAAAAGTATTGGAAGTTCTCAAAGTTTGCTCGAGCAAACAAGTCAAAATTTGGGCAGCAACAGTTTTGAAAAACTAACTCCTAACATGTTTCAAACACAACCAAGACATCCCAATAACCAAACTCAGCAAGGAATGAAACAAAAGAAGACATGAACAACCATCAAAACAAGAAAGCTCAGATCCAAAACAATATATGGGTCGGGTTCAAACCAGAATCGCTATAACCTCCCTCCTTGAGGAATTTCATCCCAGGAATTTTAAAATTAACACAATAACCATTGTATTTTAAATTATTACAAAACTCATAACCATGACCTATCCATCGGTCATTCATTCTCATACACAATAAACAAGGTTCTCAATACTGATATACAATTCACTTTTTCCAAAACATATGCAATGTTTTACATTTAATCAACATTACAAAATTTTCAAACATTAACAAAAAGGTCCGAATACTTCTCATGGACTTCCGCCTCACGTTCCCAAGTTGCCTCCTCAATACCATGGTGTCTCCACAACACCTTTACCAATGGAATTGTCTTGCCTCACAAGACTTGGTCTCATGTATCTAAAACTCTAACTAGTTTCTCCTCATACGAGATATCCTCATCTATCTCTAACTCGGTCTAATCCAACACATGTGACAGATCCTGCTCATACTTCCGAAGCATACAGATATGAAACACGTCATGAACTCCGGAAAGCTATGGCAGCAAGGCAAAACGATAAGCTACCTCCCCAATGCGCTCTAGGATCTCAAAAGGCCTAATAAATCTAGAAGACAACTTCTTGCACTTCCCAAACCTCATTAAACCCCATCTAGGTGATATTTTCAAGAAGACGCGATCTCCTACCTCAAATGATAACAACCTCCTCATACAGTCGACGTAGTTCTTCTAACGACTCTGAACTGAAACTAACCTCTTACGGAACCATTTTCAAGAAGACATGATTTCCACTTCTACCATCGCCAATTTACACAACCACCACATCACCACCACCTCTTCAGTTGCTACTACCATCCTTTATCATTATCATCATTGTTAGCAGCCATTTTCGGGCGACCTCATCTAGATCTGTACTAATCTAGTTGTTTAAGTGGTGAAATTGACTGTAAACAATAGTGTTTTTCTAGATATTGCTCTTTTTTCTCTCTCATCTCTCCATATTTATCTAACTAGATCTATTGCAAATCCGATTCAGAATCAAATTTATTTTTTAGTGATAAATTTATTACTTTCTTTTTGTATGTATATGCGTATGTGTATATGTTTGTGTGTATGTGTGTGTGTGTGTGTGTGATAGAGAGAGAGAGAGAGAGAGAGAGAGAGAGAGAGAGAGAAAGGGTGGATTCTTACAAGTGATCATGGATAAAAGTGAGTAAATCAAATTTGTCATTTGTAATTTTCTTACAAATTGATCAGTGATAAATTTATTATTGATAAATTATGACTGCTTTTATTAGTGATTTTTCAATAATAAATTTATCACTGAATATGTTTATGATAAGTTTATTATATTAGTTTATGTTACTTCTTTTATGTATATTTTTACGTGTGATTGTGTTTTTGTGAGTGAAAAAGTATGTAAATAACTAGCATTGAATGAGTGAGTGTGTGTAATTGTGAGTAAGTGAGTGTAGGACTGTGTAATATACTGCCAAATCTGCTAAAACTGAACTAATCTGCACTAATCCATATCTTTCTATATCTTAACCGTGGATTAAATTTTAAAATTTATAATCTGCCTTCGAAACCATTTTGATTCATATATAGTTAATACATATATATTTTTTAACCTTTAATGAAATGTCAAAGTAAAAATGAGTCTGAAAGAGATTTAAGATATGGAATTTCTTAAAAATTAGTGGTTATATATATGAAAAAAAAAATTATGTAAAATTAGTATGTGATATATATAATATTGTGCAAATTAGTGTTATATTATAGCGACCCCGGTCTTTTCCCATTTGGTTGTTGTACCCGGACTTATGTTCCGTAGATTCAGTTGTTATTTTGTTGTTGTTGTTGTCCTTTAATTCCCTATTTTGAGTTATGGGTTGTGTTGGGCAGGTTTGTTACAGGTTGGTTGGGTTGGAAACCAAGTGTTGCTGTCCAGATTTTTGGACCTTCGCTCGAGCGAGGAGTTGGTCGCTCGAGCAAGCTGTTGTTTTTTGTTCTTCGCTCGAGCCAGGGTTTGGTCGCTCGAGCGAGAGTCTGCGTCTGGGCTTAGGACCTGAGAGTTGTGTTTCTTCTTCTTCGCTCGAGCGAGCGTGTATGTTTTCGAGTTCTCGCTCGTTCCTTTCGCGTCTGGTTGGTTGCAGACCTGAGGGTTTGAGTTCTTCGCTCGAGCGAGCTTTCCTTCGCTCGAGCGAGCTTCTGGGTTGTTGGCTCGAGCGAATCATTCTTGGCTCGAGCGGGGGTTTTCTGTGTCTGGTCGCTCGAGCGACCAAGTCCTCGCTCGAGCGAGCCTGTTCAGTTTAAATAGGCAGCAGCGGGATTTTAATCAGTTTTTCTATCTCTTTTTGTTTCCAAACCCTAGGTCCGACTCTTCTCTCTCCCTACACACCTTCTACCCTAGGTTTCATCTAGTTTTAGGGTGTTTCTACCCTAGATCCTTTATTAAAAAGTTAGAGTGGGTCGAGGGCTTCAGTTTAATCTGAACAATTTGGGTTTTGGAGCACTTTGGAGTTTGGGTCATCATCTTCGTCTTCTCTTTTGGGTTATTTCTTCGAGGTAGGGATTTCCTACTCCAATGTATACGTTTTGTTCTAAGTTTTAGCAATTTAATATGTTGGGGGTAGTTTGGTAATTTTGGGAAAAACCCTAGTTGTTTTATTAAATTGAATTGTATGTTTAATTTAAGGAAAATTGGGGAAATTAGTTGAATTCATGAGATTGAGGAATATATTGATTAAATGGGGTAGTTGATTTATTTAAATCATTCGCCTATTGAATTGTTGATTTTTTATTTCCAGTCTAGAAATAACTGTTTTGGGCTATCGGTGGAGGATAGTCATGATTGTTGTAGACATTGCATGTGGATTAGGGATAACTGGAACTAATCATATTGGTTAAGTCATTGTTTGACTATTGAATTAATACAGAACAATACGTGTATTGATTGAGCATGCATATGCATATTGTGTGGGAGGAGATAGGGGATGTACTCCACGGTTTAGGGGAAGATAGGGGATGGACCTCTAAACCGGATTTTGTTTGGGAGGAGATAGGGGATGGACTCCATTAGCATCACTATTATGTGTGCTTATTGATATTGAAGTGTTTTGACATGTTATGATACAACTAAAATGTGTATCATATTGGAAGTATGGAAGTGTTTTGATATGAGCCTGTGTCTCATTTGTTTTGGTGATATTGGAAGTAATGTGAAACTAATATATAGTTCACTGTTGTAGTTTGGCCAGGTTCTGAGCCTTGTTGATAATCATGGAAAGTTGTATAAATAATGAAAAGTGAACGTAATGTTTAGTGTTAACCATCTATTGAATGCTAGGGCTTTATTCAATGCTTATATTTGGTTTAGTATTTTTCTACTGGGCTGTGGCTCACCCTTTATGGGAACATCATTTTCAGGTTCAGGTGATAAGCTACCTCCAAGGACTTAGCTTGGAAGGATTTGGACTTTGACGCCTTGTCTTTAGTTATCTGTTTTTATTTGAATTACATGTAAACATTCAAGCCTAGGGCTTTATTTGTATTTGAGTTAGAACTCATAATTTTGTGTCCAAGTGTTGGCTTGGCAAGATGTAAGCCCGTAGGGCATTTATTATGATGTTACATGTAATGTTTTCATTTCGTAATACTCTGATGAATGAGATAATGCAATGTTTTCTTTTAATAATGCAAGTCATTGTTATATGTATTTGGGTTAATTTTGAGGGCGTTACAACTTGGTATCAGAGCGTACCGGGTTTGAATACTTTGGGTACGTGGGAAGTGATTAGTATCACAATGGGTTCGTCTCGTTTGATAGAGACTTAGTGTAGTGTTATATGTTTGCATGATAACATGTTTATGTGATTATGTGGGTATGGAATGTAGTTTCTAGGGATGTTGATTGGACCCTTGAGTTGCTAGTAGTCTTGTTGGAAAGGCAATTGATCACTGCTGCTTCCAACCGGAACTATGGTAACGCTTTGGGACCATTATCATCCAGGAATGAAATTCGTAGGTGCTTATGTGATTATGTGCTTACGTGGAATGAATTATTGTTGTCCAATGTATTAGGACGCGAGTGTTTAGCTTCGGCACATTTATTAATGTGCTAACGTCTTTGTTTCTTGTATTAGGATGTCAGGACGAGGACGAGGTCGCGTAGGCGTGGTAGGCCGGGTAGGCAGGAAGTGCCTGTGCCAAGGAGATTCCAGTAGTACAGGAGATTCCGGCAGTTCAGATTCCGGCAGTGCAGGAGGGAGTAGGCCAGGCCAATGTGGCCGAGCCGGTAGGCCAGCAGCTATGGGCGCTTTAGCCCGAGAGATAGCAGGGGCATTCAGGGAGTCAGTAGGCATTCTTCGAGCTGAGAATCAGGCTCAGGTCCATGTTGCTGATGCAGGACCTTCTTTTCTGAAGAGGGAGTTCTTCCGGTCTAATCCGGACGAATTTTTAGGTGATCCTAAAGAGCCGCTTAAGGCAGATGAATGGCTCGAACAGACAACGAAAACGTTTGAGATGCTTGGCATCGAGATGAGGGGTTGAAGGTGACCTTGGCATCGTTCCAGCTGAAGGGGGATGCGGGTCAGTGGTGGAAGTTCACCAAAGGTCGTATCGGAGGTACTTGGGAGGCTTTTGTGAATGCTTTCCAGGAGCGGTTTTTATCTCCAGCAGTTAGGGAGAAGTTGAGAGATCAGTTCTGCCAGCTTAAGCAGAACAGTTCATCAGTGGCCGAGTTTGAGGCCTCATTTACTAGTTTGTCCAGGTTTGCACCTGAGTTGGTGGCGTCGGAGGAACGCCGTTGTATTGAGTTTGAGAAGAAGTTGAGGCGTGGCCTCAAGTTGAGAGTAGGGTCTTTGATTCGGGATTATGGGCGTCTGGTTGATGCTGCAGCCCATACTGAGATTATGATGCAGGAGGAAGAGGAAGGGCAGAAGGGCTCCAAGAGGAGTCAGGATGGCAGAGTGATGGTAGGAGACAGAGAGGTTTTACTCCTCAGCAGTCTCAGGGTAGCTTTTTTCTAGATCGACTTTTCCAGTACCGAGTGCTAGTTCTGGGAAAGGCAGTCAGGGAGACATCACCTGTTTCAAGTGTGGTCAGCTGGGCCACAAGTCTCCAGTTTGTCCTCAGAGGGGAGGAGTACAGAGAGCATCTTCTTCGGCTCGATCTCAGAGCCAGAGTCAGGGTAGAGGCCAGCCACTCTCGTGTTATCAGTGTGGTCAGCCAGGGCACATGAAGAGGTATTGCCCGCAGTTGAGTGGCACACCTGGTGCATCTGGTTTGAGGCAGACTCAGGGTCAGCAGCCAGCTCAGTCGGGTCAGGCCTCGAGGGCCAATCAGGGGGCTTCTTCGTCCCAGTCTGTGCAGCAGTCTTATGCTCCTAGGGGTGAGCAGGTTGATCAGAGGCCATCTGGGCGCGTGTATGCTGTTACCGCGCAGGATCTTGTACCGGCTCCATCTGTCGTGAGAGGTACCTTCTTGTTTTGCAATTCAGTTGCTAGTGTTTTGATCGATACGGGTGCATCTCATTCCTTTGTGTCTGCTGCATTTGCATCTGTTTTGGAGTTGGAGTTAGCTCAGTTAGCATCTCCTATTTGTGTAGTGTCACCTCTTGGGGGTGAATTGATCTTGAAACAAGGTGTTAGGGGTTGTGATATAGAGGTCGATGATCATAGAATCCCATTTTCCTTTGTAGTTATGCCTATGAAAGGCTTCGATGTTATTTTGGGTATGGACTGGTTATCGTCATACCGGGCTTATTGATTGCTATCGCCAGAGGGTCACTTGTTGTACCGTGGGCGGAGAGTGTTTTCATTTTCTGGGGGACCGGGTTGGTAGTGTTTTGCCACCGGGGTATGGTTCGCGAGGGCGGAGTGAGCTTAGTGGTCTACTTGCTAATCTTTCGATTAGTGAGGTTGATGAGACTCAGATTGTGTTGCCAAGGGTGGTTTGTGAGTACTCGGACGTCTTTCCCGAGGATCTTGTTGGGTTGCCACCGCATCGAGAGATTGAGTTCTCTATTGACCTAGTGCCCGGCACGGCGCCAATTTCTATGGCACCTTATCGTTTTGCCCCAGCCGAGTTGAGTTTAGTTGAAGATTCAGCTCCAGGAGTTGCTAGATAAGGGTTATATCCGTCCTAGTGTTTCGCCGTGGGGAGCACCGGCCCTCTTTGTTAAAAAGAAAGGTGGTGCTTTGAGACTATGTATAGATTACCGGAAATTGAATCGGGCTACGGTTAAGAATAAGTACCCTATGCCTCGTATAGATGATCTGTTCGACCAGTTGAAGGGTTCCCGTTGTTTCTCTAAGATAGATTTGAGATCGGGTTACCACCAGTTGAGGGTCAGGGAGGAGGATATTCCGAAGACGGCATTCCGTACGCGGTATGGCCACTATGAGTTTTCTGGTGATGCCATTCGGGCTCACCAATGCACCGGCAGTGTTTATGGATTTGATGAACCGGATCTTCCGGGAATTCTTAGATCGTTTTGTAGTTGTCTTCGTGGACGACATTCTGATTTATTCACCTTCGGAGGAGGAGCACAGGAACACTTGAGAGTGGTGCTTGAGTTACTTAGAGCCCATAAGCTTTATGCTAAGTTTGGGAAGTGTGAGTTCTGGCTAGAAGAGGTGAAATTCTTAGGCCATGTGTTTTCGGGGGAAGGGGTGTCTGTTGATACATCCAAGACAGAGGCAGTGCAAGATTGGGCACAGCCTAAGAGTGTGTTTGAGATCCGCAGTTTTCTGGGATTAGCTGGGTATTATCGCCGATTTGTGAAGGATTTCTCCAGGTTAGCTTCACCTTTGACTAGATTGACTCGGAAGGGAGTCAAATTTGTATGGAGTGAGACTTGTGAAAAGTCGTTTCAGGAGTTGAAAGTTAGACTGACCACCGCTCCAGTCTTGATTATTCCGGAGAGAGGGTTGGGTTATGCAGTCTATTGTGACGCCTCACGAGAGGGTCTGGGTTGTGTGTTGATGCAAGAGGGGAAAGTGGTTGCCTATGGTTCACGTCAGTTGAAAATTCATGAGAAGAATTACCCTACGCATGATTTAGAGTTAGCAGCTGTGATATTTGCCTTGAAGATTTGGAGGCATTATCTTTACGGTGAGAGGTTCGAGGTATTCTCGGATCATAAGAGTCTGAAATATCTGTTCACACACACAGAAAGACTTGAACTTGAGGCAGAGGAGGTGGATGGAGTTCATTGAGGATTATGACTTTGAGTTGCACTTCATCCGGGGAAGGCCAATGTGGTGGCCGACGCCCTTAGCAGGAAACCTGTTGGTGACATAGCTAGTATAGCCATTCGGGAGTGGGAGATGTTGGGTGCACTTGGGGAGTTTGATTTGCTTCTGGGCGAATCCGTTGAGGCTGCAGCCTTGTTTTCTGTTGTTGCGCAGCCTACACTTGTGACTCGAGTGTTAGAGGCTCAGAGGGGTGACCTTGAGGTAGAATCCCTTCGAGAGAAGATCTCCAGTGGGAAGGTTGAGAAGGGTTTGACGGTGTATCCCGACCTGAGTGTGAGATACCGAGACCGTCTGTTTGTGCCGGAGTCTTGCCGAGAGGAGGTACTCCGAGAGTTTCATCATCATACCGCCTTGCGGTGCATCCGGGAGGCACTAAGATGTATCGGGATTTGGGTCGCCAGTTTTGGTGGCGGGGTATGAAGAGAGATGTGGCAGCGTTCGTGTCTAAGTGCCTTACTTGTCAGCAAGTGAAGGCCGAACATCAGAGGCCAGCGGGTTTGTTGCAACCCTTGCCTATTGCCGAGTGGAAGTGGGAGCATGTCACTATGGACTTCGTTGTGGGTCTTCCGAGGACTCAGCGGGGTAGTGATGCTATTTGGGTGGTGTAGACCGGTTGACTAAGTCGGCGCACTTCATTCCTATGCGCGTGAGAGATTCGGTAGATCATCTTGCCGACTTGTACATTCGGGACATAGTGAGGTTGCACGGGGTCCCAGTGACGATCGTCTCAGATAGAGATCCTCGTTTTACTGCTAGGTTGTGGCAGAGTTTGCAGAGTGCCTTAGGCACTAAGTTGACCTTTAGCACGGCTTATCATCCTCAGACTGACGGGCAGTCCGAGCGTACTATTCAGATCCTTGAGGATATGCTTCGGGGTTGTGTTCTTGATTTCAGTGGGTCGTGGGAGAGGCACTTGCCTTTGTGGAGTTTGCCTACAACAACAGTTTCCAGTCTAGTATTGGTATGGCACCGTTTGAGGCCTTGTATGGCCGACCGTGTAGATCTCCAGTTTGTTGGGCCGAGGTGGGTGATGCACCTCTATTGGGTCCGGAATTGGTGAGGGAAACGACGGAGAAAGTTGAGCTTATCCGTAAGAGACTTGTTACAGCCCAGAGTCGTCAGAAATCTTATGCCGACCGTAGGAGGAGACCTTTAGTGTTTGAGTGGGTGATCATGTCTTTCTGAAGATATCACCTAGACGGGGATTGATGAGGTTTGGGAAGAGCGGGAAGTTGTCCCCTCGGTTCATTGGTCCTTTTGAGATCCTTGAGAGGATTGGCGAGGCTGCTTATCGTTTAGCTTTGCCACCGCAGTTGTCCGGAGTACATGACGTGTTTCATGTGAGTATGCTTCGGAAGTATGAGCCGGATCCATCACATGTGTTGGATTGGACTGATTTGTAGTTGACGAGGATGTCTCATATGAGGAGAGACCGGTTCAGGGTCTTGGATAGGCGGATCAAGTTTTGCGAGGCAAAACCATCCTTTGGTGAAGGTTTTTGGAAACCACGGGGTAGAAGAAGCCACTTGGGAACGTGAATTGGAAGTCCGCGAGAAATATCCGGACATGTTTATTGATTTGTAATCTTATATTTAGATTTTGTAATATGTTGAACTTAAGAGCTTTATATATGTCTTAAGTTGGAAAACATTGAGAATGTTTTGGTTTAATGGAAATATTTTGGAACTTGCCTCATAATGGAAGTTGGTATAACATTGAATATGTTGAATATTTGTTGAATTAGAATTCTATCATGAAAATGAATATGATATTGAAAACTGTTGAAATTGAAAGGAAAAATGCATAATACTGATGCAGGTTGTAATATATGTTGTTTTATACATATTTGAGATGCCTCTTGATAAGAGATGGATGGCCAGTTTTGGGTCAATTTGTTTACTATTGTAATGTCATATTGTTTGGAATTGAGAAAAACCTGTTTTCAAAAACTTATGCTTAATTTCGGGGACGAAATTCTTTTAAGGGGGGGGGTTATAGCGACCCCGGTCTTTTCCCATTTGGTTGTTGTACCCGGACTTATTTCCGTAGATTCAGTTGTTATTTGTTGTTGTTGTTGTCCCTTTAATTCCCTATTTTGAGTTATGGGTTGTGTTGGGCAGGTTTTGTTAAGGTTGGTTGGGTTGGAAACCAAGTGTTGCTGTCCAGATTTTTGGACCTTCGCTCGAGCGAGGAGTTGGTCGCTCGAGCGAGCTGTTGTTTTTGTTCTTCGCTCGAGCCAGGGTTTGGTCGCTCGAGCGAGAGTCTGCGTCTGGGCTTAGGACCTGAGAGTTGTTGTTTCTTCGCTCGAGCGAGCGAGGTGTATGTTTTCGAGTTCTTCGCTCGAGCGAGCGTTCCTTCGCTCGAGCGTGCGTCTGGTTGCAGACCTGAGGGTTGGAGTTTTCTTCGCTCGAGCGAGCTTTCCTTCGCTCGAGCGAGCTTCTGGGTTTTATTGGCTCGAGCGAATCATTCTTGGCTCGAGCGGGGGTTTTCTATGTCTGGTCGCTCGAGCGACCAAGTCCTCGCTCGAGCGAGCCTGTTCAGTTTAAATAGGCAGCAGTGGGATTTTAATCAGTTTTTCTATCTCTTTTTGTTTCCAAACCCTAGGTCCGACTCTTCTCTCTCCCTACACACCTTCTACCCTAGGTTTCATCTAGTTTTAGGGTGTTTCTACCCTAGATCCTTTATTAAAAAGTTAGAGTGGGTCGAGGGCTTCAGTTTAATCTGAACAATTTGGGTTTTGGAGCACTTTGGTTTGGGTCATCATCTTCGTCTTCTCTTTTGGGTTATTTCTTCGAGGTAGGGATTTCCTACTCCAATGTATACGTTTTGTTTAAAGTTTTAGCAATTTAATATGTTGGGTAGTTTGGTAATTTTGGGAAAAACCCTACTTGTTTTATTAAATTGAATTGCATGTTTTATATAAGGAAAATTGGGGAAATTAGTTGAATTCATGAGATTAGGAATATATTGATTAATTGGGGTAGTTGATTTATTTAAATCATTCGCCTATTGAATTGTTGATTTGTTTATTTCCAGTCTAGAAATAACTGTTTGGGCTATCGGTGGAGGATAGTCATGATTGTTGTAGACATTGCATGTGGATTAGGGATAACTGGAACTAATCATATTGGTTAAGTCATTGTTTGACTATGAATTAATACAGAACAATACGTGTATTGATTGAGCATGCATTGCATATTGTGTGGGAGGAGATAGGGGATGTACTCCACGGTTTAGGGGAAGATAGGGGATGGACTCTAAACCGGATTTTGTTTGGGAGGAGATAGGGGATGGACTCCATTAGCATCAACTATTATGTGTGCTTATTGATATTGAAGTGTTTTGACATGTTATTGATACAGCACTAAATGTGTATCATATTGGAAAATATGAAATGTGTTTGATATGAGCCTGTGTCTCATTTGTTTTGTTGATATTGGAAGTAATGTGAAACTAATATAGTTCACTGTTGTAGTTTGGCCAGGTTTCTGAGCCTTGTTGATAATAATGGAAAGTTGAATAAATAATGAAAAGTGAATGTGATGTTTAGTGTTAACCATCTATTGAATGCTAGGGCTTTATTCAATGCTTATATTTGGTTTAGTATTTTTCTACTGGCTGTGGCTCACCTTTATGGGAACTCATTTTCAGGTTCAGGTGATAGCTACCTCCAAGGACTTAGCTTGGAAGGATTTGGACTTTGACGCCCTCGTCTTTAGTTATCTGTTTTTATTTGAATTACATGTAAACATTCAAGCCTAGGGCTTTATTTGTATTTGAGTTAGAACTCATAATTTTGTGTCCAAGTGTGCTTGGCAAGATGTAAGCCCGTAGGGCATTTATTATGATGTTACATGTAATGTTTCATTTCGTAATACTCTGATGAATGAGATAATGCAATGTTTTCTTTTAATAATGCAAGTCATTGTTTTTGATATTTTTTGGGTTAATTTTGAGGGCGTTACATATATATTATGCAAATACTTGATAATTGATTGAGAATATTTTTTCAATCTTCAGGCCTCCCAAACTGCGGTTTGATTATTTGCCAATCCACTATTTGCTTTATAATTTTACTTAAAAACCACCCGAACCGCACTACGCAAACCCCATAATGATTGCTGAGAATGAAATGACTAAGTGGTGGAGATGGTAGCAATATGATGTGGGGGTAATAGATGTAATTTTTGTTGAAAAAAACTAAAAAAAATATCACCAAAACTATTGCCGAAGGTGATCGCCAAGGTTAGAGGTGGTTCCTGGTAGGGGAGAAGGGAGTCAGTAATAGTTGTAATATTGGGATGAAAAAGACAAAGGACAGATATTTTAAGTGTTGCCCTAAAAGAAACATAAAAGGAGGGGGTGAATTAGGTTTCAGAATTTAAAAATAAATAATACCCCAATGAAATTACCACTAATACAACAAACAAGGACAACACAAATATGGATTAATTAGTGAAAGATCAAGCACAAAGGCAATGAATATCTAAACAGTGAGTATATCAATATATCAGTTAGCTATAAAAGTTAAGTAAAGAGATAAGGGAAGAAAAATGCAAACACGATTTTAGTGGTTCGGTTTCAACTCAAGCCTACATCCACCCTCAAGCTTCCCTTGAGATTTTTCACTATCTTCTAGCTTCACAATGGTGCTAGCAACCTCTTAAACCAATGAAGCAATCCTCCATAGATTATAGCTTTACAAGCTTGCCTAAAGACCTTAATTCCCCTAGCTTTACAGGCTTTGCTAGTGACCTTTACAAGATGAGTATGATGTTTTTGCTTTCAAAGAAAGCTTACAATAAATATCTCTCACAGATGGATATACAAATCAAGCTCCCTGATTTTGTGGTAAAAACCTCTCAAAGGTGAATATGCTTAAGGCTACTCTGTGTGTGTTTTTTTGAAGGAAAATAATCAAACAACAATGAGAATACTTCAGATAACTCTAAGGATGAGTTTGAGAGTGATGACAAAATCAAACAAATTTTCTTGGCTCAAGTCTTTCTGATTTTTTTGATAACCTCTCACAGGTAGATAAGCTAAGGCTAAAAACTCAATGTTTGATTTTCTGAAGGATGAATGTAATACTCAGATGAAAGATCACTTCAGGAACTTAGAAGACTGATGAAATTTGTTGAGTGATAAAGATATGAAACGTTTTGCTTGTTGTCTATGTTCTTCATTTCTTTCCTTCAGCATGAGCCACTTTTATTTATTTAAAGAAGAAATCCATCGACTGTTGTCTGTTGCGTGTGTTGAAGAAGATTGAGTGAGATTTTGGTTAAATCTACTTCTACTCAACTTTGCATTTCTTGTACATGATTAGATGTTGAAGGACTTGAAGATGGGTTTGATTATTGACAAGTATTTTTGAAAAATAGTCGTTACAGCACAGAGTGGTTGTCCACTCGGATGTCCTAGATGAATTTGTTCTTTGGTGGTCATCCACCCGAACGTCCTCCCGGATGTCCGATCATCAAGGATGTCGTCCACGATCGTTGAGCATACTGCTAGTTTGACAGCCAGACCGAAGCTAGACTGAACTGAAGTGAAACGGGCTGATTTTGGCCTGGCCGGTCGTCCTCCCTAGACGTCCACCCAGTGTATTTTTAGCCTTCTTTGTTTTGGCTGCTTGTTGTTGTTACGGGACTTCTTTAACACTTGTTTAAGCTTCTTTTTGGCATTCAAAAACATAATTAAACACTAAGAGAATCATAGATTATAATGATTTAATCAAACAATAAGTTTTCAATTATAATCCATCAAAACAATGCTTCTGCTACTGCTGCTTGTTACTGTGTTCTACTACTTGGTTCTTGCTTTGTTTGAGCTAAAATTTTGGCCTCTAATAAACATAAATAAGACAAAATGAGGATGAATTATGATGTTAAATTAATTATAAGATTTCAAACAATTTAACTCTTTAATTAAATCAAAACATAAATCAAAACAAAATCATCAAAATCAATATGTCTAACAATCTCCCCATTTTTTATAATAGCACACCATGATATTTTGATTTGTTTGGGAGTAAGAAAAACTCCCGCTCAAGTCATGCTTCCCCTGAAAGTTTACTTCTTATAGATATAAACATATTTAGCACATTAGCAATATATAGCAGTATAATCATAACATGATTGATAACGATACCAACAGATAGACTTAGGAGATTTAGGAAAAATTTTGCCTAGGCTTTACATACCAAAAACAAAATATACATAGCACCAATTTTCCGTTAATAGTTCAAGCACATAGCAACATCATTTCTCTCCTAATCTTGAAATCAAAAAGTCCTCTCCTTGTGACATTATTCCAAACCCCCTGTGACATAATTTCAATCCAAAACATTTAAGCTCAAAACATCACAATTTCTCCCCCTGTGAAATTATTAAAAACACATAAAGGCTATCAGAATGTAGCATCAAGGGTATATAAATGCCATCAGTGAAATAAGGAGAAGTTCAAAAGGTTAAGAATAAGGTACACATTCTGTTGTAGCAAGAAAATATGGCAACAATGAATCAATGAGCTTATCCATTATGAAGAATTCATGCTATTTCAATCTATTGTTAAGCAAGAGCCAAGGAGATACCAAATGTTAATAAGTATATGTAAAGCATTTGAGCATAATCTAATTCTCAATTTCCTAGGCAAGAGCATACAAAATATGGAGATTAAGTAAGAGCATACCAATCTCAAGACTATAATAGACATAACAGTGCATAGATCAAACAAGGTTGCCAAGCAAGACATAAATATTGAGCTAAAGTTCAAGTCACTCTTCCTTGAGGATAACAGTCTTACTCTTACATTATCAACAAACTAATCAGCTCAAAGGTCATGTTGTAAGAATTAAGATACCAAAACAATCAAGTCTCTTTTTCTACCCTAGTGACATTTTCAACAAAAACAAGTACAAGTAGGGAGTATGGTACAACATATAGGATGGAAGAATGTAAGTCTCATTATAGCACAAATAATCATCTATATCAAGGTAGCTCTATGCTACCAAAAAAAATGATAGCACATAATGATCATACAATTGAAGTTCATACCATTTGACAATAATGGTCAAAAAAGATAGTAACATGTGAAGGTGCAAGCCTATAAGTTTAATACCAAAAACGGAATAAAAACTAAGGGGATTTTGAAAAAATCAATCAAGTTTAAATTATTCCCCTTGTTTCATTTCGAAAAATCAATAGGAGATATGGCAATTGAAAGCTTATAACTGAAATGTTCTCCTCAAAGATACCAAATAGGATGCCAAAAGGATACCAACATGCAATCTAGAAGATTTAACAATCGTAGCACACGCATTATGTAGAATACCAAATATTGCTCATAATAGTTTAAACTAATCATAATCTCATGGAGCTAAGTTAATTCCACAAATTAAGCATGTTCAAAGTATAACAATCCATATGCCTAGAAAATCATGAAATCAATATATAGCACAAATTTTAAGCATAAGCATGATTTTAGGCAAGTGTAGATTTATCATCAAGGAGTATACAATACAAATCATGTGATGCAAATATAAATTCTATAGATACTCAATCCCTTTCACATCATTGTAATGAAAATATTAGTTCAAAGAATATGAGAGAACATAGGATTTTTATCATAAAAGCTCAAGAGTGTAGGAAACATACCTTTGATTTAAGAGTTGAAAATATTTCAGTTCTTTAGTTTCCTTTCATGAGGAGTTCATCTCGAAAGGGGTTTAACAAGTATGTTAGCAAAAATAAATTCTCCCCATAAGTTGGTGCTTCCCTTATCTTTTGTGATATTGTGCAAATATAATCAATCATAGAACAATCACATTTATACTCATGAAAAATACATCACAAAATAAATGTTGGTCTATTTCACTCTCATCTGTATCATTAATAAAAATAGACACACTCAAAAGATGAGAGGACGATTCAATAGGTGCCATGATCAATCAAGAGTTTATATGCTATTTTCAGATTCTTCAAAGTTAAGCACATAGCATAATGTACATGAGAAAATAGTTTTATGCTCTTTTTCTATCAAGAAGTGAAGCATCATACCATTTAATCATACAAAGTAATCAAGAGGCATTTTTATCAATTCAATCCACATGCTCAAGTGTTGATAAAGCATTTTACTCAAGTGGAACACAACATGAATTATAACAATTATTCAACAATTTATCACTCAAGCATTTCATGATTATATGCAATATAATCCATATTCAAAAGATTCAATAGGATAGATGCAATGTCTCTAGAAACATATGATACTTCATTTCATTTAGACATTGTTGAGGATCATAATCAAGGAATTTCATAACTCATTCAAATATTCCAATGTAAAGCATATAAGCATGAAATTTCCACATTGAGCATATTCTTGAGATCACAAATGTACAATTTTTAAAATATAGATAGTATACATCTCAAAATATGTTTTGACATCAAAATTGATTCTACAAAGATATGACTCAAAAAGGAATTAAAATATTAGTATGAAGTCATATATAAGAGTATGCTAACATAATAGACATTCATCAAAATAATTTAAATCTCAAATATGAGTTCAAAGATGGTTTGAAATAACCTAACACAACATGACTTAGCAAGCTTCACATCAATTAAGAAATCAACCTATTGCACATATATCACACCTTAAGATATGTACAAGTTAAACTTCAAGATGTGTTAGAGGTTTATACCCTCATTTACCTTTTTGGAATCTTCACCCATACATTACCTCTCATGTTTATCTTGGTGAGTCTCATTTCATCATTCTTCTTCTTGTAGGGATTGATTTTTCTTTAGATTGAACACTCTTGTTGTGCATTTCCTTTCCAAGTCCTTGGTGTTCTTTGAGATTCCACCTACAAAATATCTTGATTTCTTTCTTGGTACCCATACTTTCTCTTCTTGAGTGGATTCTTCTTCTCTTAGAGCATGAGACACAAGTTGGCTATTCCATAATTTTCTTCCAATGGCTTCTTTTTTGCTTCCATCCATCATTGTGAGTTCATGAGCCATGAGTGAGCCTAGGAGTTCTTCAATGCTCAATTTTGTTAGGTCTTTTGCTTCTTGAATATTCGTAACCTTAGCTTCCCATTCCATTGGAAAAGACCTAAGAATTTTTCTCATAAGCTCACCATTAGTATAAGATTTATCAAGAGATTTTAAAGCATTAATGATGTTGGTAAATCTGTAAAACATTTCAGAAATAGATTCAAATGATTCCATCTCAAAGAGTTCATAATCATGAATAAGCATATCAACTCGAGACTCTTTTACTTGATTAGTTCCTTCATATGCAATTTCAAGTTTATCCCAAATCTCTTTGGTAGTAACACAACAAGAAATTTTATTGTACTCATTTACATTTAAACCACATACAAGAATAAGTTTGGCCTTAGCATTGGCTTGCAATAGATTATAATCATGCTCATCAAATTCATCTTCAAGTTTAGGAACACGGTTATTTTCAACTACCTTTTATAGGGATTTTAGGACCTTTTGTGATAATGAACCATAAACCATAATTGGTAGATTGAAGATACAAAGTCATTTTTTCTTTCCAATGATTATAATTACTACCATCAAAGAGAGGTGGCCTATTATTAGCTTGTCCTACAACAGAGTATGTGCTATGCATGGTTGCTATGGATCAAAACTCTAAGATTGTTAAATTTAAACAAGAGCCCCAGGCTCTGATATCAATTAATTGTTACCCAAAAAGCAACCTAAGAGGGGGGTGAATTAGGTTTCAACAATTTAAAATAAATAATACCCCAATAAAAATTACCACTAATACAACAAACTAGAACAAACACAAATATGAATTAATTAGTGAAAGATCAAGCAACAAGGCAATGAAATATAGCTAACACAGTGAGTATATCAAATATATCAGTTAGCTATAACAGTTAAGAAAAGAGATAAGGAAAGAGAATTGCAAACAAGATTTACAGTGGTTCGGTTTCAACCAAGCCTACATCCACTCCTCAAGCTTCCCTTCAGATTTTTCACTATCTTCTAGCTTCATAAGGGTGCTAGCAACCTCTCAACACGTGGAGCAATCCTCCATAGATTCTAGCTTTACAGGCTTGCTAGAGACCTTAATTTCCCAAGCTTTACAGGCTTGCTAGTGACCTTTACAAGATGAATATGATGTATTTTTTTTCAAAGAAAGCTTACAATAAATATCTCTCACAAATGTATATACAAAATGAAACTCACTAATTTTGCGTAAAAACCTCTCAAAGGTGAATATGCTTAAGACTAAGCTCTGTGTGTGTTTTCTGAAGGAAAAATAATCAAACAACAATGGAGAATGCTTCAGATAACTCTAAGGATGAGTTTGAGAGTGATGACAAAATCAAACAAATTTTCTTGGCTCAAGTCTCTCTGATTTTTTTTTGATAACCTCTCACAGGTAGATAAGCTTAAGGCTAAAAACTTAGTGTTTGATTTTCTGAAGGATGAAGGTAATACTCAAATGAAGATCACTTCAGGAACTCAGAGAAGATGAAATATGTGAGAGATGAATGATATGAAAATGCTTTGCTTGTTGTCTCTATTCTTTCTTTCTTTAGCAAGAGCACTTCTATTTATTTAAGAAGAAATTCATCGACCGTTTTCTATTGCGTGTGTTGAGAAGATTGTGTGAGATTTTGGTTAAATCTACTATACTCAACTTTGCATTTCCCATATATGATTAGATGTTGAAGGAGTTGAAAGATGGGTCTAATTGTTGACAAGTATTTTTGAAAGAGAGTCGTTGCAGCACAGAGTAGTTGTCCACCCAGATGTCCCAGATGAAGATTTGTTCTTGGTGGTCATCCACCCAGACGTCCTCCCGGATGTCCTTCTAGATATCCGGTCATCAAGGATGTCGTCCACAGTCATCGAGCATACTGCTGGTCTGACAACCAGAGCGAAGCTGGACTGAACTGGAGTGAAACAGGCTAATTTTGGCCTAGCAAGTTGTCCCCCTGGATGTCAGGCCGGACGTCCACCCAAGGCATTTTCAGCCTTCTTTGTTTTGACTGCTTGCTGCTATTGTTTGTTGTTTGCTATTGTTATAAGTCTTCTTTAACACTTGTTTAAGCTTCTTTTTGGCCTTCAAAAAAGTAATTAAACACTAAGAGAATCATAGATTATAATGATTTAATCAAACAATAATTTTTCAATTATAGTCCATCAAAACAAAATCAAAAAATACTTCTGCTGCTACTACTTGTTGCTGTGTTCTACTGCTTGATTCTTGCTTTGTTTGAGCTGAAATTTTGGCCTCTAATAAACATAAATAAGAAAAAATGAGGATGAATTATGATGTTAAAGATAAAACAAGGATGAATTATTGTGATGTTAAATTAATTATAAGATTTCAAACAATTTAACTCTTCAATTAAATCAAAACATAAATCAAAACAAAATCATCAAAATTAATATATCTAACATTAAGGACATTGATAGGTGAAAAAAGGTATAGGATTTGTAGGTAAATAAATCTAGTCAGTAGAACCAACTCGTGATTGCCCCTTTTAAAAAAAAAGTATGTAGCTTGATCATGGCTCGTGGACTTAACATGGACCCCCAATTTGCTCATATTTTAGGTCATATATGTTTAACTGCATGAGTAATTGGATTGGATTAACTAACTAATAGGCCCCATGTAAATCATGTTTAATTAACAAACATAACATGAGATTAGGAGTGTCATGCGATTTTCCACCCAAAGTGTGAGGGCATGAGAGTGTAGGGATTCATTATCCAATTTCATTGGATTAGAAGTGAAAATATCGTTTTACTCTTAATTTTGCAAAAATAACACAACCAACTTTTTATACTATAAGGGTTTTTATGTAATTATACAAATTTAATCTCAACTTACTAATATCACCACACTAGTTGACAAACAAACATAATAAGTTGTAAAAAATATCACTATAAATTATCACGTCACTCTCTCTACTTTTTTACACGTCTTTTGATAAAAAAATCAAAAGGTCAACTAAAATAGTCAATTCTCAAACGAGGTCAATACAACAATACTAGCAATTCCACTGTATTTACAATCCAATCTGTAATCCAATATGGCCTTAGGACCCTGCGTGTAAATTATCTATGGAAAAAAAAAAAAACTAAGTTTGCATGTTTTAATCATTTTTTGTCTTCAAAAAATGAATAATCTATTTTTTAAATTATATTTATCACTAATTTTTAAAGATAAATTTGATAAAATCTTTTAGTTATAATCATTGAATCAAACTATTTTTTTTAAATCATCTACACAAAAATTCAGATGTATACATGTGGGAGATTTTTTCACCCTTACATCATTGGACCAAAAGAAAAAGTTGAAAAAACAATAAATATAAACCATATAACAATTAAAATTTATGACATTTATTGTTAGGATTATTGTTACTAGTTATTTTGTTTGACCATTATAACATAAGTTATGATTTTAATCATTTTGATTACAATAGTTTATTAGATAGATATTATTATTATAATTATATTATGTTTAATATATACATATATATTATAGAGTTTAATTCTTTCATATACATATATATTATATATATATACTTATATGAGTTGGGTAGAAACATATAGAGGAAATGATATACTAAAGAGATGAAAAAGATGATTCAAGAAATGAAATATTTTATGAGACTTCTCTATATTTTATATTGATGTTTTGGATAATTCTGATTCATGACATGGTTCAAGTTTCTTAGTGGTCATGAACACGAGATGAGGGATGAGTAACACAAGTTTTAGTTTGGAATTGTTTCACTCCGATTATACCTTCACGAGAGGAAGAAAAATAATTTTAGGATAACGACAATGCAACTCTCAAAATCTGATAACAGTATTTTCTTATTATTAATTTTTAATTATATACTATAATTATAATTATAATTATTATTATTATTATCATTATTATTATTATTATATTCATGCTAATTATTCCGTTGATTATTTTTCTAGACTAACATTTATCGACTTGGAAAGCATTAAGTTGATGATCTATCAGTCTTTGTCACCCACCAATAATTTTGGATTTGGAGGATCATTCTACTACAACCATGTTTCCACGTGAGTCTCATGTTTTTCATCCATTCATGCTTTTCCTACACTTTTTAAATGCTTTTTGTATTTTTTTTTTTATTTTTTAATTCCAAAATATTTCTATCCATTTGAATTTTGTCTGTAACTTTCAACAAATAGTTTGGATTGGGTGGTTTACAGAGAATTAAAAAAAATACAATTTTCTTGATTCATAAGTAAATATGAGAAATACAGAGTAAAATAGAAAGAAATGAAGAGAAATACATTTCCCTTATAACTCTTATTTTGAATCTCTTTCAAAGTGGAGAGATTAAGAGAGAAGAAAACTAATTAACTACTGTTAGTTTATAATATCAAAATTGTCCCTTTAGATATAAAAGAAATTTAAAAGAAAATGACACTTACAAAAGGTTACTTTGATAATATAATATGAATTTATTTATTTTTTTTTATTTTTTTTTTTTTGGGTCTTTTATATAGTCTAACCAAACAAAATAGAAGAAAATTTTATTTTTTATTTTCTTTTCTCTCTTATTTGTCCAGACAAAAGAAGGAAAAATTACAATTTTTTTTTTCTCTTGCTTCATTTTCTCTCTTGACTTATTTAATCATTTCTTCTTCTTCTCTCTTCTCTCTTTTTTATTTTTTATTTTTTATTTTTTTCTTCTTCTCCTTCTAAATTTCCAAACATAGTCGAAAAATAAAGA
This sequence comes from Camellia japonica, assembly GCA_030407325.1. Classification (NCBI taxonomy): domain Eukaryota; kingdom Viridiplantae; phylum Streptophyta; class Magnoliopsida; order Ericales; family Theaceae; genus Camellia; species Camellia japonica. The sequence continues at coordinate 156,045,549 of JAPPVO010000002.1, forward strand.
CAAAATATACCAAGGAGATATGTAGCAACAAGAAGAGGGCTCGTGTATTATATGACACGAGTTTTTTTAATTCTCAAGTGATTTTTTTTTTTTTTTTCATAAGATCCTGTCTTTCTTTTCAGAAGATCCTGTCTCGAATTTCTATATCTAAAATTTTACATTATGACTTTGATTATTTTAAAATTGAAGATAGAAAAGTTTTGAAGACAAAAATTGTTAGTCGTATTATGTAGTGTTTTGAGAAAATGGTAAAAAGTTAATTTTTTAACTTTGTTAACTTTTTTTACTGTTTAATTTGAGAAGTAATATGATCCAAAATTAATAAAAAACTAATTTTTATTTTTTTTTATTTTTTATTTTTTTTGTCCCTTCCCATAACACCCCTGTATGATAAAAGATTCTCAAAGCAGTGTAGCAAATCATGTCATCCGTGGGCCATAAAGTTATATTCCTTTTTCTTTCATTTGTGTTACCCCCCGAATCTAATTTGAAATTAGATCTTTTTGGGCTGCGTGTTAAATTATACAATAATGCTATAAACTTTCAAAAAAAACACTTCCTTTTCATCTGTGATTGGTGTAGGAAGAAAAGAAAAACCAAAAAATAAAAACACATAATTAGTCAGTATCATTTTTGGGGTTATGGGGATCCTCAACTTTAGATGTGCAAAGCATTTTTGCAAATTATACGAGGCGTCTTATTTTGAGGAAAAATTATTCAGTAAATGTGGTATGTCATGTTGTCATGTTGATGTAGTTTGTTTAATCAACAAAAAAATTTTAAAAATAGTAATTATTTTTTTTAATTAATAACAAATTGGCAAAATTCCTAAATTATTTTTATGTATTGTGATTTGTTCTCTCCTTGTATTGTTTCCATTGGTGGGGTACACTACTACCATGGTATACCAGACCATAGAATAACTTCTCTAGTTTGAGAGTGTTCAAATCTTAATTAACGCTGTGGGGATTTAGGGAGTGATTTAAAAAGGAAAAAGAAAAAAAATATGTGAAATTAGGTGAAATATAGGTATGTTTTACTCACAGTTTATTTATATTTTTTATTTTTCTTTCTAAATTCTTTCTCAAATCTACCAGTCAAACACAATATTAAAAAAATTAATTGTCCAATTAATAAACAAATAAAGAGTTACACTAGTAATTTTTTTTATTTTAACAAATAAGTTGGTTTTTTATTTGGTTTTCAAAATTTTGACTTTTAAAAGTTAAAAAAGTTATGTGGTTAGGTAGTTACTAAGTATTATTATTATTATTATTATTTGTTGGTGCAAAAAAGCTGATTAGACATTTAACTTTCTAACTAATGACAAGTAATTTTTTTTTTTTTTTTTTTTTTTTTTGGTATGGTGTTTAAAATTGAACTTTAAAGAAAAGCAAAAAAATAAAAAAACAAAAACACAAGGGCTTATATTTTTAGGTTTATTCACCTAGACGGATAAATTATTGTTTTTCGTGAATTTTTTTTAAAAAAATAAGTTTATTTTTTATTTTTTATACTAGAAAGTAAAAAAATTTAAAAAATCATTACAAATAAAAAAAAATTAAAAATTTTGTGATTTTTTATAGTAGAATCCCAAACTCTTGATCTGTTCAAATAAATAGCTTTGTAAAAAGGTCACTCGGCGATTCACCCATTTAGCCATTTAGTGAATTTTTGAGCTTTTTTACTTTTTAAAAAAAAGATGATTCATTTTTGTAGGTGTTAAATTTGAACCTCACGATCAAATCCAATCTTCTCACCGAGATCCTAGGAACTTAATCATAGAGCACACAAAAGAATAGAGAAACCCAACACTTACATATAAGAAGACAACAAATATCAGTTGCTCGTCTACCTAGGGCACTTCGACGATCAAGTCAACAAACTTATCTCTGAAAGATATCAACTCAATCACAAACCTCACAAAGTAAAACGTATCTTAGACCCACGAGACCTTACTTTTATAGCCAGCAGTAGCCTCGTGTCACTCCTCACTTTTTATTACTCGAATAATCTTACCACATCCCTTAACATAATTCAATTCCATTAATAACATACAGAATCTATATATACATTACATTCATAAGTAAATGAAAATCCTTTATTTCGTATATCTATTAAATGCAACATGAATTATATTTAAACAAAATGCACATAGGCTTACATCTTTACATTAAAATAAAGGTTTAACCTTTTTACAACAATGGCATTCGGCCAACAATTAAAGAAGATTACCGTACTAGAACCATCTATCAACTTGTACCTGGAAATGATTAGTAACGTGGGATGAACATAAAGTCTAGTAGAGATCCAGCATGATCCTAAATAATAGTAACATATAGATAGTTATGATTATGAATGCACTATGACATACAATATAAGTAACATGACAATTTATATCCAAAATACACTTATATAAGTACATTTTTCCAAAATCATCCTCTTTAACCCAACACGGTGTAAAATCACTTATTTTCTTTCTAACATCCATTTTAGTTGAAAAACTTTTCATCACAACGCCTTCTTCTCTCTTAAACCTTCCATGTTGATATAAAAGAATTTCATCTAAACATTTATTTTGAAAACGCGTTCACATATACTAGTCGTAACTTGATCTTACATTCCAACACACTATACACACTTATCACACCAATACATCTATTATCTTCCTTCGCCATAATCTCAAGGGCAAGGAACACCCACAAACATATATCAAGAAATATATATGTCTAAACATTTATAATTGAGAGTAATACATACTTCCATTTCCACTGGCCTATAGCACAGATGGCAAATGCGACAACTTATGCAACACAATAACGCTTTACCAGCCTCACCTGGAAAGAAACGACGCCAAGGTCACATTTTACGGGGCGCAAACCGGAAGAGAGAGGAGCTTATCTCAAGGTGCCACGCTTTATTGGCATAATCAAAGAGTAACAGATCTCAATTTCACACTTTACAGGGTGCAAACCATAAGGGGGAGGAACCTATCTCAAGGCGCCATGTTTTACCGGCTTAACCGGAGAAAAACAGATCTCCAAACAATAACACAACATGCTAGATTACATAATACTACACAAGTGTAATACATGCATATAATCTATTCCACAATAACAATGTCATCCTCCACTGATGACTAAGGACAAAACCTCTAACAATTAAGTAAACCACTCTCATGAATTAAATTCCGTAATAGGTTCCACAATTCCAAAACATTAACGTTTTCAATGAAATCATTTCACAAAAGAGTTACAAACATCATTTCATTATTTAAAACCAAACCCAATGTCCCAATTATTCAACACTTTCAACCCTTAGCCAAAAATCCCTTTTTTCTTTTAATAAAACCCAATTTATGATACACAACTACAACCCAACTCAACACAGCATTAAACAAAGTAATTACAAGACCCGATTAACTCCTTTTAGCAAAAAAAGTATTAATTCAATCCCATAACACATAACACAATCATTACCCAACTTTATCCCTTTTCATTTTATTAAACCTTTAATAACAAATTAGGGCTTTTCGCCACTATCAACCTAACCATAACTAACCATTTCCCAATTTACTAAAACAACCAAAAGCATACAATTTCAACTCCCAAAACTCAAACCCTAAAACCCCTTTCATGTTTTTGGAAAATCCCATAACAAAACATACTTTTAATGTGTTAAAAACTACCACATGTCTATCTATAACAAGGTATTGAAAATGAGTAAAGAAATCCCTACCTCTTAAAGAGAAGAGGAGAAAAGACAAAAACCCACGGCGACGAAAATACGATCCACTCAGATTAAATAAAAGCCCTCGCCGAGCTCTACGTTTTGGTATATGGAACTAGAGGTCAAAGATGCTTAGAAATAGATGAAATCAAGGGTTAAAGAGCTTGGAAGCTCAAAAATGGTGGAAAGAGAGAGAAGAGAGGATGAAAAGTGAAGAGATTTGACCCAAAAAGTGACTACTTTCTTAGGTTAGATGAGATTACTTTCTTAGGGCATGTTATTAAGAGACATGGTATATCCGTTGGCCCACAGAAAATTGAGGCAGTTATGAATTGGTCTACTTCAACTAATGTAACAGAGGTTCGAAGTTTTATGGGTTTGGTAGGTTACTATAGACGATTTGTGAAAGATTTTTCAAAGATAGCTCTACCGCTCATTTAACTTACTCGAAAAGGAGAACCATTTGAATGGACAGACAATAAAGAGTCTGCCTTTCAAGAGTTCAAGATAAGCCTAATTACAACACCGATTCTTATGTTATCATCAGGTATGAAAGGTTTTATGATATATAGTGATGCTTTGTATAAAGGTTTGGGTTATGTTTTGATGCAGAATGGTAAGGTAATTGTTTATGCATCTCGGCAATTGAAACCACATGAAAAGAACTATCCAACACAAGACCTAGAACCTGCCGCCATTGTTTTTACATTGAAGATTTGGCGTCATTATCCGTATGGAGCGAAATATGAAGTTTATACAGATCATAAAAGCTTGAAGTACTTCTTCACTAAGAAGAAATTGAATATGTCTCAAAGGAGATGGCTAGAATTGATCAAAAGCTATGATTTGCAAATCCAATACCATCTAGCCAATGCCAATACTGTGGCCAATGTACTTAGTAGAAAGAATATGGAAATTTTGGCATGTCTACTTACAGAACAAAAAGAACTTTTGTTGGAATTGAAAAGACTTAAAATAGAAGTTGTACAACATGGGCAAGATAGTGTGTTGGCTGCAATGTCCGCACAACCGGCAATCATAGAAGAAATCAAACAGAGGCAAGTAGAAGATAAATTTCTCAAGAAGGTATATGATGAGTTTGAAACCAAGTCAAGAGGTTTACAATTGAAGATCAAGTGTCGAAATTTCAGGGAAGACTTTGTGTTCCTAATGTACCAAAATTGAAAAGAATAATTTTAGAAGAAACTCACAAATCTAAGTTCGCAATGTATCCAAGGAATACCAAAATGTATCCAGATCTGAAACAAGTGTATTGGTGGCCTAATATAAAGAGGGAAATAGTAGACTTTAACTCTAAATGCCTACAATGTCAACAAGTTAAATTGAATATCAGAGACCAATAGGATTGCTTCAACCTCTTCCTATTCCAGAATAGAAATGGGAGCACATAACCATGGACTTCATTGTTGGTTTACCTCGGACATCTAGAGGTATGAATTCTATTTGGGTTATTGTGGATAAATAAACTAAATTTGCTCAATTTTTCCTGTGAAAACCTCTTTTAATGCTTATAGGCTTGCTACCATTTACATCGATGAGATTATTCATTTGCATGGAGTTCCGATATCTATTGTTTTAGATAGGGACCCTAAGTTTGTGTCCAAATTCTGGCAAAGTCTTCAGAAAACAATGGGAACAAAATTGAGGTTTAATATCACTTTTCATCTGCAAATCGATGGGCAAACCGAGAGAACCATCCAAACTTTAGAAGACATGCTTCATATATATGTATTGGAGTTTCAAGGCAACTAGAAAACATACTTACCATTAGTAGAGTTTGCATATAATAACCTTTTCCAAGCTAGTATCGGCATGAAACCATATGAGGCACTGTATGGGAGGAAGTGTAAGTCTCCAATCTGTTGGACAAAAGTTAGGGATAGATCTTTGTACGGATCGGAACTTATGCAAGCAACAACCGAAAAGATAAATATTATACAACAAGGGATCAAGACTACTCAGAGCCGACAGAAAAGTTATGCGGATCAGAGGAGAAGAAAATTGGAATATGAAGTGGGTGATCACGTATTCATTAGATTTTAGAGAGACTTAGCCCAGTCACCTATTTGTAGACACCCCATTTTTGACCGCCCTTAAGACTTGGGCACCTCAGGTTGATCACTCGATGATGCAATACTGCGCTGTACAAATTGTGCAACTTCCTCAGCAAAATAGCTTCGATTTTCTAACTCTAGAGCCTAGAATCTTGCACCACATCTTGCATGACCTTTGGACCAAAACCTGTTTTCTTTCCAAAAACCTAGTTTTTTTTCCAAGCCTGACCACCTAGAGGCCTGTAGGCCAACAGGTGGTTGGCAGGCCAAAAATTGGTGGCCAAAAATCCCTTAGCTGGCCGGCCGGCCATGTTTCTCGGCTAACAGATATTTTGCTGCCAGTTGTCCTCCCATGTGCATGCACTGCACCAGCTGTCTCTATATAGCTATGTTTGACAAAGGCACTAATTTTTCTATATGTACATGACCACCCCTCTTGAAATTAAGTTAGAAAAAATTACCAAAGGCCAAAACTTGTAAAAACACACACACACACACACAACACTCCTCTCTCTCTCTCTCTCTCTCTCTCTCTCTCTCTCTCTCTCTCTCTTATCTTTATACTTCTTAAACCAAAAATTTGGCTCTTCTTGCTGAGGTTCTTGAGCTAAATTTTAGCCCTTGAGAATGAATACTTTGTGGTTTGTGAACAAAGGAGTTACTCCCTCTTCAATACTTCTCCTATATCTTTTCTTTCTATTTTTGTACTGGTTTTACACTAATTTTATGGGTTGAAACTTGTCACTTAAAACTATCAAAGGTGGAGGGGTTGACCACCCTTCTTTGAACCTTATTCTCCAAGCTTTTGCTCTTGTGTTTCCCACTTTCTTCTCAACTTTTTTTAACCTTTTTACCACTATTTTGCAAAGTTCTTTAGAGGCTAAAAATGTGGTTTTGAAGTCTCAAAAGTGAAGGGGTTAGCCACCCCTCCTTAGGCTTACTTACTAGCTTCATTTCTCCTTTATTTTAGTTCACTTTTTCTAGCTTTTCCATGTTAAATCCAACACTATTTTGGTGAGTTTTAGGACTATTTTAGTATGTTTACTACATTCATGCTTTGTATAGTATGCTTGAAGTGTTGTATTCCTCATAGGTTTGATGGTTTAGGCCTTAGACACCAACCTATTTGAGTTGGTAGCCTTTATTTTATGCTTTTCATACATGTGTTTACACTTGCAATAACCATCTCTACACTCTCCCTCCTTTCTTGGTTTTATTTGTTTGAGAGTCACTTCAAACGAGTGTTGTTTAAGGCATGCAAAAGAGACCCTTCCATGCTTAATGGTTTAATCTCTTTGGAGGTTCATTACCAAGGCATTACATCTCTCTCATGTCAAGAACAACTTCTTGTTTGACACTTCTCTTCATTTAGTCAACTTAACTCTCATTTTTGGACTAAATGATTAAGGAATGGAAGGTAACTAAAAGAGGCTAATAAAATTGGACTAAAATGGTAATAAGAGTAATAAAATCAAGGCAGGTTCAATCGGACGCTAATTGAACACATTGAGTCTTGAGTCATTTCATAATCTCTAGTGATGATATGGCTCAAGAATCAATGTCTACCATCTCCCTTGAGGTAACTCCATGATAGAAGGTGTTTTGTTGGTCTTTACTTTCCATTTATTGAGATTTTGTCTCATCGATTCGTCAATCATCACGTAACGAGTTTGCATCAATTGATGGTTGGTGAATCGAGTCTACTCCTCCTTGAATTGTTTCAAGATAGGAAGAGGCAGAAAGGACAAAATCCTTGAAATACTCTGTTTGTGCTCTATTTATTTTCTGTTGTAGCAGGGCAGACCCCTAACTAGTGGCCGACTGGCCACCTTTTGCTGAGCAGGCAATGCCATTTTCATGGCAAAATAAAGCAGATGCTGGGGAGAAAACAATTTAATTTTCTACTTGCAAAACAGAACAGTTCTGGCGGCAAAACAGGGGAGTTTTCAGGTAAAAATTCATGTTCATGCATGTGCAATTCTTTACTTTCGCTGGCTCGTGAAATTAGTGCTTTAATAGTAGTGTGTTTAATTAATTACTTAGATTCATTTGAACTTGTAATACTTAGTTAATCTAGCTTATTCCTTCATTGGATTTGTAATAAGTAGTTAATTGGGACACTTGGATATTTGGACCCTCCTGCGCGATGGCAAATATGTAATAATGTGCGTATATCTTCCAACCCCCATTTCTTTCTCTCCGTTTATTTACTTGCTTATGATGGTTACATGTTGCATTCATGTTTTAATTTCACGTCATTACCATGACTTGTATCCATGTTTGCATACAGAAGGTTCGGCTCATCATACTAATCAAATGTCAATTTCAACTTCCTTAATCGAATACGTGCTTTTATTGCATGCCTTGAATTGACTCACATGCCATACTAGTAGCCAAGCCTATTAATTAATATTGTCTGTGTTGCATTAGTCATTTTGCATCGTTGGGATCATGCATTGTTCCTAACTATTTTCTCTTTCTTTGGCTCACCTTGGCTATTTGGGGTAAGCATTTTTTAGCTTTAGCATATTGCATGCGTGCGAATTTTGGTCATGTCAAGCATGTTTACCATGAGGCTAAGTGCTTAGTTGATATACCTGTGTGAATGCAGTGGATGAAGGCTTTTTTGCTTAAATTGGATGATTTGATTAATGTACATATGAGATCACCTTTTTAAAGTGGTACATATTCAAAACACTTTTCGAAACAAACTTGAAATCAAAGCATTCCAGCTTTTGTGAATAAGTCTATACTTGTGTGTGTCACATAGTAAAGATAGCATAATATCGAAACAAGAGCATATAATGTAAATAAGAATCACATCATGATTAGTAAAAGGTCGATCTTTGATCGGGTGAGTGGGGTGCTCAATTCATGACCTTCCATTCTCATACCTAAATTCTCGAGTCGAGACACTTTGGTGATGATGGACACGTGGCTTGTGGCACGAGTCATGTGTTTTCTAAATTTCCCAAAAAATATTTAGGTGGCGACTCTGAAATCTGCAATGCAGTCCATTTTTGACATTTTTGATTAAAAATTGATTTTCCAAAAGATTTGCGGATTTGGACTCTTTCGTATTTATCCATTTCACATTGTACTTGTGAAACCAGATTTAGAACCACGGGAGTCCGAACTGTAGGGCTATCGTATACAAGGAGACTAAACCCCTCCAAGGACCATGAAAATCAAGCTACAGTTCTGGCAACTCTGCTGGGGATTTAGAGAACTTGACTCGAACTTCATGATGTAAATTTTTATCTACACTTATATATTATTTGCATTGCATTGCATTTGCAGTGTTACTTTAAGTCACTGTGTTTTCCATGTGCTATTCCTAAACGGTTTGTTGAAGGCTTGCCCAAAAGCTTGCCAAAACGCTGACCGATCGTGGGCTCTACCATGTTGGAAACACAACCCTTGGATCTGGATTATCGCTATACTGCTTGATCCACCTTTCACTTCTCAATGTTAGGTGTGAGAGGTATATTAGGTAATCTTTCTGAGGTACCCCTTTTGACCATTTGGCCTAGCTACATATAGTAAAGCCATAGTGACTGTTCCAACTTACGACATGATGCTCACCTTTATACAGGATGTTGTGAAACTACTTGCTTGAAGTAGTAAAACCCTAGTTCATGACAAAACTAGGACATGATAACCCCACCCTCCATAGGGGTTTTTGGCTCTCTTTTACCTGTTATGTGCTTTTATAATAAAACTGTACAGGAACGCATCATATTAGTGATACAAAGTCGATATTAGTTTTGGGGGTAGAGTTCAGTGAGAAATGCAGTGTTTCAACTGTGATTATATATGTTGCGAATTGGGCTGAAGTGCTATCTGATTCTTGATTGTTGTTTTTTTTTTTTTTGCTAGGTAGTTTGCATCATAGCTTCAGATAGACCGATATCCCCAAGTTTTGGACTCACTCCGGCAGACTTTGCAAAACCCAAGACTTGTTGGTGGTCACCAGTTTAGTTTTTGCTCCCACCAATTGTGTAAGGAAGAAGGAACATGTAGTTATCAGCACGACACAAAATTACCCAGCAATCACCTGTCCATTCTCACTAAATCAGTTCACCAGCATCTAACTCTCCCAGACCTGTAATGGCTCAGAATGCAGAAGAGGTTGCTGCCAGATGGCAGCTTTCCAGCGAACCATGGACGCCTTTGAATCAAAGGATAGCCTCAAAAAGAAAACCATCGCTGACATACCGATGCCTATCTGGGGCCTCCGTATCTACTGCACATCTGGTCCTAGCTGCCTAGCCGAATCCTGATCCACCTCCACCAGTTGAAAACCCTCAGGTCCCCGATCTCAGGAGATGTTTGCACAAGTTCCAGCTTATAGGCCTCTGGCACAACCATAGGGGACTCCTTTCTTTGACATCAACAATATTGATCTAGCTATGATCAAAATTGCCAGGCTAGAGAAAGCGCTTAAAAACCCAAGGCTTCAACTCATTCCCGCATTGAAGACGGTTACACCGAGGGTTCAGTTAGACTGCCGAAAAAATTCAAGATGCCTCACATCGATAGATTCGATGGTAGTGGGACCCTATTGTTCTGTTCGCCTATTTTCGGATGTCCTAAGGCCAATGGGCCTGAATCAGGCTCAGAAATTGTCTTGTTCAGGAGAACTCTATTGGATGTAGCAGCTATCTAGTATGCTAGATGGAGGATTCTACTAAACAAATTGGGAGGAACTGTCTGAGGGGTTTTCAACCAATACTCATATAATACTCAGATAGAATAACTATAGTGAGCTAAAAGCGAACTTACCAGAACCTCAAGGAACCTTCATCGACTTTGTTGCCAGATGGAGGGCAAAAAGCTTCCAAATGATGAATAGGCCATCAGAAAAGGAAACAGTCCAGTTAGTGTTTAGTAGAATCTGAGTCGGATACGTTTAAAGAATGATAGTAACACCGCTGTCTACATTTGCTTCTTTGCAGAGTTGGGGTCCAAATTGAAAGTGCATTCAAGAAAGGCATTATCTAGAGAACAGTAAACCTGCGAAGAGTTGTTCACTAGAGTACCAATCTAGTTGTAGCACTATTCATCGGCCTGCAGAAATCAGCACCGTCACCGCAGACCAACATGGTCAATCCCTTTACCGGTTACAACTTCAGCCGCTGGCCCAAACCGAAACAAAGAATCTTTACCCCCCTCCATATGAGCCCAGTCTGTGCTCTTAAACAACTAATAGAAAAGGGACCACCTCAAACCCTCGATCCTCAACCTCTCCGGACCCACTACCACCAAGCACAACCCCACCCAGTACTGCATTTTCCATTAACATCACGATCACCCTACTAATCATTGCTATCGCCTACGTCATAAGATCCAGGATCTCATCGACATTAAATTATAGCTCCACCCTCAACTCCACCCATAAAACCAAATGTAACCTAACTGACTCTCGTCCACAACTGAGTCCCGCTACCCAGAAACATGAACCTAATCCATACACTACCACCTACCTTAACCTTATCGTATATATCATCCCATCCCATCTACCTAAACCTGAATGTGGTTATTCCGAAAGGCACGGTGTAGACACCCCATTTTTGACCGACCTTAAGACTCAGACGTCATTGTTTTGAGCGCTCGTTGATCATCATGTTTGTGCTCGTTTCGAGTTTTCTGAAGTTTTCAGTTGAGTGCCTTGCCTCCGGGCCTCTGAACTCTTTGTGTTTTGACTCGGTTTGTGGACCAGCCTTGTTGGCCTTGCCTAGAGGGAGACAGGGGTCTGTAGACCACTTTTTTGTGGTCATAGACCACTTTTCTCTCCCGTAGGCTAGTTTCCGATTTCCGGAGCCTTCGGCCGCGCGCCTTGTCTCGGGACCTCTTATCGTTCTCCTCTTGGCTTGGTTTTCGGACCATGCCTTGTTGCCTTGGTCTAGAGGGACACAGAGGTCTTGTAGACCACTTTTTGTGGCCGTAGACCACTTTTCCCTCCATTAGACCACTTTTGGTGCCCGTAGACTAGTTTTCGAGGTTTTCGGCTGCGTGCCTTGACCCGCGGACTTGTCTTGCATTCTTTTTGGTTTGTTTTTGGCACAAACCTTGTTTTCCTTGCTTAGGGTGGAATAGGGGTTGTAGACTAGTTTCTCTCCTGAAAACCACTTTTCCTGTCTGCCAGCCAGTTTTCTGGTCGGCCAACTGGTCTTGGTGGTCTTTGGACCACCAAAAGTGGTCGGCAGCCATGCCACCACCTTGCTTTCTTGGTGCAGACCACCTCTTCCCCTTGCCAACCACTTTTCATTCTTGCAAACCACTTTCACTGGTTGGCTGACCAGTGCAAGTAGCTCGCCGACCACTTCAACTAGTCGGCAGCTTTCCTGTAGTTTTCTGCAAATATTTTCTTGCCAGCTGTGCTAGCTGTTGGGCACAGAAGGCATCCTCCATACACGTGTATGAGGGATTGCATGGAGCCTAAAGCCTATTCAACAAGCTTATTGCATGTTTTTCTATATAAGGGAGCCTCCTCCCTCTTGCCTTAGGTTCAGAATTTTGTATGGAGCTATACATATATCATCTATCTCTATATTGCTCTCTTCTTCATATATTTGTGCTTGAAAGTGCCTATTCTTCACACTTTTGTACACAAACACCTAGTGAAACACCATACTCTTGTTGCTGAGGCATCTTGAAGCTGGTTTTGGAGTTTTTTTTTTTTTTTTTTGGACCGCTTTTGATCCAAAAAGGTTGTTGGAGTTGCTTCCTTGAAGTTGTTCTACAAGGGTGAGTTTCTAACCCTTTAAACCTTTATTTTTTATTAAGCTTTTGGCCCTATTTGCATGATGATTTAGGCCTAACTTTAAACTGCAAAAAGTTCTAGTTTTAAGTGTTTAACATGTTTGTTTGAGGCTTTGTTGGTGTTGGGGGTGGTCTACCCCCTCTTGTGCCTTGTTTTGCCTTGTTTTGTGCTATCCTTTTAAGCTATTGGGACCACCTCTTTTGGGCCTTCTCACCACTGAAACTCAGAGGAATTTCAATGGTGGAAAGTATGTTTTGAGGTCCCAAATAGAAGGGGGTCATCCCCTCTCCTTGTATCTTGGATGCTTGCCTTATTGGCCTCATGTTTGAGCTTGGTTTTCTAGCATGTGTTGGCTTGTTCTCAACTTGTTTTTGGTGTCATTTTGACATGGCATACCTCCGTTTTAGCTTGGTTGAGTCACCCCTTGCATGCTTTATACACTTGTAGTGTAAATTTTGCATACTAGCCTTACATGCTTGTGTTGATAGCTCATCTTTCTAGCATGTTTTGGTCCTATCTCAGCAAGTTTTTGGTGTTATTTTAGCATGTTATAGCTCTGTTAAGGGTTGGTTTGATAGCCCCTTGCTTGCTCCTTGCACTTGTAGTGCATTTCCATTCACTAGCCTAACATGCATCATGCTTTAGACCATCATTCTAGCATGATTTTGGCTCAACTCCAGCAAGATTTTGTTCATGTTTTACCATGCTTAAGCTATTTTATGTTGTTTTGGTCATGCATGCCTTGCTTTGTATAGCCGTAGTGCATTCTAGCTCACTAGCTTTGAGTTTCCAAGTCACTAGCATGCATTGCTTGGGCTCTTTGTATGATTTGGCATCATTTGATATGTGATTTTAGTGCATGTAGTGTGGTCATGCCCTCACATCTTTCACTCTTTCAATGCTTTGAAGGATTAGTGCTTTATGTCTTAAATATGAGCCTATATGTATGCCATCTTCCTTAAGCTTTTGGGCTGCCATATCAGTGCATTTTTGGTGTTATTTTGACATTCCATAACTCTGATTTTTATTGGCAAAGTCATCTCATGCTTGGTTTTGGTAGGTGTAGTGTAATCCTCCGTATTGGCCTTGCATACTCCATGCTTCATGCCCTTCATGCTAGCATGTGTTAGCTCTAGTCCATGCATGTTTTAGCATTGTTTTGGCATGTTCTAGGACTGTTTTGGGTTGTCTTGGCCTTTTGGTTCATGTATTGCATAGCTATAGTGCAAGTGTCTATGCTAGTTTCAAGCTTTGAGCCTCCTAGCATGCTTCATTTGTGACATGTGCATGATTTGGCATCATTTATCATGATATTTCAAAGCATATTGCATTGCCATATTCTCACTCCTTTCACCGTTTGAGTGCTTTTAAGGGTTATGCATTATTGCCTTGTTTGTGGCCTAACTTGTATGCATGCATGCCTAGGCTTTTGAGGTCTCATCTCAGCATGTTTTGGTCTTTGTTCTGACCTAATTGAGCTCTGTCCATGGCTGGTTCAGTCATTTGTGCCATGTATTACATGCCTCTTGTGTAGTCCCTCTTGGTGGCCTTGTGCCTTAGGCCTTCTTGCATGCTATGCTTGTGCTGTTTGGATGATTTGGCATCGTTTCACACATGATTTCAGAGCATATAGTGTTGTCACACTTCCATATTTGTCACTTCTTAATCATGTTTGAGGGTTGTGCTCTTATGCTTAGTAGATATGTGCATGCATTTTCTTGCATTTCATGCCATCATTTCAGCACTTTGGCCACTGTTTTGGGCATGATTGAGGTCTGTCCATATTTGGTTTAAGTCCATTCAGCATGTTGTTTGAATGTTGTTGCTTGCATTGTGTTTGCATGCTTGTTGCATTGCATTATGTTTGCATGCATTGCATTGAGTTTGCATGCCATTAGCATTGATAGGCTGATCATGTTGCATTGCATTTGTGTTTGGATAGGGTGTTAGTCCAAACACTAGAAATGAGGGACATTTCATACTTGAAGTGATGAAATGTGCCTCATTTCTCGGTCGTCGACGCTCTTGATCATGCATGATAGAGCTTAAGGCCCTTATGTGTTATTTGTGCATTCATTGACATTGAATTGTGCAAACTCGGCTTCTCAGCCATCGTGCATTGCGATGCTCGGTTGGTGGCCCGAGAGTTGAGAACTACACTCCCTTGAGCCTAAGAAATGATAAGGAGGGTGGTTGTGCACACATACCTTGCAAATACATTGTTGTGCCCCTTCTTGTTCTCTATTGCAGCAAAATGGAGTTGTGCAGAATTTTCTGGTCGGCAGACCAATAAAAGTGGCTGGCCGACCACTTTTTCTGGTCTGTAGCAAATGTAAGTGGTCTACAGGTGGTCTACAACACCAATAAGTGGTCAGCAGCCTTCCTGGAGGTCTCCATGATGGAGTAGAAGCTATCTGGAGCTTTGTGCAGTGTCCTGAGAACAATTGCAAATAGAGGCAAATTGGGGCATCGTAATGGATTTCCGAACGAGGCGACCGAGCATGCATGCACTTCTCGCCCTAAGGACCTCTTCTTACTGCTTTACTTAGCTTCTTTGCTTAGCTAGCTAATGCTTTGGTTTTGTACTTAAGTAGTTAATGCACTTAGCCATTCAATTTGTGTTGTAATAACTAATTAGTTGACTAGGATTAGTTAATTAGTTTTGTTTTGTAATAATTAGTTTAATTAGCTTAGACTAGCTAGTTAGCTTATTATTCGGATCCTCCGTCAAGAGGGCACAACTGTTGTAATAAGCGTGTGTGTGTGTGTGATGCATGTCTTCCAACCCCCATTTCTTTCTCCCTTTTACTTATTAGCTTTTGATGGTTAGTTTTAGGGCATGTTTCAATTAGCATCCTTATGCTAGCATGTCTGCATTCATTCACCTGTTTTGCATGCACCGGGCTCGGCGCATCGTACAAACTGCATTGTATTTCAATACCAATTTGAATACATGTTATCTAATTGCATTCACATGACATCTTAGAATAGCCAAGCCTATTGTAGCTGCATTTTTGCATGTGTTGCATTAGGCATTGTTAACATAGCTAGGATCATGCATTGATTACTAACTAGCTTTTGTTTTGGCTTGGAGTACTAGGTAAGCTTTTACGCTTTAGTATACTGCATGAGATGTGTATGTTGCCATGTATAGCATGCTTGCCATGAGGCTATTTGCTTAACTGATATAACTGCATGAATGCTTGTGGATGAAGGTTGGATTGCTTGAATTGGAATAATTCATCAAAAAACGAGTTTTAAGCCCACTTGAAGTGGCAAATCACCATGTTTTCTAAGCCCACTTGAGTGGCAAATCTGCGTCTTAGCCTACTTGCGAGTAGCAACTTCAAACCATTTTCAAACAAACAAACATGAGATGTTTTGTTCCAACTCGAGTGATTTAGCTAGGATCATACTTGTGTGTTGTGCGCATCACATAGTAAAGCTAGCTAATAACCAAAATAAGAACACATGTGTTTTCAAAAACAACATATCATGTTAGTAAAGGTCGATCCTTTGATCGGGCGAGCGGGGGTGCTCATTGCATGAACTTCCCCTCTCGTACCCAAGTTTCCGAGCCGAGGCAACTTTGGTGATGACGGACACGTGGCCTTAGGCACGAGCCAAGGTTTCCAAAATTTTTCAAAATAAAATATTTAGGTGGCGACTCTCAAATCTGGCAAAGCAGTCCATGTTTGGCGCTTTTTGATTAAAATCGATTTTCCAAAACGATTTTCCGGATTTGGACTCTTTGGTGATTTATCAGTCTTACATTGCACTTTGTGAGATTAGATTCAGAACCGTGTGTAGACACCTCATTTTTGACCGTCCTCAAGACTTGGACGTCACCGTTGGAACGCTCGGTGATTATCCATGTTTGTGTTTGTTTTGAGTTCCCGGAGGTCCCGGCTGCACGTCGTGCCTCAGGGCCTCTCAACCGGTTTGTTCTGTGCTTGGTTTCACACCAAGACTTGTGTGTTTTTGCATTTGAGGGTGGGGGGAAGCTTGTTAGCCATCCCTGGAGACCACCGGCCCTTCCCTACCATCACCGGCACTCCCTTTTGGCCGTCGGCACTGTTTTCTCAAATTTTTGGCCGGTCGGCACTGTATGTTGCCGACCGGCACTTTTTTGTGCCGGTGACTGTTTTGGCCGGCCGGTGTGCACCCTTTGAACCCCTGGGATATGGTGCATGCCAGCTGTGCCAGCTGGAATGCACCATCACATTCCCCCGTGCACAGGTGTGGCCTTTTTGCACCCTTTGCACCCTCTAAGCTTCTAGAAGCTTGCACCTTTGGCCAAGCTTCTTGGAGAAGCTTGGCCAGCTGTCCTGGCTTCTCCAAGAAGCCAAGACTCCTTTGCCCCCCCCTTGAACCTTTTGGTCTTGCTTAGCCATTAAGTCTTGGCTTTATTTTGCCTATATAAGCTCATTTCATCTCCCTTGAGCTAGGTTGGAATCTTTGAAGGCAAAAACCAGAGATATATCTATATATCTCTGATATACATCCATATATATCTATACCTCCCTCTCTCTCATCCTTGTGTGTGTGTTTTAAGCCTAAAATGTGTGTTTTACCTTACTTTTGCACCATTACACAAACCCTTACACCTTAGCTCGAGATTGAGAGACTTAGAGCGTTGTTTGTTGAAGTTTTGGACTGACTTTGATCACTAGAGAGTGGCTGGACCACCTGTTCTTCAAGGGATCTTCAAGGGTAAACTCTTTACTTTAGTTTCCCCATTCTTGCAACTAGTTTCTACCCCTCTTGTTTTGTGTTTTGAGCTTTGTCTATAACTAAAAAAACTCTTGTTTTTACTTGCTCTTGAACCTTCATTAAGGTCATTTTGTGGTTTGAGCAAAGGCTCACCCTTTTAGGCTTCATTTGGCCATTTTGGTGTCTTTTTGGTAAGGCTTTGTTTACTTGGTGTTCTTGGTCTTCTCACCACTAAAAATCAGTGGGTTTTCGGTGGTGAGGAAGGTGTTTTGAAGTCTCATATAGGGGAGGGACACCCCTCTCCCCTTTGTCCCTTGTTTGCCTTTGTTTTTGGCCTAGAGAATAGCATGTGTGCATGGTTGGTTTTGGCTTCATTTCAGAGCATATTTGTGGTTAATATGATATGTTATGCCTCTGTTTTAGGTTGGATTTATGGCCCTTAAAATGCCTCTCATACTTGCTTTGTAATGCTCTAGTTTGCCTAGAAATATGCCATGCATTTAGGCCATGATCTTTGCATGATTTGACTTAACTTCATGAAGTTACTAGCCTTGTTTTGCCCTGCATAAGGTCTGTTGGCCACTGTTTTGGTCGTATTTGGCATGCTTGATGTGGTTGCTTTGCATTCCGGCTTGTAGGTTTTGAGTATTTTGGCTTCTAGCATGCTTAGTCTACCTTAGCCTTATGATTTGGCATCATTTAGGGTCATATTTCAGTCCATAAATCATGTTTGTATTTTCGCACATGTAGCTTGTTTCATGCTTTAAGGGTGTGCCCTTTTATGCCTAGGAATAGGCCTTGTGCATGCTTGTATGATTAAGGTGTTTTGGGGCTGCCATGTGAGGGGATTTGGGTGTCATTTTGCATGCTGAAAATCTGTTTTGGGTTGTTAGATTCATGCCATGAATGGCCATGTTGGTGGTAGTGGAATGCCCCTTATCTATGTCTTGGTTTTAGGCCCATTTGCTTGCATATTTGCATAGGTGTTGGTCCACCATTTTGGGCACTTTTCCCACTGTTTTAGGGAGGTTTGAGGGCTCCCCCATTGTGGCTAAGTCCATCATTGCATGTTTATTATATGCTTGTTGCATGTTTGATCCATTAAGCGTTGTAGCATGATGGTCCTATGCTTGATTGGCCCATGTTTGCATGACCTTCACATCTTGCATGCTCTAGCATTTTGCATGCCTAACATGATAGTTGCATAGCATTTGGTGTGTTAGCATCCTAATTGTCATATTACATCTTGAGCCTTGTTGTGTACAAGCATTCCATATCTTGGTTTGGGGTGTCAAACCAAGTATAAGGGTTGAGAGAAGTTCACACTACAAGTGGTGCAACTTGTCTCAACTCTTGGTCACCAAGGCCCTTGACCAACACATGATAAGGCCTTGGTTTCATTTGTGTGTTTGCATGCATCTTTGCATTAAAATGCAATCTTGGTCTCTTAGGCTATCATGCACCAAGATGCATAGTTGATGGCCCAAGAACCAAGGGCCATGTCTCCTTGAGTCCCCAAACATGATAGGAGGCAGTGGCCGTGCATACATATGCCTAAAAACCCATGCCATGTATTGCTGGTCTGCTGCTGCTGTCAAACTGTCCCCTGCAGGAACTTTCTGCCGACCGGCAGTATAATGTGCCGGCCGGCACTATATTTTCAGCTGATAGCCTCCATAGCAGCCGGTGGTCAATTTAAGTAGCCGGTGGTCATTTCCTCTAGCCGGTGGTGTACTGCAGTTCATTTGGAGCCTGTCCTGAGACTTTGGCAGTTTTCAGAAAGGCAGGGCAGTGGAAACAGAAGTAGCAGTGGTGCGGTATGGGCTTTCCGGGCAAGTCAGATTCGAGCATGCATCATTTGCGCATCCCGAGGCAGGGCTGAGGCCCCTCCCTTTTCTGTTATATATACTGAATTTAATTTGATAATTAGAAATATTCTGTAATAATTTATTTATTCTATATTCGGACTGTATTATTTTTGGACTGTATATTCTTTTGGTCCCTCCGTGTGAGGGCATAATTGTAATAAGTGTGGGTGAGTGTATGTATGTCTTCCAACCCCCATTTCTTTCTTCCCTTTTATTTACCTGCTTACGATGGTAGATTAGGGCATATTTAAAATTAGCATACCTTATGCAATGCATGCGTGCATCCATGCATTTGTTAACATACATCAGGCTTGGCACATCACGCAAATTGCATCGTACTTTCAATTCCAAATCGAATACGTGATAGTTGTAGCATTTCACATGCCATGTCTAGGATGGCCGAGCCTGCCTAGATCACATATTTGCATGTTTGCATTAGACATTTCAGTATGCTTAGGTCCATGCATGGATTTCTAATAAGCTTCTGTTTTGGCGCGGAGTACGATGTAAGTATTTTACGCTTTAGCATCTCGCATGCGTGTGAATGTTGCCATGACAGTATGCTTACCATGCGGCTAAATGCTTATATGATATAACTGCTTGACTGCCTGTGGGTGGAGGTTGGATTGTCTGAGTTGGGAAAACTCATTGAAATCCGTGCTTTAGCCTACTTGCGGGTAGCGAATTTCAAAACGCTTTTCAAAACAAACGGATATGCGATGTTTGTTTCCAAATTAGACAATCTGGTCTATACTTGTTTGCTGCGCGCATAACATAGTAAATTCTAGGCTAATAACCGGAATAAGAACACGTAACGTTTTCAAAATTGGATATCACGGTTAGTAGAGGCCGGTCTTCGGACCGGGCGAAAGGGGTGCTCATAGCTGACCTTCCCCGATCGTACCCAAGCTTCCGAGCCAAGAATTTGGTGATGACGGACACGTGGCCTTCGGCACCGAGTCAGGGTTTCCTAAATTTCCCATTTTAAAAATTTAGGTGGCGACTCTGTAATCTGGCAAAGCAGTCCATGTTTGGCACTTCTTTTCAAAAATCTGTTTTTCTCAAAAACGATTTGCCAGAGTTGGACTCTTTGGTTCAGATTTAGAACCGCAACAAAACAAAAGGGAGTCCGAACTGTAGCTAGGTCCCCCGCGGGCTTGTTACACCGTGACATGAGTCCGAACTATAGTAGCTAGAACTACAATTCGCGCCCTCGCGCGCGGAGCGGAGTTCGGGTGGTCCACACATAGATATGTGCATGATGGATATAACACCCAGTACCTGATCAGGGCCCTTGGTGGCGGGGCAGAAGAGAAGGATGCACTAGAGAAAGGGTTGTCTGACACCCAAGTGATAGAGAAAGAGGTTTCACTCGCGAAGAGTATGACCCCAGTCGATAGATAGTGGCTGCTAACCAGCAAAGCCTATGGTCATACTGCCAGACTCTCTCAATATCAACGCCATTGGGAAGATAAGCTAGGGACAAATTGATTAGCCTGAACAAGGCCTTAGTGACTTGGCAGAATTAGAAGAGGACCTAGCAAAACTGGAGAAAGAACTGGAGAACCTTTACTTCTTTGGAAAAAAGATATGGGCAGTGTATAGATTGGGTGATAGGATCCAAGCCAACCCGAATCCAGCAACGGTTGTTGAGTGAAGAGGAATCAGATACGGAGAGTAGATGAAGAGAGATCTAAAAAGAGAGGAAGTTGGTGATAGCAACAAGATTGAGGTCGTACTACGACTGAGGCCATGCCTATAACTGACAAAGAACGAGAGTTGGAACAGTTCCAACGCAAATAATAGAGGAAATCCAGAGAAAGATAGCCCTAGAGCAAAAAAAAAAGGGAAGAGAAAAGAAGGGACTGAGACAACAGTGGACAACATCCAAACCATGGAGAAGCCCGTGTAGAAGTCTAGTGATAAGGGAAAGATGCCAAAGAAACTTAGACATTATTAGAGGAAAGAGATTGAATCAGCTACAGAGGAGCAATGGTATGCCAGTGAAGAGCAATGTAAACATGATCTGGGTGGAGCCCGATGATGGCCTGGCAATGGCTGCGGGGGGATAGTGAGACGATAGTGATCTGAGCCATGCATATACTGACGAAGGTGGAAAGCTGATACCCCTGATGATACGTGGTATGCAGACGAGATTAACCACATGACCCGAAGTGGTCGGTATTTCAAACCTCCAGCCCTAGATTAGCTAGAATCCTCTGGGAGAGAGGTTGAGAAGTTAAAGGAGAATGATGTAAAGGAAGACTGGTCTTAAAGCAACTTGAAAAGATCCAGGCAAATATATCAATTTGGGGGCTGCTGATGGCTTCCCGAGAGCATAGGTAGGCGCTACCAGAGGTAATGAACAAAACGAAGTTGCCTATCAACACCACCATTGACCAACTAGTGTCATTGGTTACATCAGGGGATGTTTGTCCGGTGTTTTCTTTTACGGACAAAGAGTTGCCACCTGAGGGTGCTAATCACAATCGACCCCTGTATGTGACTGTAGACACCCCATTTTTGACCGTCCTCAAGACTTGGACGTCACCGCTTGAACGCTCGGTGATTATCCATGTTTGTGTTCGTTTGGAGTTCCCGGAGGTCTCGGCTACGCGCCCTGCCTCAGGATCTCCGAACTCGACTTTTGTGTCTGGTTTTGCACTAAACACTTGTGTTTTGCCTGGAGGGGCAGGAAATGCCTTGTGAGGCATCCCCACACACCACCGAGTGGCTAGAGGCCACCGGCTGGTTTTTGTTGCCACCGGCAATGTATGTGGCCGGTCGGCACTCTTTGTTGCCGGTCGGCAGTCATTTTTGTCAAAATGACATTTTTGGCCAGCCGACTACTGTTCATCTGCTTTGCAGATATTTAGGACAGCTGTGTGGCATTTGGTTCCCCTCCATACACGTGTATGGAGGATGCCCTCCTTGTAAGCTTGTTGTATAAGCTTTACAAGTTGGTTGCCTATAAGGGAAGGGTCTCTTCTCTTGGCATGGGGTGAGAGAATTTTGGAGAGAAAACACAGAGAGAAGCTCTGGTTTTAGGGTTAGGGTTCATACATATCTCCTATCTCTCTTTTTTTCTCTCTTTGTGTTCTAGGTGTTTTAGTCCATACTATTGCACACAAACACCTAGTGTTCACCTTCCTTTGGCTACTGAGGTTCTAAGGGGCTGGTTTTGGTGTTTTGGAGCTGGATTCAAGCCAAGGAGGCTGTTGGAGCATCATTTGTGAAGGTGATCTACAAGGGTGAGAAACTTCCCTTTTATTCCCCATTTTTGCATTGCTTTTCTACCTATCTTAGAGCTATTTTCGTGCTTAGTGTATAATACAAAAAAGTTCTATTTTTAACCCTCTTGATTGTTTATTAAGAGTGTTTTGGTTTGGGTTTGTTTGACCCCTCCTAAGCCTTGTAAGGCTCCTTTTTGTGCTATTTTTTGTGCAAGTTTCGAGACTTTGGTGTTTGGGCCTCTTCACACACTGAAATCTTGAGGGATTTCAGTGGTGGAGATGGTGCCTTGAAGTCTCCAAAAGGGGAGGGCAACCCCCTCTCCTTGTTGTCCTTGAAAGGGACCCTTTTTGGCCTCTTGAGGGAGCATCATGTTAGAGTGTGTATTGATCATGTCTTGGCTGTTTCCATGCTTATTTGTCATGATTTAACTTTGTATTAAGTTGGTTTTGGTACACCATGCATGCTTAGCATACCTACCATGTAATGCCTTGTTATTGCCTTAATATGCCTTAGGTTGTTAGCCTTTGTTCTAGCATGTTTTAGGTTTAGCCTTGTGAAGGTTTTGTGCTTATTTTGCCATGTTTTAGGTCTGCCCATGTTTGTTTGAGTCGATCTTGGCATGCATTATATAGCTCCTTTGTATTATGGCTTTATGCTTCAAGTAGGTGAATGTATAGCATGCATGCTTGCATTAATTAGTGGTTTAGGACCATCCTACATGTCATTTCAGTCCCTTTGGTGTGCTTGTATGCTTGCCTTGGACACCTCTTTGATGCTTCAAAAGCTTGTGTTGTATGCTCCATGTTTTAGCATTTGAGCATGCCTTTGAATTGGAACCATTTAGATGCCATCTAGGTGGCCTTTTGGGCTTTGTTTTGTGTGCTAAAACTCTGTTTATGGTCGCTTAAGTCTTGCCATGTGTGGTTATACTAAGTGTAGTCCATTGCCTTTTGGTGAGCCTTAGTACTCGGACCATTTGCATGCTAATGTTTGCCTTGTTTAGTTGGTTTGGCACCTCTTATAACATGATTTTAAAGCTTTTCATTGCATGCTAATTGTCTATTGTTTGGCCTCTTTTGAATGTGTTTAAAAGTTGCCTTTATATGCTTAAGCGTTGGACCATAACATGTGCATGTGTGTAGTGTGTTTTAGCCCTCATATTTGAGCACTTTGGCCACTGATTTTGGGCCTAGTTAGGGCTGCCCAAGTCATGTTTAAGTCCATCATTTGCTTGTTTGCATGCTTACCTCGTGTGTTGTCACATACTTGGCTATCTCATGTTGTTGCATGCTCGGAACCCTTCGTATTTGGCATGCATTCTTCTTTGGTCAAGTGCTTACATGTTGCAAGCCTTGCATGCTTGGTTAGTTGCATTCTCACGTTTTGTTTGCTTAGGTTGCATGCCTAGTGTGCATTGTTTGTCCACATGTTCATGTTGCATCCTTAGCTTGCATGCCTAGGTTGCATTGCATCTTGCATGCATGCTTTGTCCCTTGATTAGTGATAGGGATTGGGTCTTGGTTTGGTTGTTTGCATTGCATTTGAAATCAATGTGTACAACTTGGTTCTTTGGCCATCGTGCATGGAAATGCGTGATTGGTGGTCCGAGAATCGAGGCACATGCCCTTGAGTCACAAACATGATAAGGGGCATTGATTGGTGCATACATTGCTTGAACTGATCGCCATGCTATGCCTTGTCCTCTGCTGCTGTCAATTGCAGGTTCTGCAGGCATTCTTAGCCGGCCGGCAATATTTAGTGCCGACCGGCAATGTATTGGTGGCCGATAGCCTCATCTCCAGCCGATGATCAC
Source organism: Camellia japonica (assembly GCA_030407325.1). Classification (NCBI taxonomy): domain Eukaryota; kingdom Viridiplantae; phylum Streptophyta; class Magnoliopsida; order Ericales; family Theaceae; genus Camellia; species Camellia japonica. Next base: position 156,069,747 of record JAPPVO010000002.1, read on the forward strand.
ATGCTGTAGCCGGTGGCTATTCTACTCAGCCGGTAGTGTTCCCCAATGTCCAGAGAGGTCCTGAGGCTTTGGCAGTCTTTGAGGGGCAGAGCAGGGAAAACAGAGGCAGACCATGCATGGCAGTGCAATTCCGAGCAGGACCCGAGCATGCGTTGCGTCAGGCTCTCCTCCCGAGGTGGTTTACTATTTTTCCTAGTTTAGTTAGTTGTTAACTAATTAGGCAATTTGTAATATTCAATTAGCTTGCGTAGTTAATTAATTTGTATTATTCTTTTGGTCTCTCCGAGCGAGGGCGAATCTGTAACAAGTGTGGGTGCGTGTGTGTGCATGTCTTCCAACCTCCACTTCTTTCTTCCCTTTTATTTACGTGCTTACGATGGTAGATTAGGGCATATTTACATTAGCATACCTTATGCTATGCATGCGTGCATCCATGCATTTGTCTCGCATGCACCGGGCTCGGTACATCATACAAACTGCATTGTATTTTCAATTCCAAATTGAATACGTGATAATTGTAGCATTCACATGCCATTTTAGGGTTAGCCGAGCCTACTCTAACTGCATCCTTGCATGTGTTGCATTAGCCACTTAACATGAACTAGGACACACATGTTTGCTAACTAGTTTATTGTCTTGGCATGGAGTGCAATGTAAGTATTTATGCTTTAGCATCTCGCATGCGTGTGAATGTTAACATGACAGCATGATTACCATGTGGCTAAATGCTTATGAGATAAACTGCCTGAATGCCTGTGGGTGAAGGTTGGATTGTTTGAGTTGGAAAAACTCGTTGAAATCCGCGTTTTAGCCTACTTGCGTAGCAAATTCCAAAGCGCTTTTCAAACAAACGGATATGCAATGCTTGTTTCCAAATTAGGCAATCTAGTCTATACTTGTTTGCTGTGCGCATAACATAGTAATTCTAGGCTAATAACTGGAATAAGAGCACATAAGGTTTTCAAAATCGGATATCACGGTTAGTAGAGGCCGGTCTTCGGACCGGGCGAAAGGGGTGCTCATAGCTGACCTTCCCCGATCATACCCAAGCTCCCGAGCCAAGACAACTTTGGTGATGACGGACACGTGGCCTTTGGCACCGAGTCAGGGTTTCCTAAATTCCCCCATAAAAATATTTAGGTGGCGACTCTGTATCTGGCAAAGCAGTCCATGTTTGGCACTTCTTTTCAAAAATCTGTTTTCTCAAAACGATTTGCCGGATTTGGACTCTTTGGTTCAAGATTAAGAACCGTGACAAATTGAGTCCGAACTGTAACCCGTTGAGGTCCCTCGCGGGCATGTTACAGTTTCTGGCGACTCTGCTGGGACTTTAGAGAGCTTGACTCGAACTCGTGATATCTGCTTTGATTTCATTTATGTGTCTCTTTGCATTGCATGTGCATTGGTGCGCCTAGGATACTGTGTTTGCCATCTGCCATTCCTGAACGGTTTGCCGGAGGCTTGTCTTGTCAAGGCATGACCATAAGGCTGACTGGTTATGGGCTCTGACAGCATGGGAACGCAAACCCCGGTTTTACCGGGGCACCCTTTATGACCATTCGACCTAGTGCATATCAAAATCCATAGTGACCATTCCAAACTAGGACAGGTTGCTTACCCGATATAGGTTGTTTTGAAACCTGCTGCGTGCGTAGTGAAACCCTAGCTCCTGACAAAATAGGACAGGGAAACCCTACCCCAACATAGGGGTGTATTGGCTCTCATTTACTTGCTATTGCTTTTAGAGTGTATCTCTATAGGGAATGCATATACCAGTTTGCGAGTCCGGGTATCAGGCCCGAGGGCACCAGTATCAGTGTTGTTGAGAATCAGTTATGTCTGCGGGTATCAGTTCAGTTTTGAACAGTGATTCTGGGGAACAGTGATCAGTAATAGAGTGCAGTTGATCGGCTACACCCGTGTTTGATCTGTTTGGGGATTGAAATACTGCTTGTTTTCCGTTTCAGTTCAGAGATTCAGAGAGTTGATCCAGAATAGCTAGGTCTTCTCCTTGCTGAGGCAGGACTTAGCATGACGCAGAATTCAGAAGAGATCGTGGTCATGACGGCCGCGTTGGATCAAGGAATCACCTTACACAGTGAGACTACTGTTGATATGCCGCATCCACCCAGATCGCCTGCTGCGCACCCGGTCTGGACCCCCCAGCTATACCAGGCTCGCGAGCCTACTACATTTGAACTAATGGGGATGATAGGTGATCTCCAGAGATCCGTGGCAGATCTCGCCTACGGAATGTCAGCTTCACCGCCAGCCGCACCATATGCCGGGAGTTTTGCACCCCAGGAGCCCCCACTGTTAGGGCGGATCGTAATTGAACTCAGCCAACCGGAGATGGCCTCCAACTATGGCAATGACATGTCAACGGTAACCCAAACCCCTGATCAGGCCGAGGCCAGAGGGAAAGACAAAATAAAGGCAGATGCCGATCCTATCGAACAACTGCTGTGGGCAGTCGAGGCTTTGAAAGCCGGGGGGATGAACAAGCAACAGATATCTGCAGTTGTGACAAAAGCTGTGGAGGATGCTTTTCCCACTCCGCCTGAGGGCAGTTCCAGTCAATCAGAGAACCGGGATAGCCCCGTCATGCCAAAACAGTTCTTCCCGCTCCCAACCCTGCATCCGGAAAGGATCAGAAATCCAAGGCCGCACCCGCCGATCCGTTCGCTAGTGCATCTAGCAAGAGTGCTCAGGCTCCAAAGTACCTGCCCCGAGGGCGCAGGGTCTTCCATGCTCTCTACATGCCATTGTCCAAGGCACTTCAGATCCTTGCCGAGAGGGGACACCTTAAACCCCTGGAGCCTCGGCCTCTCCCGAAGAATCTCCCTGCTACTCATGACCCTGCTCAGTACTGTGCGTACCATCAGCAGACTGGTCATGCTACCGATAACTGCTTCCGCCTCCGTCATGAGGTACAGGATTTGATTGACAACGAGGTTATCCTCCCCCCACCTCCGCAAAGTCCGTCACCACCCAGTTGTTGGATTTTGAGGACACAGATACTGCGAGTATGTAATCAGAAAGTGAACCACCTGTGGGCGGCACTTGGTATATTTTGATGTGGCGTCTGGCATGCATTTTTGGAGCATCTGCGAATGCTAGTTTTGTAAATTCTGGCTTGGGTGTCGAGTCAGTCTTTTGTTTTGTTTTGAGTCTGTCTCATTGTCTTGAGTCAGTCCTTTTGCTTACGGGTCTGTCTTGTTGTAGCGAGTCAGTCCCCTTTGTATAGAATACCAGGTGATTCCGGGGTTGTTGCCTCGAACGCCGTTTTGTAATTATCCTTTTGTTTTTCCTTTCGAGTCTGTCTCGGTTAAGGAGCCAGTCACAATCAGGGAATCTGAATGAAACAGCTGCGGCTATTACGTTTCCGTGCTTGTTGTTGTTTCAGCTAGTTGTGCCAGAGGATGTGAATGGAACGGCAGTACACCCTACTTGCTCTCTTGTGCCCGGAAAATCGTTGTAATGACCTAAGCTTTTCAAAAACCCTTTTTCGAACACTACGGTGATAAAAACGAAGAGGAAGGAATTCCTCGGGTTTTGCAAAATTTTGATCATTTTGAGAGAAAGATAGGCATACTAAACTTTTAATGAATGAAATCATGCCTGTCAGCGTGAGTACTGAGAAGGATCCTGGCTTGGTCCAGATTGGTTCCACACTTTCTTCAGCGCGAGCGATCCGTCGCCTTCTTGAAAACTTTCAAAAACAAAATGTTTTGCGCAGTCTTGCGAAGACTTGTGTGGAATCGTTCTTGAGATTATGCAGCCTAGGATCGCTCTCAGCCTCGAGATTCAACCTATCGGTTTCAAACCCGGAATCCATCCAAAATGTTCAACAGTCGACTGCCATGAAAGGCCTGTGTGGCCAGATTTGAAGCAGCCCTCGAACAAGAGGCACCAAAGTCAGATCAAGGAGATCAGACCTCATCAGAAGAAGGTTGCGAAGCCAAATCAGAAGCACCCCTCGAACTAGGGGCAAAAATATCCGATGTGCTCGAAGAGCCGAAGATGGATCCTTCTGCGAATCAATACAGCAGTCATTTTCCTGGATTCAGATGACTTCAGGATCTCAAAACCATTTGGCATGGACCTGTTACACTTTTACCCTTTGAGAGGCTCGCTGGGCCGAAAACCCGGAAGGGCGACCCAGAAAAGTTAGAGCAAGAAAAGATATATACGAAAAGCAAAAAAAAAGAAAAAGAAAAAGAAGAAAGAAGAAAAGCAAAAAAGAAAGAAAAAAAGAAAAAAAAAAGAGAAAAAGAAAAAGAAAAGAATTGAAAAGAGAAAGAATGAAAAGAAGCTCGCAAGGTCGAAAACCCGCATCGGGCACCTTGGCAAAAGTTAGAGCCTAAAAAGTGAAGGTTAATACCCGAGTGTACCTTAACCGGAACTACGTGAGGCTTGATTCCCATGTTTGGGATACGTAGGCAACTTCATCTTGAAGTCCAGCCCCCAACGCTTTCATAGCGTCTCAGTCCATGTCATGGTTTTGATCACCTGTGTCTCCTCCGAATCCGATGTCTCAGTCACAGCGACTGGAACTGCGTAATCAACTTCCTCCTGAAGTCTAACCACCAACACCTTCCAGGTGACTGTGTCCATATATTGGTTCAGACCATCGTCTTCGGAGATCAGTCGTCACTGATAAAAGCGGTTTACAGCATGCTGCGGCACCATCCAGACAAGGGGCAACTTTCCGTTGCCATCCGTTGCCATACGTTGTCATAAGTTGCCCTGAGTTGCTATCCAAACCAGGGGCAACTTTCTGTTGCCATATACCCCCTTTAAGCAAGGGGCAATTTTCCATTGCCTCCGATCCGAGGTTGCGCGTCTCGAGGGTAAGTTCCGTGCTCGTTGAGCATTGACTGTTTGCAAAAATAGTTTTTGAAAATTTTTACTGAGGTTGACTTATTTTCTCTAGAAAACTATTTCATTTTCCAAAATTGGACCATGTTTAGACCGAAAGGAAAATTTTCAGTGCTCACAGCCTGACTTGCATGATTTTCAAATCAAAAATCGAACAAGTGTGTCAATCCGACTCTCATTTTTGATCAAAACTGTTTTACAAAACAACAAAAATGGTCAAAGTAACGAACTAGGGGGCACAATTGAGTCAGGTCTTCTGTCTTTCCCCCGTCAACATACTTCCTAGAAGGGCACTCTATCCACCGGAAGGAATGGCCGTGAGCTAACAGTGTTGGGCGCGAACCCGCAACTTCCTATTCATCCATCAATCACCCTGGGGAGGGATGAAAAATGAGAGAATAAAGAATAGAGAGGTGTAAGCAGAGAGAGAAGTGAGCAAGAAGGTTTTGAGAGAAAAACCGAGCCTGAGGGCCGAGTGATGTGAGTATCACAAATTAGAAAGGGTGGGAAGTATACCCGGAGGAACTGGCTCCCCGAGATTTGAGGTCTCTCCTTGTGTAAACACGTCCGTGTGTCGTGTCTTTTGATTTGTCGGTCTCAATTTTAGCTTTGAGTCTTTTCCGAGCGTGTCTCGTTATGTTAGGTTCGTGTGCCTTTTGTTTCTTTGTTTGAGTCTGTCTCGCTGTGTTCTGTGGTAGGCTCGATACCCCGGTTGAAAACCCTTCTTTATTTCAAACAAATCGTTTGTGCTCAGAATGCTGTGCCATTCTCTACATTCATGCGAAGCAAGAGAAGAAAGGGAAATTTGGGACGTCCAAGTATGTTTCAACTCCAACTGTTTCAGTCTTTGTGGCTCGTCTTGATCAGATTGGTTTATTTGTTCAGGGTTTGCTGTGTGCAGAATGAACCGAGTGCTGTATTATGGGCTGTATGCAGATCAATCCCCAGTAGAGTATGGGCTGTGTATTTAGTTCAAGCAGTGATTTGTATGAATTGTTTGCTATTGGCTGGTTAGTTATCTGATTATTACAGTGCAAGTGCTCAATTTTCAGACAACAGATCAATATCATTTACATTGTGCAATATGATGCAATACAGTGCAAGGTATGAAATGCGCAGATATAACACTCTTTTAGACAAAAAGTTTGTTTCATTTCATAATCTTTTCAAGTACATGAGTTTGGAAACAAAATCTGCCTGCGGCAGTACAAAGTACCCTAACTACTAACAAAAAGGGGAAAATGCAAAAAGAAGAAAAATAGCAAAAATCTGTATCGAATGTCAAAAATGACTCCGAGGCTATCAGTCTGTCCTAGTCCTCTTCCTGGACGAAGGTCCAGGAGCATCATCACCAGGAGCATCGCCGTCTGAGCCTGAGCCCGAGCTGTCCCCGGTCTCCGACGACGACGACTCCGCCTCCGCCTTTGTCTCTGCCTCAGACTCGTCATCTGGAACTGGAGCCCGCGAGCTGCTCCCGACATGAGTGCGCCCCCCTCTGGTGCGGGGATATACTCTGCCATCCCGGGTAGAAATGGGAGGTCCAGCCGGAGCGCCACCCACCGGAGGAATCTGGAAGGGAGGCTGAAAAAGCATGAAAGGCGAATGCATCAGAATACTGTGAGCAGTTTATCAGTACAGAATGCAGTGTATGAGTACAGTGTGTGGATGCCGTGAGCAGTTTATCAGTACAGAATGCAGTGTATGAGTACAGTGTGTGGATGCCGTGAGCAGTTTATCAGTACAGAATGCAGTATATGAGTACAGTGTGTGGATGCCGTGAGCAGTTTATCAGTACAGAATGCAGTGTATGAGTACAGTGTATGTACGCTGTGAGCAATGAATCAATGCAGAATGCAGTGTATGAGTACAGTGTATGTATGCTGTGAGCAGTGAATCAGTGCAGGATGCAGTGTGTGAGTACAGTGTACCAGATGCCATGAGCAGTTTATCAGATGTTGTGCATCAAATTATGTAAAGCAGTTTGTGTATGGTTTGAGGCTGTGGTCAGAAAGAACATACCGAAATGCTGTAAAGGGCCAGGAGGTCGAAGGTCCGCAGTAGCATCCCCATCATGGAGGCATTCATCTCCAATGACTGTCGGGTGTACTCAGAAGACGCCTGCAAAAGTATCAGATACATCAATATTCTGTGGAATATCAAATAAACTGAAATGAAATAACTGTACAAGAATGAAGTAACACATACCGGAGGCAAGTCGGGGACACCGACAAACTCGTGATCAACCGGCGGAGGAGCAAAGGGGATCTGGTAGGTCGCCCCACCCTGTCCTCTAAAAGTCAGTGAAGCGGGCAGAGCGGGCCAACCGGTCCCCCGCCCTCTCTGAACTCCGCCCCTGCCACGGACTCGAGCCCTCCTCGACACTCCCCCTCCAGCCCCTGCTCCTGCTCCAGCTGCTGGTGCCGCTGGTCTCTCTCTTCCGCTCGCGGCGGCCGCGCTCAGAGGTCGCATGATGAAGGTCCGGACGTACTCCAAGTAATCGCCCTCGCCTCTGAAGCCGTCTGCCTCCCAGCCGATCGTGTAGTCGGTCATCTGCTCGGCGGTGAATCTCTCGGTATCCCTCATATTCTCAGGAGGGTGCACCGGGACTATCTGCTCCGGTAAACCCAGGGTCTGACGCAAGAAACGCTCACCTAGGTACCAAGCCCGACAGACCGGGCCCTCCAGCAAAATCCAAAACGCGAGGTCTCATCGGCACCGGCAAACCGATCCCGCACCACGGCTGGCAAAGGAGCCCACGGCTGCCAGGTGATCTGCAAATGAAATACAGTTTGTTATCTACTATTATTGAAATATGCAGTGGGCAGACGAAGCTTAAATGAACTGCAAGTAAAACATACCTCTGCGGAGGTGATGGTGTCGAAATAACGGCGGAAGAAGCTAAAGGTCTCTCGGGGCCTCCGCACGCACCTCCCGTCGAAACGGCGTGAGAACGGGACGACGAGAGGGGTCTCTACGTCGGGTACGGGAGCAAGCCTAGGAAAGTAGGCATACACCCACAACTGCAAGATAAATACCAGTGCATTTTATCAGATAAAGCAGAATATAGAATAAAAAGCAGAAATAGCAGAGCCGTGTGTTGTGCAGTGTATTGTGCAGAGTGTACAGTGTGAGCAGTGTACAGTCAGTGTGAAGCAGAGTATGTGTGTGCCGTGTGTACAGTATACAGCAAGTATAAAGCAGACTACAGTGTGTACAGTACAGAGTACAGAAATATAGAACAGGAATGTAAAGCAGAGAAGAAGACGTACCTCCCAAGCTCGCCAGTAGCCCCCGAGCAACTGTCCGCTGCCGCGGGAAGCTGAGCTCATATATCCGAAGAGAGTGGCCAGAGCGGCGCCACCCCAGTCGTAATGTAAGATATCCCTGACGTCCACCAGTGCGCTGAGCAAGCAGAGAGGCACGGTGTTCGCCCGGTCGGCGAAAAGGGTAGTCCCCAGCAGAAACATGAGAAAGCCGCGTGCGTATCTCTCCACGGCCTCCTGAGTCATCGGGGCTGCCTCAACAAGGGCGGGCTGGACCCTGAACTGCACCTCAAACCAGGAATATCGGACGAAGCCGGGACGCGCCAGAGGCGGGCAGCCGAGCAAGTAGATCTGAGCCGCGGTCCACTCATCCATATCTGTATCAAAGGGGATCGGATCACCCCCTACCCCGATGCCTGTGAGCACCGAGAAATCATAAGGGGTCATCGTCATGTCCCCCGTCGCAGAAAAATGAAACGAATCGGTGGTGTCCCACCACCTCTCCACCAGAGCGGCAAGGAGAGGTCTGCATGTAGTGAGCCTGGAGAGTCCTCTGCAGAATGCGCCAAAGCCGGCCTGGTCCACAATATGGCGAACTGCGTCGGGAAGCTCGGCGTACCACTCACGAGCGACAGTGTTCCCATACCCGCGGATGGTATGGGAATCTCCCTGCTTTCAAACAAGTAGTTGCGAAGCAATATAAAATGTACAGTTTTGAAGAAACAGTCAAAATCAGTGCAAATTTGGCATGCGTGCGTGTTTTCAGATTCAAACAGATACCGGGTGCCGGTGTGCTTACAGTGAACTACAACGTGTGATGCGTCAGCGTGTTTGCGTGAATCAGTGCAAATGTGGCATGCGTGCGTATTTTCAAGTTCAAATAGATACCGAGTGCCGGTGTGCTTACAGTGAACTGCAACGTGTGATGCGTCAGCGTGTTTGAGTGGTTCAGTGCAAATGTGGCATGCGTGCATATTTTCAGATTCAAGCAGGTATCGGGTGCCGGTGTTTGCAGTGAAATACGGTGTGTGCCGTGTGTTGAGTGGTTCAAGGCTAGTGCAGTGTGTGTGCACGTGTGAGTCTTAAACAGATAATCAGTTGCAAGTGCATTTGCAATCAACTACAATATACAGAGTATCGGTGTATTGGAACTAAGCAGTTAAAAACTGTAATCAGTTATGGCAGTTGACAGTTAAAAAGTTCTACATTGCAGAAAATAAAGAGAAAAAATGTTACCTCGGAAGCGCCGAAGGATAGGTGAGAGGCAGGCTCACGTAGCAGAAGCTCGGGATCCAACGCCATGTCGAAACTCCTGAACTGGAGCAGTCCGTCAGGGGGCAGAACATGAATCGCCGGCCGGTAGGTCGCCGGGTCGAACGGGCGCTCGCTCAAAGGTAGGAGCTCGACCCCGGGATCCATCTCGTGATCTGGGGGAGTCCCACCGCGTGGAATGTCGTCCGCCATGTCAAGAATGATGAGAAAATAGCCGGATGGAGGAAAACCGGGCTAGAATATGGAAAGTCAACCGAAAAGTCAACCCCCGAGAAGGTCGAAAATGGCCGGAAAGCCGGGATGTGAAAAGGGTACGGAAATCAAGAGGAAAGCGAGGGGAACAAACCCCAAAAAGGTGGGAACGGCAAAAGAGGCACCGAAACAAAGATTTGTTCGGTTGAAAATGTCCGAAACGCGAAGAAAATCGCGAATCCGACGACGAAACGGGCGTAGAACGCGAAGAAACGAGAGAAGAAAAGAGGAGAGGAAAACGCTCTAGAGAGAGAGGGAGTGTTTTTCGGCTAAGGAGGAAGTGAGAAATAGGGTTTAGAAACCCTATTTTAAAACACCCATGGTGAAATGTCGAATCTGCCCCGACTCAGGAACCTTTTGCCGGTCGGCAACATTTTGTGCCGGCCGGCATAATATTGTGCCGATGAAATTATTTTGCAGCCGGTGGACAGCCGGTGGCTTCCCCTCCCGGCCGGTGGTGTTCCCACAACCTTGTTTAGGCCATATGAGTAGTTTTTGGTCTTCATAGCTCAAGAAAGTGCAAGAAAGTGTATCTCCGACGCTCAACCGGCCTCCGTTTTGACCTCGGACCGCGTCTTCTGTGCGTAGCACTCCAACTCATACAATGTTGTATCCTTTGGTATCCTTTTTGCCCTTTACAAGATTCAAAAGTTGCCCCGTGTGCGTTGCACGCGTTCATCGCACTATTTCGGTGCATTACATCGCGCTATCATGCGCCTCACAGTTGCATTGTTATGCACAGACTACATGCGTTGTAACACGCACCCCTTGCATTGTCATGCACATCTCTCATGCATTGTCATTGCATTTTTATTACAAGCATTGTCATGTATTTCAATACATACGTCGCCTCGCGCATCATTCGCGTTGTCGTGCATTCCCTTACCATGCATTGTCATGCATTCCGAAACACGTGCGTTGTTACGCATTTAGGTCCGTTTGCATCATTTTACATTCCGTGTGGCATGCATGTCACACTTGCATCATTTTGCATTTCCCTGAGGCATGCGTGTCTCATTTACATTTTACATTCTGTGTGGCATGCGTGTCACACTCGTATCATTTTCCATTCCTATGAGGCATGCGTGTCTCATTGGTATCAGTTTGCATCTTATGAGGCATGCGTGTCTCATTTGTATTAGTTTGCATCTTATGAGGCATGCGTGTCTCATTTCTATTAGTTTGCATCTTATGAGGCATGCGTGTCTCATTTGTATTAGTTTGCATCTTATGAGGCATGCGTATCACACTTGCATGACACCCAAGTGATAGAAGGATGCACTAGAGAAAGGGTTGTCTGACACCCAAGTGATAGAGAAAGAGGTTTCACTCGCAGAAGAGTATGACCCCAGTCGATAGATAGTGGCTGCTAACCAGCCAAAGCCTATGGTCATACTGCCAGACTCTCTCAATATCAACGCCATTGGGGAAGATAAGCTAGGGACAAATCAGAATGATTAGCCTGAACAAGGCCTTAGTGACTTGGCAGAATTAGAAGAGGACCTAGCAAAACTGGAGAAAGAACTGGAGAACCTTTACTTCTTTGGAAAAGAAGATATGGGTAGTGTTATAGATTGGGTGATAGGATCCAAGCCAGCCCGAATCCAGCAACGGTTGGTTGAGTGAAGAGGAATCAGAACGGAGGAGTAGATGAAGAGAGATCTAAAAAGAGAGGAAGTTGGTGATAGCAACAAGATTGAGTTCGTACCTACGACTGAGGCCATGCCTATAACTGACAAAGAACGAGAGTTGGAACAGTTCCAACGCAAAATAATAGAGGAAATCCAGAGAAAGATAGCCCTAGAGCAAAAAAAAAGGGAAGAGAAAAGAAGGGATTGAGACAACAGTGGACGACATCCAAACCATGGAGAAGCCCGTGTAGAAGTCTAGTGATAAGGGAAAGATGCCAAAGAAACTTAGACATTATAGAGGAAAGAGATTGAATCAGCTACAGAGGAGCAATGGTATGCCAGTGAAGAGCAATGTGAAACATGATCTGGGTGGAGCCCGATGATGGCCTGGCAATGGCTGCGGGGGGATGGGGACGATAGTGATCTGAGCCATGCATATACTGACGAAGGTGGAAAGCTGATACCCCTGATGAACATGGTATGCAGACGAGATAACCATATGACCCGAAGTGGTCGGTATTTCAACCTCCAGCCCTAGATTAGCTAGATCCTCTGGGAGAGAGGTTGAGAAGTTAAAGGAGAATGATGTAAAGGAAGACTGGTCTTAAAGCAACTTGAAAAGATCCAGGCAAATATATCAATTTGGGGGCTGCTGATGGCTTCCGAGAGCATAGGTAGGCGCTACCAGAGGTAATGAACAAACGAAGTTGCCTATCAACACCACACATTGACCAACTAGTGTCATTGGTTACATCAGGGGATGTTTGTCCGGTGTTTTCTTTTACGGACAAAGAGTTGCCACCTGAGGGTGCTAATCACAATCGACCCCTGTATGTGACTGTAGACACCCCATTTTTGACCGTCCTCAAGACTTGGACGTCACCGTTTGAATGCTCGGTGATTATCCATGTTTGTGTTCGTTTGGAGTTCCCGGAGGTCTCGGCTACGCGCCCTGCCTCAGGATCTCCGAACTCGACCGTTTTGTGTCTGGTTTTGCACCAAACACTTGTGTTTTGCCTTGGAGGGGCAGGGAATGCCTTGTGAGGCATCCCCACCACCACCGGCAGTGGCTAGAGGCCACCGGCTGGTTTTTGTTTGCCACCGGCAATGTATGTAGCCGGTCGGCACTCTTTGTTGCCGGTCGGCAGTCATTTTTGTCAAAATGACATTTTTGGCCAGCCGACTACTGTTCATCTGCTTTTGCAGATATTTTAGGACAGCTGTGTGTGGCATTTGGTTCCCCTCCATACATGTATGAGGGATGCCCTCCTTGTAAGCTTGTTGTAAGCTTTACAAGTTGGTTGCCTATAAGGAAGGGTCTCTTCTCTTGCATGGGGTGAGAGAATTTTGGAGAGAAAAACACAGAGAGAAGCTCTGGTTTTAGGGTTAGGGTTCATACATATCTCCTATCTCTCTTTTTTTCTCTCTTTGTGTTCTAGGTGTTTTAGTCCATACTATTGCACACAAACACCTAGTGCTTCACTTCCTTTGGCTACTGAGGTTCTAAGGGGCTGGTTTTGGTGTTTTGGAGCTGGATTCAAGCCAAGGGGCTGTTGGAGCATCATTTGTGAAGGTGATCTACAAGGTGAGAAACTTCCCTTTTATTCCCCATTTTTGCATTGATTTTCTACCTATCTTAGAGCTGTTTTCGTGCTTAGTGTATAATACAAAAAAGTTCTATTTTTTAACCCTCTTGATTGTTTATTAAGAGTGTTTTTGGTTTGGGTTTGTTTGACCCCTCCTAAGCCTTGTAAGGCTCCTTTTTGTGCTATTTTGTGCAAGTTTCGAGACTTTGGTGTTTGGGCCTCTTCACCACTGAAATCTTGAGGGATTTCAGTGGTGGAGATGGTGCCTTGAAGTCTCCAAAAGGGGAGGGCAACCCCCTCTCCTTGTTGTCCTTGAAAGGGACCCTTTTTGGCCTCTTGAGGGAGCATCATGTTAGAGTGTGTATTGATCATGTCTTGGCTGTTTTCCATGCTTATATTGTCATGATTTAACTTTGTATTAAGTTGGTTTTGGTACACCATGCATGCTTAGCATACCTACCATGTAATGCCTTGTTATTGCCTTAATATGCCTTAGGTTGTTAGCCTTTGTTCTAGCATGTTTTAGGTTTAGCCTTGTGAAGGTTTTGTGCTTATTTTGCCATGTTTTAGGTCTGCCCATGTTTGTTTGAGTCGATCTTGGCATGCATTATATAGCTCCTTTGTATTATGGCTTGTATGCTTCAAGTAGGTGAATGTATAGCATGCATTGCTTGCATTAATTTAGTGGTTTAGGACCATCCTACATGTCATTTCAGTCCCTTTGGTGTGCTTGTATGCTTGCCTTGGACACCTCTTTGATGCTTCAAAAGCTTGTGTTGTATGCTCCATGTTTTAGCATTTGAGCATGCCTTTGAATTGGAACCATTTAGATGCCATCTAGGTGGCCTTTTGGGCTTTGTTTTGTGTGCTAAAACTCTGTTTATGGTCGCTTAAGTCTTGCCATGTGTGGTTATACTAAGTGTAGTCCATTGCCTCTTTGGTGAGCCTTAGTACTCGGACCATTTGCATGCTAATGTTTGCCTTGTTTAAGTTGGTTTGGCACCTCTTATAACATGATTTTAAAGCTTTTCATTGCATGCTAATTGTCTATTGTTTGGCCTCTTTTGAATGTGTTTAAAAGTTGCCTTTATATGCTTAAGCGTTGGACCATAACATGTGCATGTGTGTATGTGTGTTTAGCCCTCATATTTGAGCACTTTGGCCACTGATTTTGGGCCTAGTTAGGGCTGCCCAAGTCATGTTTAAGTCCATCATTTGCTTGTTTGCATGCTTACCTCGTGTGTTGTCACATACTTGGCCTATCTCATGTTGTTGCATGCTCGGAACCCTTCGTATTTGGCATGCATTCTTCTTTGGTCAAGTTGCTTACATGTTGCAAGCCTTGCATGCTTGGTTAGTTTGCATGTCTCACGTGTTTGTTTGCTTAGGTTGCATGCCTAGTGTGCATTGTTTGTCCACATGTTCATGTTGCATCCTTAGCTTGCATGCCTAGGTTGCATTGCATCTTGCATGCATGCTTTGTCCCTTGATTAGTGATAGGGATTGGGTCTTGGTTTGGTTGTTTGCATTGCATTTGAAATCAATGTGTACAACTTGGTTCTTTGGGCCATCGTGCATGGAAATGCGTGATTGGTGGTCCGAGAATCGAGGCACATGCCCCTTTGAGTCACAAACATGATAAGGGGCATGATTGGTGCATACATTGCTTGAATTGTATCGCCATGCTATGCCTTGTCCTCTGCTGCTGTCAATTGCAGGTTCTGCAGGCATTCTTGGCCGGCCGGCAATATTTAGTGCCGACCGGCAATGTATTGGTGGCCGATAGCCTCATCTCCAGCCGATGATCACATGCTGCAGCCGGTGGCTATTCTACTCAGCCGGTAGTGTTCCCCAATGTCCAGAGAGGCATCCCTGAGGCTTTGGCAGTCTTTGGAGGGGCAGAGCAGGGAAAACAGAGGCAGACCATGCATGGCAGTGCAATTCCGAGCAGGACCCGAGCATGCGTTGCGTCAGGCTCTCCTCCCGAGGCGGTTTACTATTTTTCCTAGTTTAGTTAGTTGTTAACTAATTAGGCAATTTGTAATATTCAATTAGCTTGCATAGTTAATTAATTTGTATTATTCTTTTGGTCTCTCCGAGCGAGGGCGAATCTGTAACAAGTGTGGGTGCGTGTGTGTGCATGTCTTCCAACCTCCACTTCTTTCTTCCCTTTTATTTACCTGCTTACGATGGTAGATTAGGGCATATTTACATTAGCATACCTTATGCTATGCATGCGTGCATCCATGCATTTGTCTCGCATGCACCGGGCTCGGTACATCATACAAACTGCATTGTATTTTCAATTCCAAATTGAATACGTGATAATTGTAGCATTTCACATGCCATTTTAGGGTTAGCCGAGCCTACTCTAACTGCATCCTTGCATGTGTTGCATTAGCCACTTAACATGAACTAGGACACGCATGTTTGCTAACTAGTTTATTGTTTTGGCATGGAGTGCAATGTAAGTATTTATGCTTTAGCATCTCGCATGCGTGTGAATGTTAACATGACAGCATGATTACCATGTGGCTAAATGCTTATATGAGATAAACTGCCTGAATGCCTGTGGGTGAAGGTTGGATTGTTTGAGTTGGAAAAACTCATTGAAATCCGCGTTTTAGTCTAGTTGCAAGTAGCAAATTCCAAAGCGCTTTTCAAAACAAACGGATATGCAATGCTTGTTTCCAAATTAGGCAATCTAGTCTATACTTGTTTGCTGTGCGCATAACATAGTAATTCTAGGCTAATAACCGGAATAAGAGCACATAAGGTTTTCAAATCGGATATCACGGTTAGTAGAGGCCGGTCTTCGGACCGGGCGAAAGGGGGTGCTCATAGCTGACCTTCCCCGATCGTACCCAAGCTCCCGAGCCAAGACAACTTTGGTGATGACGGACACGTGGCCTTTGGCACCGAGTCAGGGTTTCCTAAATTCCCCCATAAAAAATATTTAGGTGGCGACTCTGTATCTGGCAAAGCAGTCCATGTTTGGCACTTCTTTTCAAAAATCTGTTTTCTCAAAACGATTTGCCGGATTTGGACTCTTTGGTTCAAGATTAAGAACCGTGACAAATTGAGTCCGAACTGTAACCCGTTGAGGTCCCTCGCGGGCATGTTACAGTGACCCTGGAGAGCCAGAAGAAGTGGATCCCAATGGTACTGGTGGACACCGACTCGACAATTAAAGTGTGTCCAGCAAGGACCGTTCACGCCATAGGTTTAAAGCCCGCTGACTTCACACCTACAACTCAAGCTGTTCGAGCCTATGAAAACACTAGCCGAGAGGTCATGGAAACCTTTAAGAGCCAAATATTAATTGGCCCGTCTGAGCATGAGGCTGAATTCCATGTTATGGACATACCAATGACTTTCAATCCACTCTTGGGAAGGCCTTAGCTGTATCAAATGAGGGCAGTGTCATCAACAGTTCACCAATTAGTGAAATATCCATTTAAAGGTGGGATTGCTACTGTTTACGGCAATTCTACGATCCATCTTCCCTAGGGAACTATCACGCCTTTGTTAGAAATAATACATGGAGAAGAGGACGTGTTCCTCTCCGGCTTCTCCTTGGCAGAGGCCCGGCTGGTCCAATCTATCATGGCAGAAGATGATGGGAACTATGTGAGTGCCCAGTCCATTTACATGATGAACAAACAAGGGCATATTCCCGGATCATAGGCTGGGTAAAAGTGGTAGGCAAGGAGGTACTGTTGCCAGAGAAATAAGTCATAGCCCTCATGCTTTTGGGCTAGGGTATAAGCCTACTGCCGAAGACTGAAAGAGAAAGGGAGATGAGTTGAGAGGGAGACTGAAAGCGAAAAGGGCCGAAAGGCATTATAAACTAGTCCATAAGCCAATTCGGGGAACCCTGAACAGACGCTTTTTTCCGCCAAGGGAAAGATTTCCCTTTCTGTAGATTCCCAGAACCATGGGTTGACTAGGAAACAAAGACAAGGTACTCGAGATTCGAGATTTTCTTCGGGTACCATTTATTGGAAGATGAGGATGAGCAGATTACTTGAGCATCAATACAGAGCAAGGAAAGACACAAGCTTGGGCATTGACGAAGAGGAGCTGCTAGGGAAGGCACTGGTTGACCTATTCATGGATTCCAACGTTGAGGTTGAGTCCGTTAACTTGGGGGATAGTGTTACTATCTCTATGATCAGGGATAAACTAGCTACAGATTTCTCTAGTCTCATCGTGGACGCGTCTGAGGCTCTACGCCTAGTCTGAAAATTTGAAAAAGGCACCGTTGGCAATTTAGAATTGGATGATGAGTCTGAATTTGATTCCACCGAGTCTATGGAGTTGGGATCAGGTTTGAGTTTTTCTGAGGAGTCCTAGTCAGGTACTTTCGGGGGTGGCAACCCGGATGCCAAAGTCTTGTTTAGGTTTTCTTTCAGTTTTTCTTTCGAGTCAACTATAATCAAGGATCCTGACTTTTTGAATGAGAATACAGTGGATTTCACTTACTTCTCTGTGCCTTTGGTTTGTTGTACTGATCTAGATTTTCCAAATTTTGACTTAAACGAAGAGGAAGAAATTCCTCGGGTTTTGAAAATTTTGGTTGATCGCAAGGAGGAGAGATGTGTTAAGCCCTACACAGATGAAATCATAGCAATTAATGTCGTTACTGAGGAGGATCCCTGCTTGGTCCAAATCAGGTCCACGTTGTCTTCGGAGGAACGGGAGTGTTTAATCGCTTTATTAAAAGATTTCAAAGATGTTTTCGCGTGGACCTATGAAGACATGCGTAGAATCGATCTTGAGATTGTACAGCAACAGATCCCTCTTAACCCTGAGGCTCGACCAGTTAAATAGAAATTGCGCAGAGTCCGTCTAGACTAGGCGTTAAAAATTAAAAAGGAGATCACCAAACAGATTGATGCCGGTTTCTTGATGGTATCTGAGTACCCAACTTGGCTGGCTAATATTGTTCCAGTTCCAAAAAAGGATAGCAGAATTAGAGTCTGCATCAACTTCTGGGATTTGAACAGAGCTAGTCCGAAAGATGACTTTCCATTGCTGCACATCGATGAACTGGTAGACTTCACTGTAGGCCATGCGCTGCTTTCATTCATGGATGGGTTTTCGGGGTATAATCAGATTTTGATGGCACCGGAGGACCGAGAAAAGACTGTTTTCACCACGCCATTGGGTACCTACTGCTACCGAGTCATGCCTTTTGGGTTGAAAAATGTCAGGGCTACATATTAGAGGGCTGCGACCACGATTTTGCATGACATTATCCATAAAGAAGTTGAGGTGTATGTGGAGAACATGATTGTCAAATCCAAAGAACGAGAATGCCACTGCACCGCACTGGAAAAATTCTTTGAACGGATCAGGAGTATAGACTGAGGTTAAACCCACAAAATGCACCTTTGGGATAACTACGGGGAAAAAGCTGGGATTTCTGATTACGCAGAGCGGAATTGAAGTAAATCTCCAAAATCAAGGCCGTCTTAGAAATTGCGCCACCGAGGACTGAAAAGGAGGTACACGGCTTTCTGGGTAAAGTGCAATTCATTAGATGGTTTATCTCAAAATTAACCTTGACTTGTGAACCACTGTTTAGTCTTTTGAGGAAAGGAAAAAGTTCCAATGGGGATTGATGTCAGTTTGCCTTTGAGCAGGTCACGCAGTATCTTCAGAATTTGCCTGTATTGTCGCCACAAAAACCAGGGAAGCCACTGATCTTGTACCTTTCAGTGACAATTCGACCATGGGGTGCATGTTGGCTCAAGAGTCAGAAGCTAAGGTGGAGAAGGCCATCTACTATCTGAGCAAGAAGATGTTGGAGTACGAGACCCGCTACACTACCCTCGAAAAAGCTTGTTTAGCTTTGGTATGGGCAACGAGGAAATTGAGACACTACTTGTTAACTCACTCTGTAATTCTGGTTTCAAGGTTAGATCCCATCAAATATCTCTTCGAGAAACCAGCGCTTACGGGTAGGCTAGCTCGTTGGTTGCTTCTTCTCTCCAAGTTTGACCTCAAATATATCACGTGCAAATCAGTTAAAGAGAGAGCCATCGCGGAGTTTCTAGCAGACCACCCAGTGGAAGGGATGAAGCAATAGAGAATCTATTCCCAAATGAAGACATTTTGTAGGTTGAAGAGGAAACATGGACAATGTACTTTGACGGAGCATCTAATCAGTACGGTTATAGGATAAGTGTGTTGGTGATAGCACCCGATGACTCCCATACCCTTAGCTTTCAAACTTCAGTTCAGAGTATCTAACAATGAAGCAGAATATGAGGGTGTATCGTTGGATTGGAAGCTACCCTAGAACTAGGGGCAATAAGGTTGGACGTCATTGGAGACTCGAACTTGGTTGTTTATCAAGCCAACAAAGACTGGAGGGTCAATGAAGAGAACATAAAGATTTACCATCAGACCCTGATATTCTAATTTTGAGGTTTGAAAAGCTAACATTCACACATCTGCTAAGAGAGAACAACCGGTTCGCTAATGCATTAGCAACTCTATCTTCCATGGTAGACATCCCACTTAAAGTCAAGATGTGTCCGATTATCATTGAACAGAGGTATACGCTGCCTATGAAACCATTGTGCGATAGATGAGGTTCAAAACAAGAACCCCTGGTATTACAACATTTGGAATTTTCTAGAAAAGGATATGTATCCACCAGGGGCAAATGCTAAGGATAAACGGGAATACGACATTTGGTCGTCCAGTTCATCATCTGTGGAAATAAGCTGTATAAAAAAGGCCATCTGGGAATGCATAAGCTCTGCATTGAAGAAGAGGAGTCAAAGCGTCTCATGGAGGCCATCCACGAAGGAGAATGCGAAGCACACATGAATGGTGTGATGCTGACCAGGAAAATCCTCAGGCAAGGCTATTATTGGTCAACTGTGGAGGAGGATTATATCAACTTTGTTTGGCGATGCCACAAATGTCAAATATGTGCCAATCACATGAACATACCGCCATCAAAGCATTACAACATGACTTTGTCATGGCCTTTCTCAGTCTGGGGAATTGACGTCATTGGGGCAGTTTTGACAAAGGGCTCCAATGGGCATGAGTTCATTCTGGTGGCGATCAACTATTTTACTAAGTGGGTGGAAGCTCAATCTTACTCTGTATTGAAGGTGCCACACATGGCCAAGTTCATCAAGAACAACATCATCTGTAGGTATGGGGTACCAAACGAGATCATTTCAGACAACGGCTCGCACTTCAAGAAAGAGGTAATGGATTTGCTTGAGAAATACATTGTGGCTTTTCATAAATCATCAATATATAGACCTAGACCAACGGAGCTGTTGAATCTGCTAACAAGAATGTCAAGAACATCATGCGGAAGATGGTTGAGACTTACAAGGATTGGCCGGATAAACTGCCATTTGCACTCTGGGGCTACAGAACATTAATTCAAACATCTATAGGGGCAACCCCTTATTCTCTGGTGTATGGGATAGAAGTTGTTCTGCCAATTGAGATTGAAGTACCATCGTTGAGAATTAGGGCCAAGTTCCAGATAGCGGAGGCGGATTGGCAGCAAAGCAGGTTCGAAGAATTGATATTGTTTGATGAGAGAAGGTTGAAGACGTTATATCACATCCAAAGTACCAGCGCAGAATTGCTCAGGCTTCAACAAGAAAGTCAAGTCCAGAAATCTTAAAGAAGGAGATATGATGCTCAAGGACAACCGAGCCCCCATCCATGACCCTAAGGGCAAGTTCAGATCCATTTGAACTGGTCCTTACATCATTAAATCTATCTGGTCAAGAGGATCTATTATTCTCATGGATTTAGATGGCTTGGAATTTTCGCAGCCGATCAATATGGACAAGTTGAAGAAATACTATTCCTAAGAGACTCGCTAGGTTGAAAATCCAAAAGGGCGACCTAAGCAAAAGTTGGAGCATGGAAAATTAGAAACAAAGAAAAACTGAGCTCGCAAAGATCGAAAACCTGAAAGGGCGGCTTTGGCAAAAGTTGAGTGTAAAATGAAAGAGTTAATACTTGAGTGACCCAAACCGAACTACGTAAGGCCTGATTCCCATCTTTGGGATACGTAGGCAACTTCATCCTGAAGTTCAACCATAACCATCTCCAGCTCAACTATACGGTTCATTTGTTTGATCAGGCCATCTATTTTCATCATCTGTTAGCTTGGTCATGTTACCTCCATTTGGCAGAAGGATCAGTTATAAGAGAAAGCAGTGATGTTGAATGTAGTTCTGAACGATTATGATCTTCTGATTTGGGGTTATACATCTTAAGGGTCGATTCTGTGCGTGTCAGGCAGTGACCGTTTCCAAAAATTATTTTGAAAAGTTTTAATAAACTGGTTTTCTTAAAATTTTACCTTCTACAACATAGACCAGTCTTTAGACCAAAAAGGAATATTTTCAGTGCTCGAAATTTTAATTTCATTAGTTTCAACACAAGTACATTCTCCAACTCTCTGAGTAAATCAAAGTTGCTTTTACATCACTTGAAAAGATAAGTCAGGTGGTCCTATGTCTTCTGCTTGCACTCGTGGAGGTCTCTGCAGCCAAAGATGGCCCAACCTATGCCTCGTCTTCAAGCCAAGCCAAGCACTCGCCAGAAAGGGCATAACTAAAGCTAGAGGCAGGGGCCAGAAGTTCTCTTGTCCTCCAAGCAGTGAGGTATCGAGGCAAGTGTGAACCACGAATGGGAAATGGAGCCGGGTATTCCATCCCTTCCTCCGGATAAGTCTGATCATGTCCAAACTAGCTTCTGAACCTGAATGGAAAATAGAACACGCAGTGCGTAAGGCCAATCAACTGTATACCCGGCTATTAGGACATGCTATAGCTCATCTCTACTACATTAAGCCAAGGGCCAAGTGATGTCAGCCGCGGATCTACTGCACATCCAGTGACACCACAAGCCCTCTAAAGGGAAGTCCACTAGTTATTGGCAAAAGAAGTAGGCTCTGGCTAAATATGCAGGACAAGAGTCCACCACTTTCAACTTAACCATCAACCACACCTGCGAATGGATAAAAATAAGAGAGATTAAAGAATAGAGAGATGTGCATTGAGAGAAAAGTAAGAAAAGAGCATCGGGAAAAATTAGAGAATGAGTACCGAGTGATGTGAGTATAAATAAGAAGGGTGGGAAACAATACCTAGAGAAGCAATGGACTCCCTACAAACCGAGTGGTCTCTCACTGACAAAGAGCATCTAAACCCATCAAGGTCTCAGCCAATGCCAAACTGATGCAAATCTTACCCTCTTTCAGACGTTGGGTCACTTCGATCAACCCAATGCTAGCTCTACCGCAACTAGGGGCAAGAAGAAAGTGTGCAAGCAAACACAAATAGAGGGCATGTTGGCGATAACCTCGCCAGAGAAGGTCACCCCTATCCCCAATACCTGAAAATCGATGAATCAAACCGAGAATATCTAACTCATTGTCATGGGCCAGAGACCGAGTCTCATGCAAAGTAAGCCCACATATCTGTTCTAGAGCCCGTGCATGGCCAAAATGGGGATGAGGTATAATTTTCTCGTCACACCCAGACTCCATGAAAGCCTAAAATTCTTCAAGCGTAGGGCACATCTCTTGTGCTTCGAAGCAAAATACATGCGTAACCAGGGTTCCAACATTGGACCGCGGCATGGAGGAATGGAAAACAAAGCAAAATATTGCTCAACAAAAAAAGCGCATTTATGCCGAAACTTCAAAATTTTACCTTTTCCGTGCCATCCAAAGTGGCTATCTAATCGTTGAGCCTCTTGGCAATAAATATCTCCATTTTCAGAGGAAACAATAGCAAGAATGGAGTTCTGTCGAATAAACAATGAAGGGGGATCTTTTATAGAGGATAAGGTTGTGTGAGTAGATGCCAACTGTCAATCAGCTGTCCACCCACAACATTTGGCTAGCTGACCACCTTTTCTGGCCGGCCGTCCCTTCAGTGGCTAGCCGACCACCTCTGTTGGCCAAGCAGCTGAGCAGTGTTGTCTTGTTTTGGTCTTTTTTCTTTGAGGTCTTGTTTTGAGTCTTTTGGTTCTAGCAAGTGTGAAGAGCTGTGTTTAAGTTGTTTTTCATTTGTTTTTCATTTATCAAGTTGTATTTTACTCTTTTTGAGTTAGTTGTCAACTCAATATCCGATTACGAACAGTATTCAAATACAAGCATTTTACACATTCCGTTCCCATTTTATACCAATGTGGTGCCATGCTTGAGATGCAAAAACAAAACTCTTTTTTCAAAACTGCAAGGTTTTATCCCGATCATAGTTTTTACAAAAAAAAGAGTACAAGTGTTTCCAAAATAAAAGTAAAGGCCTATCTGAAGCTATACAAGTGCTACACTACCAAAGTAAAAAAGAAAGAAGAGAAAAAGAAAATACAAAACTGAAGTCAAGCTCGAGAGGCCCTCTTTGTCCTCTTCCGTGGAGAGGACTCAGGGGCACTATCTTCATCGGCACCACTGTCATCAAAAGAGTGGGACTCAGAGCCTGAGCCGACATCGTCTTCTCCACTCCCTAACTCAGAGGCACCCTCATTGCTCCCTTACCCTAAGCTAGGATCATCGTCCTCACTCTCGGACTCAGAGCACCTGCTCGCCGTATCCTCGGTGCCACTAGTCTCAGTGTCATCTCCACTCAGAATCGACTTTAAGGAGGGAGAGATCTCCTCTGCCTGAGACTCGCTACTCCGACTCCAGGTACCCCTACCTCTACCTCAATCTCGACTCTTATTCTGGCCGGGTGTTGGGGTTTGTCTGCCTCTCCTCCTTGCAGTCAGAGGGGACACCACTGGTGTCGCCGATGCCGCTAGGGCCATCAGTGCAAGTGGAGCCTGAAAAATAAGAATCAGAGTATCAGAAGACAGTATGAGTATGATATAGAATACAGATTCAGTATGGGTATGATACAGATTCCATGTGAATACAAATGTCAATACAGTGTGACCTATTAGAATACAGATTTAGTATGGTACGATGCATCAGTATGAGTACGACACATCAATATTAGTACCGCACAAGGAAAAAGTGGTACCTAGATACCATGGAGGGTAAGCTATGTCTCTCTCCTCTGCACCATTTGGACCAAAGAGGCGACCAACTGAAGGAGACCGGCCACATACTCCCTAGGCGCCTGTAAATGAGTTTGAACAATCAGTATCCAAAAAGGGAAATACAAAAATACAAATTATAAAGCAAGGTCCATACCTGCGGTGTGTCAGGATCCCTGACGTACCCATGCTCTCCCTCACGGCTCTATCGGAATCTGATAAGCCGACTTAGTCGGTAACCAGGATGGGATTGCGGTCCGAATCTCTGGCCAATCGACTACGTGCATGGTAGGCGGACCTCTCCAGCATTAGCCTCAACCACGTGAGTAGCACCTCCAGCCACTGGGGCACCTACAGCATCTCCCGTGCGAACTCCGGTCAAGGGTGGCATTAGGTGAGTCCTGATGAAGGCCGTGTAGTCTCCGCCTCGTCGGAAGTAATCAGCGTCCTACCCCATCATGTACTGAATGATAGCCTCAATTAGAACGCTATCGGCAGTCCTCATAGATGTTGGAGGCGAAATAAGAATAATAGGGACAGGTAGGCCTAATGTCTGGCACACAAACCGCTCGCCCAGATACCAAGCTCGGCAGAAGGGGCCCTCCAATAGGATCCAAAACTAGGAAATAGCCCAAGACCCAGCATACTGGTCTCGTATCCCAGCAGGTATCATCGTCTAAGGCTGTCATGTGATCTGCAAATGGAGAATTTGCAGTTGTTAGTTATTGTTAGTGGCAAAGAGTGGATCAAAGCAGTATGGACGGAATGGAATGGGTATGAGATTCAGACTACCTCTCGCGCTGTCACCATATTGAAATATCGACGATAATAAGCAAAAGTCATGTCATCATGGCGTCTAGAGCGGCATCTGCCATCGTACCGACGGGAGTAGGGTACGCCTAGCGCTATCTCATCCACCGACACTGGGGCAAGGGCAGGAAAGTACGCGTAGGCCCAAAACTGCAAAGAATAATTTGTCAGTTAACATGCATAAACAAAAATAAAGACAAAAAGTGCAAAGCGGAAAGCACAGTGTGTAAACAGAAATAAAGACAGAAAGTACAAAGCAGAAAGCACAGTGTGTGAATAGAAATAAAGACAGAATGTACACAGTGTGTGAACAACTCACTGGTTTTCAGCTCATTATTTTATATTGCAACCTTCTCACTTATGAGAATACAAAACCACTCGAACCTACCTCAACCGACGATTAGGTCCCACTTTAATTTCGAATTAAAGTTACTGAAAAACCATTCACTGTGTTTGGTTTCAATTTTCTAGATTCCATTTTCTGAAAATTGAGTTTTTTGTTTTTCGTATTATTTTGTTTTTCATGAATATTTTTTAAATTTTAAGCATTTTTTTTAAACTTTTTTAGATGTACCTTACTTAGATGTAGGGCTGAAAATGAACTGAGTTGTTCATGAACAACCTTGGCTCGGCTTGTTAAGGTCTCGGTTCAATTCGACTTGTTTAGTAAACGAGCAGAGGTCGAGCTCGAATAAGCTTGGCTCATCAAGTTCGGCTCACTTATCTTTACTTAAATTATATAATAAATATATTATTTATATATTAAATAATATTAATAATATTATTATCTAAATAATTTTTTTAAAAAAATCTTATCAAGCCAAGCCGAGCCGAGCTCAAGCTCAGCAAAACTCGGCTCGGCTAGGCTCAACTCGACTCGTTTGGAGCCCTAGTTAGATGTAACTAAAAAGTAAAATATTTATAAAAAAATATTTTAAAAAATCAATTAATACACCAGAATATGAAAAATGTATTGAATTCTCTTTTTTTTTTATTTTATATTTTTGGTATTTAATGAATCTTCTAAAGGGTTTTTTCACAAATATTATATTTTTTAAGTGTATTTATGTTAGGTGTATCTAAAAATTTAAAAAAAAAAAAAAAGCTTAGAATATTAAAAAAATTCAATGAAAAAAAAAACACAAAAAATAAAAAAAATTTAATTTTTTGAAAAGAAAATCTTGAACAACCAAACCAAAAACACGTGACTTAGTGTGTATCTTCTCACGGAGTAATCAACAAAAAACATAAATTCAACAAAAATATGGAAAACTTAATTAGTTGTAAAGCTGATAGATTTCATGATTCGATTGCAAGAAATTTCAATTTAAGACATTCAAAATTTTGAAAAACTCCTACGATTTTAACGGAGTTGGAGTCATTCATATGCGGCTTGCATAGCAATGATTGTCGTGTGGCTCATGGTAACTATTTCGGACTTTATTTTCATCATTCAAACCGTTCAATTTTTAAAGAACATCGAGTTGAACATATCTGTAAAAAATAAGTTGATCGGATATTGATAGACCCTTCATCAACTCACATTTGTATTCAATTTAATACTTACATATTTATTTTTTATATATACAAATTCAAGTTGATGAAGGGTCTGTCACACCCCACTTTTTATGCCAATGGATACCATTACCAAATCCTTTATTATAACACAATTTCAGAGATCATGCATGGAAATTCAATACAATAACGAGTACTATTATTAAAGGTTCTCTCATTCGAATATCAAGAATGCAACATGAGTTAAAAATAAATAAATTGCCCGTAGGCTTACATCTTTTAAATTAAAAGAATAGCATTCTCCGTCGGCAGCTTCCGGCAACCCATATTGGACCGCCGACGGATTGCGGATAGGGCACGGCAGCGTCATGGGCGAACCTCTGTATCGAGCTCAGCGGGGACTCCAACCTCTTCGCTTGTCTCGGTTGCAACGATGAGTTTTGTAGCAGCGATCTTGAAGTTTGTGAGTTAAAATTTTAAGTTTTGTGAGTTTGATGCTCAATGTTGATGGGTTTTCCTATTTAATTTTCCCAATTTGATCGCTAATTGTTAATTTTTCCCATTGTGAAATTGGCTAATGAAGTCGAATATTACGTATGTATGTTTACATTGGTATGTTTATGCGTGTGTAAATGCGTTGACTGTTAACGGATAGAGAGGGAAATTGATTGGTTGGTGAATTATTTATTTATTTATTTTTAAATAATTATGAAGTCTGATGTAATTGGACCTGGTGATATCATTCTGTGTGTAGATTGATATGATTGTTGTGGGATAAATGATTGCAGATTCAAATCTGAAATATTTATGATACATCAATTGATTATTATCACTATTAGTTGTAACTGAATTTATGATGAAAGAAAAAATGCGTAGTGTATGGAAGAGCATCAAATTTTCGTGCTTTTTTGTACATGGCAATTTTCTTTTTGTCTATTTATTTAATTAATAACCAGTCTTTGGGACTACTAAGGCTAACTAAGATGCATATGTAACTTTTGGGTGGCCATGTAAGTTTTATTTAATTCCTCTTTCTAGCATATATTGATTGCACTTCTCTTGCTTTAGTCTTCTGTCTTGCTCAAATAGAGCAAATTCTGCTTGGCCTAGGCAAAACACTATAATTGAAGTGGTTCTTTATGCCTTGGAGTATGTGGGCATATTATTCTATGGAGTATTTTTGTGGGGAATCTGATTCGTTGACTGTTATCTCTGAGACATATATGTTCTTTTGATATGTGACATATATTTGAATTAAGTCTGCTATATTTGAAGGACTATTGCCATCATATCATTTGTGTTTGATCTTTTTATGCAACCTTTTTATGTCGTATTATAGGAGTTTTCTTATCTATCCATTTGTATTCAATATTTGATCTTTTTATGCAACCCCCTATGTAGGAGTTTCCTTAGCTATCTATTTATCCATATATCTAAGTATAAATTTATTTTCAATCATTGTAACAAACTAGTCAACTGCAATTAAAGCTTAAATTGTAACTTGATTCTGATATGTTAGTCGTTGTAAATTAGGTTCTGTAGACACTGTCTCACATGTGCGGTCTATACTTGAGAGGCCTTGCATGGTTGCCATGCATAATTCTACCTGGCCCAGCTTAAGTAAATCACACATCCAAGGCTTCACATCTAGTAGGAAGCTTGTTTCTTATCCAATTAAGCAGGAAGGAATGGTAGTATCATGTGTAAAGACATATGAAGTTACCCTGGCAGCTAAATCTGATGGTGAGTTGCTTTACTTAAAATTTATGTGCAGGTTTAGTCTATTTTGGTTAAAAAATGTTGTGCCACTCTAATCTTATGCACTATTATTATAGTCTCTTGATTTTAGCAAACATTTGATTTTATTTTTTATTTTTCCAAATCCCTTTCGTGATTACTAACAATTTCATTCTTAATAAAATAAAATAAAAAGTGAGACATTTGGTACATTGATGAATTTAAGTGTTTTTAGGTTTTTATTTGAAGTTGGGAGTTTGTTTTTACCCTTATTCTTACTAATTTGCTAGGTCTATGAGTAAAGAGTAGTCTAGGGAGTCTTTATTTTATTTAGATGTGTATTAGATATACACACATTTAATCGTATGGTATTACTGAGCATTTCATCTTTGCCTTAATATCCAAAAATTTGGAAACCATAATGGTGCAATTCCTTCAGATACCCGACCACAAGGATTGTTGGAGAAGAATTGTCTGGGAAATACAATATTCCCTAATGGATTTGAGGTGAGTTACCTTTTCAAAGCAGATACTCACTTACAACTTTGTGAGTCTACTTATTGAATTTCATTCATTGATGAATTCCATGAAGAAAACTTTTAACATTATGGAGTTGTTATTTACTATCCTTTCACGTATTTAAAAATAAATAAATTCTCAAATTTTTTTTTCCCTGAGCTTACTTCATACTTTTTTTGATTTGTACTCTTAACTTTTAACATTTTACTTGTTTTAAGTCATTATTTTCTTGGTTTTCGTTATAATTTTTTTTTTTTTGGATCTCCCAAATGATTAAGTCTTCTGTTCATTACAATTATTGTATTACACAGTGCTTGAGTTTGATTTTATTTTTTTCCTGTTTTGCACTTGATTCTCTTGCATGTCAGGTTTCTAGACTTCAAACAGCTCTTTGTGAGCAAACAAAAATCACAAAATTTAGCCAGT
The DNA here is from genome assembly GCA_030407325.1 of Camellia japonica. NCBI lineage: Eukaryota > Viridiplantae > Streptophyta > Magnoliopsida > Ericales > Theaceae > Camellia > Camellia japonica. Next base: position 156,098,685 of record JAPPVO010000002.1, read on the forward strand.
AGGGGTATGAAAGACTTCAAAATGTAATATTCTTAAGTTTATGGCTTTAGTATTTTTTCCCCATTCAATTTTAAATCTGTTATAGGACTTTATACTAATTTTATGATAATCAAATTACATGCTTTACTGTTCCACATTATTTTTTATTACACCTTGTGCTTATTAGATGTTTGAATATAGTTTTTCAACCATTAAGTTCACAAGAAATTTACATATTTTGATGTGCATGGTATATGTACTCATGTCAAACCGAGTTAGTCATTAAACAATTGCACTTACGTGAATCCCTTAAATTCTTTGTATTGATTTGATGTGTAAGATTTGTGATTGCATATCAATTTATTTGAATCGAGACACTCCAAAGTTTCCTTCTAATCTTAAGTAAACTTTTGTTATAAAGTTGGTTCCACATTAACACATATTATCTTGTGGAATTGTCAGGAAAAAGTTTTATGCCAGGTTTGTGTTGAGGGAGAGATTAGTGTAGTTCTACTTCCATGTGGGCATCCCATCCTTTGTGGGTATGTTCATCTACATTGTAAATAGAAGAAAACTGGAATCCATCAGAAGTTAGACCCTTTAGATAAGTACATCATTGCACATCAAAGCTAAATGACTGAAACCATAAACTCATTATATATATTTGTAGATGGCTTTTGGCATGGAGTTGTGGATATTCCTTTTTCTTCTACCGCTTTCTTATGATCTATTACAGCTATAACTTGTGTAATCTTCATGTTAAATATAATTCAGTTTAGGTGAATATTTTTCTTTGAACACTTATTAGTTATGCTGTGTTTTTCTTTGAATGTTTTGGCCTCAGGTTTTGTAGATCTTGTAATTGAGTTTGATCTTAAGGTGACTCTTCTCAAAGGCCTTAGATAGGAATTGACGAGCAGGTATCTTCTACACATTGATATATATATATATATATACACACACACGCATGTACACAATCACACATGTGGATGACGTTAAGGGCAAGTCTACTGAAAACCCATAATGGTCTTAAGAGGTTGAGAGTAAACCTACTGAAAACGTGGATATGTTATATTTGTTGTATGGGTTGTTGGTAGAAGTTGCGGGTGAACCTACGGAACTAGCACGATACTCCTAATTTGAAAACTAAGTAAAAAAATATATTTTTCCAACACTCAGGCTTGAAAACAGGCCATCATGGACCAAAATCGTGTAACAACCACAAGAAGACCCAGGGAACACCCTGAACACCTCGGGAGGGACCAATGTAAGTTGTGGAAACTTATGAAACTAGCACGGGACTCTACGCTTGAAAAATGCACTTTTCCAACACTTGGGCTTGAAAATAGGCAATCGAGGCCAAAATTTTGAAATAGCCATGAGAAGGCTTGGGGAACACTGCGAACACCTCGGGAGGGACCAATGTAAGCTATGAAAACTTACAGAACTAGAACGGGACTCCCAGTTTGAAAACTAAGTCTAAAAATGCACTTTTCCAATACTTAGGCTTGAAAATAGGCCATTGGAGGCCAAAATTGTGAAATAGCCTCCAGAAGGCCTGGGGAACACCCCGAATACCTTGGGAGGGACCAATGTAAGTTTTAAAAACTTACGGAACTAGCACGGGACTCCCGGTTTGAAAACTAAGTCGAAAAATACATTTTTCCAATACTCAGGCTTGAAAATGGGCCATCGAGGGCTAAAATCGTGAAACAACCACGAGAAGGCTTGGGGAACACCCTTAACATCTCGGAAGGGACCATTGTAACTTGTGAAAACTTACAGAACTAGCACGAGACTTCCAGTTTGAAAACTAAGTCAAAAAATCCACTTTTCTAACACTTAGGCTTGAAAATAGGCCATCGGAGGCCAAAATCATGTAACAGTCACGAGAAGGCCCGGGGAATACCCTGAACACCTCGGGAGGGACCAATGTAAGTTGTGGAAACTTACAGAACTAGCATGGGACTCCCGGTTTGAAAAATGCACTTTTCCAACACTTAGGCTTGAAAATAGGCCATCAGGGGCCAAAATCCTGAAACAGCCACAAGAAGGCCCGGGAAACACCCCGAACACCTCAGGAGGGACCAATGTAAGTTGTGGAAATTTATGGAACTAGCAAGGGACTCTCGGTTTGAAAACTAAGTCGAAAAATGTACTTTTCCAACAATTAGGCTTGAAAAATGTTAAATTGTATATTTGATTGACAAGATAATAATTGTCTTCCTTTTTCTTTTCTTTTTTTTTTTCTTGTTACAGATTGGAGATTAGATATGGACATGTTGGTAATCTGGAGAGCAGAAGCTTGCTCATTTTGTGTTTTTGTTAATATTACCTTACATGTATTTTGATTGCGTTATAAATTTTATATTTTTGTGAGTATTAGGAAACATGTTTGGTAATCCGCACTTGATGTTATATTTTTGTGGATATTAGGAGACATTTTTTTTGTAGATATTGGAGACGTGTTTGGTAATCCGTAGTTGATATTGTATTTTTATGAATATTATGAGACATTTCGACTGTGGTGTTTATGAAAATGAATAGATTTTTGTATTGATGTGTAATAGATATTTTATTGAACAGGTTATTAAAATGCGTAGGGAATTTTTAGTGAAAAGAGTTCCAAACAAATAATTTCTTCACATTTGCTGAATATTTCGTCGCTAAATTGAAATATTTGGCGACAAAATTTTTTGTCATTGAAGAATTTTGTTTTGTGCTCATTTTAGTGACGAATTTTTTTGTCACCTTAATCTACATCATTGGTGAGGATAAATTTCGTCACTAAAACCTCTATCTTCATATTTGGTGACGAAATATTTTATAGCCAAAACAATTAAAATACAATATTATCTAATTCTAGTGACGAAATTGATGTTATAGACGATGAAAAATGCAACATTTAGAGATGAAAAATTTCATTGCCAAAAATGAAAAATAGGCGACGAAACGATTTTTCGTCACCAGCTACTTTCAACGACAATGTAAAAATTATTTCGTTGTAGATCACATTAGTAACAAAAATTTGATGTTTGGAGACAAAATGAGTTTGTCACCAAACACCTTTTTTGTTGTAGTGTTTCACAAAGCGCATTACATTTTCTCCCACTTTCCGGACTTACACCTGGTTTGCCTTTTTAAAACATGTTCACAAGTGTTCGATGTCCTTCGCATTATTCACAATCTCAATACAGTACCTATGTCCAATTCCAACACATTCATATCTATACATATATACATCATACGAAAAGAAAAACAACAAGCAACCAACAACTATCTACTCAACAAATGAGACAACTCGACCTTTCTGAACCATAACCATCATAACCTATAAGATACACAGATACACTAAGACAATAATGATAAATAAGTTCAGCTCTACCTATCTTAAGCATGGTAAGCCAAGGATACACATTTTCATAACGAAATGCCAATTTACCAGACACAAGCTGGAAGGTAATAGTACCTCTGCCAATTTACCAAGCACCGCCTAGAAGGTAATGGTACCTCTGCCAAGTTCTCTAAGCGCTAGCTGAAAGGTACTGGTACCTCTCATTCTAAGCGCGACCAATTCTCCAGGCGCTAGCTAGAAGGTAATGGTACCTCTTATTTGAAGCGCAAGCGCATTTCCAACCATTACATAATTCAACAAATATAAATAACCCGAGTGTACTACAAACGTCTAATCTATTCAATATCACAACATCATCCTCCAACAATGACCAAGGACAAAACCTCTAAGCGTAAATATTTAAACACACATAATACAATAATCCGATGTTCACTTGATCTTAAGTCCCAACAATAATGATAATAACCATATTCAAAAGCTTTAAAATCCATCACGAGCATCAATTCTAGATTTACAATATGTCATGGCTTCTTTCTCTTATGAAAATCAACTCTTTTGTTTTCCAAGTTAACATGTTCAAATCTTTATCCAAAAGCTATCCTCTTTAATTTACAAAACTAAATCCATTCTCCTTGTTTTGCAAAACTAAAATCCATTCCTTTTGTTTTAGAAAACTAAAATCCATGAAAGTCAAAGCCATAGCTCAACTCAATTTAACATGATTAATCAAGAATAATTCCAATACCATGGTTAATTCACCCTTTTATCAATTAACACAATTACATAATCCATATAATCAAGTACAAAATATTACACAACTTTCTCTCATCTTTAATCCATTAAGTCTATGATATTAAATTAGATCTTTTTTTCCCTCTCAACATCAACATGCTAAACTACTCCCCAAAGAACCCAAACAACAATTTATATAATGATTTCCAACCCCCAAGTAACAAACCCTAATATTTCTCATATGATTTTTCAAAAAGAACTCCAATATACATGGCTTTTGTAGAGACCCTAATTTTTGTAATTACCATTAAATCCCTAACCTTGAGTTTATTTCAATAAAGCCCTTGAATTTTCGCTTAATTGCATTTTAAACCCTAGAATCGGGAAGTATCGCGGATTAATTCGAGTAAACCCTAATCGATCCCGTAGATTAATAATCACCTTTAAAACCATATTATTAATTATTAGACCCTATCATTATATATTAATCACTCTAAAATCTTAATTCCTGGTAATGCCGTTTTTGCTCGGTTTCTCGCATTTGTTTGCGCTTTAATTTAACGGGACCCGAATTTATTATTTTAACTATTTTCTAATGTTGGTATATTAATAACATATATCAAGGTTTCATAAATTTAGACTTGGTTCCTATATACTTTTATTTTATTTCATTCCAACCCTTAATTGTAATATTTTATTAATTAATGTACTTGTGGCTATTATATTATGTTTATAAATAAAAATATCTCATATTTATGTATATATATATATGTCTTGGAGCCCAAGTTGTTGACTATGTGATGGATGAAAGGGCCATAATGGCAACTTTGACAATTTGCACTTAGGGAACTTAGTCCCTAAGAAACCTTCCCAATCTTTTCTCTCTCTATATATATATATGCACACTTCTCCCCCTCATTATATACATTTTCAGCCATTCACTAGGAGTGAGAGAGAGTGATCTTGGAAAAAAAAGAGAGAGGGAGAGAGTGAGAGAGAAGAGGAGAAGAAAAGAAAGAATTGTGTTAGAGTCTTGTACAACAAAGGTAAACATACAACACCTCTTCTCTCAAGTTCTTTTACCACTTGTTTTTCCCCTCCAAATACATGCTATTTGTATATATTTGTTGTAGTCTAGGCCTACACTCTTGTATAAAGGTGTATTAATCAAGAAATGGTGTGCTTCTCTTTCTTTCTTAAATTTCCAGCAGCAAATCTTTTCCCTCTCTTGAATTTATTTTCCTATCAAAACTCCATAAACTCAAAATCTGTTTTTGTGGTCTAATATTTGGTATGTCTAGAGTATGTGGTAATTTTTGTAGGTCCTAAGGATGTGTTTTTATAACCTAAACAATTTTTTCTAAGTTTGTTACTCACAGAACCAGAAAAACAGTCAACTTTCTCTATTTTTTAAAATTCCAGAAAAAATAATCTTGAGCCCAATTTTATGTCAAACTCTTAATCTTGGTGTTATATTTTAACTAAAATTTGTTTGAACTCAAGAGAGTGAGGGGTTTGAGAGAAAAACCGATTTGCGTAACGATCAACGAATCTGGACAGATCTTGGTAATTCTGAATTATCTTAAAATATAAAATACCTATCCCACTTTCGTAAATTGAGTTTGAAACTAGACTTATTTATCTACAAACTCACATGAGGCTAGGTACTTAGGGCCAATAAAATTATTTTTTTCATAATTATTTTCAAACTGGTTCAAATCTGGAAATCTGGAAATTTATGTTAATATGCTCTTATTTGGTTTGCAACTCTTATATTCTATGTTTCTTGAATGTTTTAGTCTCGATATGTAATCTATGATAAATTGTAAATTTTCTTTACCATGAATAAATTACTTGTTGTTTAGTTTGGATTCGTAATTATATTGACCATGCTTTGCTATAACTGAGAACATAATGCACTTAATATAGGGGAAATCAAATGGGATGGTAATGGGTTGCGATCATTGTATTAAATTTTATGAGATAATGACGATGGATTCAAGAGTATGATATAGTGGAATGTGTTCCATTTTTGTGAAGTCTGCGCAAGTGTGCTTCCGAACCCTAACATGGCATGGAAGGTATTCTGGCTGCTTAACGAAAATGGGAGGCATAAGGGTGGCAGTGAGGGTCTCACAGAGGGAGAGTATCCCTGGAAGCCCGTTTCCTTGGGGCAGACCGTGATGTCACCACTTGGGTATGTAACCTAGGTGCGTGGGCATCATTGGTAATTGTGCGGTAAGCGACGCACTGGTGGTTATGCGGTAAGCGACGCATTGGTATTGTATTAACCAAGGGGGAGTCAGAATTGCCGTGGCCAGAGTTAGTGGTTGGGTAGGAACGGCATTCCGCGGGGAGTTGCCTAGAACTAACTAAATTGACTATTATTCATGAGAACTGAAATTTAATTATAATCTTTGCTTGATTATTGCTTTCGCTGTATGTTATGACCATGCCGTTATGTTACTTGTGTATTTGGAATGGGAAAAGGGTCGGGGGTGTGTGGTTTACTGGGCATTCCAAGCTCATGGCGTTTTTATGCCAGGTGAAGGCGAGTTTTACACCAAGAACGGAATCCCTAAAAGCTTTGTGGAACTGTGGCTACCTTAGAAATTAGATTGTATATTTCCTGTATTTTGGATAATCTTTTTGTATCAATGAACCGATATGTATTTAAAGACTTGAAGAATTTTATCTGTAACTATTATTAATATTTTATTTTAGTGTAATTATTTGCATTTTGTGCTTAAAAATGATGTGTATCCTCTAGTTAAACCCCGGTGCATCGCTGTATTATATTATCAAAATTTGGGGTGTCACAACTTGGTATCAGAGCTTAGGTTCAACCCTTACCCACGCATTTCGACTTGCAATTAGAAACAACCTTGCTACCGACTATATTACATTATGATAACACTACTTAGTCTAGAAACTAGAAGATGTCAAAAATTAAAATTTTCTCAACCAACCCTAGGACATTTCTTCAAATTTCAGGCATGGCAATGTGAATTCGTGAAAGCATGCAGCCGAGCGTCGACGATTCTACTATTGGTACCAGGTGCTGAAGAAAGCCTTTTAGATAAGGGCAGTGGAACTAGAATTTCATAATAAACAAAGGAAATGTTAAGTTCAATCAGCGAACAAAAACATGCAGTTGCCCCAAAGCGACCAAGAGTGGTGATGGAGTCAATGGTTGAGTAAGACTACCTGCGGTGCTTATTAAGTGTTACTTGGATTATGTTTCGAGTAGAGCATTTCACTTTAGTAATTTCCTTGACTAACCGCATTAACGAAACCCTAACCTGCACTTAACTGTGCATTTGGCAGATGGTGAACCATACAAGAGCAAACAAATACGTAGGCAACAACAACGCCACCAACCACAATGATGATGCCAATTTAAATAGGAATGGGGCACCTGGGGTCAACAATCACGATCACGCCCCTACCTCTGCTGCCGACTTACCCGGGAATGTCGGAAATCAAATTTTGGAAGAATTAGGAAGGCTGAGGAGAACGCGTCAGAATGAGAGAACACATCTATTCTCTGAGTTTCGCAAACAGAGACCGCCGATCTTCACTAGCGAACCCGATCCTAAAATTGCTGAAAATTGGATCCGACAAATTGAAAAGATGTTCAACACGATGGGAATAACTGAACACGTTGATAGGATTGATCTAGCAGTTTACCAACTAGAAGGGGAAGCAGATCATTGGTGGGCCTTGATTCGGGAATCCAGGGACATCACCGCAATGACGTGGGCGCAGTTTAAGGAGTTATTTTTTAGGAAGTACTTTCCAAACACAGTCAAACAAGAAAGAATTCGTGAATTTCTAAACCTAGAACAAGGCACGATGACGGTGACCCAATACGTGGCAAAGTTCGAGGAGTTGGCGCGTTATGCGACTCGATACGTAGAAAACGATGAAGACAAAGCACGAAAATTTGAATGGGGTCTAGACCCTACAATTCAAGGAAGAGTTTTGCCCATGCGACTTTCCACTTTTGCAGATGTGGTTGACACAGCACTTGATTCAGAACGGGAGGTGGCAGATTCCAAGAGGATTTGGAGTTTGAGGAAAGAAAACAATCATTCCAATGTGGGACCTGAAAGAAAAAGTCGAAGGCATGCAGCATAGAAGCCGTATTCTAAGGAACTCCAACAACCCCAACAATTGCAGCAGCAAAATCTAAAGGAGAGTTTTCAAACAAGGCCAGCTGGGTTGATCCAGTGCTATCATCACTACAAGAAATTGAATTTTTTGCAACGCAACAAATATGTTGCTAAAAGGGAAAATTCGTTGGCAAAGAGTTTTGCCAACACACAAAGCTACGTTGGCAACCCGTAGGCAAAGTGAGTCGCAAAAGTTTTTGCCGACGAAATTATCATTGCGTTGGTAAAAGTAATACCTTTAGCGACGAACATAGTCGTCGTTAAAAGCCTTCATCCATCGTTGGCAATTTACCTTGCGTCGGTAAAAGTCATTCAAATATGATAATTGTGTGGCACTTTTCACGACACAAATTTGCATGGGCAAAAATATACTTTTAGCAACAAAATATGCGTCGGCAAAAGTAAACTTTTGGCGACACATTTACGTCGGTAAATGTCGACATTTGCCTACGATTGTTTGTCGATAAAAGCTTCACTTTTGGCAACGACAAACTAGCATTGGCAAAAAATACACTTTTAGCAACACAATATGAGTGGGCAAAAGTAAACTTTTGGCAACACATTTACGTCGGTAATATTGCCATTTGCCGACGATTTGTTTGTCGATAAAGGTTTACTTTTGGCAACGATAAATTGGGCATTGACTAAAATACACTTCTAGCAACACAATATGAGTGGGCAAAAATAAACTTTTGGCGACACATTTACCAATAAAAATAATTGAAAATAATTTATATATTTTTATAAGATTTACAGATTTACAAGAGGCATCCCTCAGGCACCACTATTACAAACTAATAACATTGACAGGAAATCACCTAAAGTTGATGTGCAAGCAAAAAAAACACTGCTGATACTGCTTTTAGAAGCAATGTATAAAACCTAAAAGGGTAAACTCACTAAAATACCCAAATACATCCAAATTGTGAACCCACAGTAGAAACATCAGATAACAAAATGAAAACATGAAACTAACAAAGATAGGCAAAACGACACGACAAATCACCCACAAACTTATGCAGCAAACCAGCATCCAGTAGCAGCCGCGTCACAACAACATTGCAGCTGCAGCGGCCCAACAAGCATCAGCCACCAGGGCAACGGTAGCAGCAGACCAACAGCTGCAGCAGACCAGCAAGCAGCAGCATCAGCCACCAGCAAAAAAGAGGATCTGGTAGCAGCCTCTATTGATCAATGACAACTTAAAACAAAGACCAATTAGCTTTTTTGCCCTCTCTCATATTCCTGTGTTGTTTGGTCCCAAACCTGCAAACAACCTGTACAACACCCTCTGAAGCACTTAGCAAAGGAAAACAAAAAAGGATATCCCAAAAAATCTAAATCTTTAAACAAACAAACTCATATATTTGTCCATATTAAAACTATTCCCAGAAAGCAGACAATAAAATTCGTTGATTGTTCATGTAAGCATAATTTCCCAATTTCAAAAAGTGCACATCCCTAACCTTTATCACAAATGCATTATGAATTGGCAACCAATAGCAACCCACTGCATCGATATGTACTAAGATATATCACATTTACAAAGTAATTGAAAAACTCTAGGGCTGAAGTTAAAGTAACCCAACAAAGATTTGATTAAAATCCATTACAATTCAAGGACATGCCCCCAGCCATGATTTTAAGATTTCACAAGGACAACCACTCCGAGCCTAGCAGCACTCATTTACACAATACTGAAAAACTCTAGGGCTGAAGTTAAAGTAACCCAACAGAGATTTGATTAAATCCATTACAATTCAAGGACATGCCTCCAGCCATGATTTAAGATTTCACAAGGACAACCACTCCGAGCCTAGCAGCACTCATGTGGTACCTAATGTTTTTTTAATATTATTTCCCAGTTGTTACCAGAGTTCAAAATCTCGTTTCCACTACTATTGCATTCATCTTAACTATTTCACACTATAAACCCCTAATATCGAATCCTGGCTTGCACACTTTTTTTTTTCTTCTGAAAAGTATTGCACACACAATTTATTGTATTGTTTGACAACCCCCACAGGGAACCTACTAGTTCTGGTAGTTAGTGCCTTGCCAATTACTATTTATTTTTATTTTTTTGGAGCCTAGGTCTTACATTTGATTGGTTGAGATCATGTGCTAACCTACTTGACACATGTTCTTAAACATTCATGCATTTCTCCTACGCCTTCTTTATTTTTTATTTTTATTCATGAATGTTTGACATACTAAGTAGTACTCAATTAATTTACATCAATAAACTATTTTTGCTGATAAAGAAAAAAAAGGCTTGTAACAGGGGACTAAATTACCAATCCAATAAGTGTAAAGACTACCAAACTAAGAACAGATAGATGGAATTACCAATAAGTGTTTGTGCAAGGCTGTTATTCTCAAGGTAGTTGTAGACCAAAATTCTATGATCTTCATCCACGCAACAGCCATAGAGCTTGACTAAATTTTAGTGCTCTATATCTGAAATCACTCTAATCTCTGTCAAGAACTCCTTTACTCCTTGACTTGATTCAGGTGAAAGAACCTTTATAGCAGCAATATTCCGTTTTTAAGCCATCCCTAACCATCAATAAGCAAATTTTATTGAAAACAAGGTGTTAGTCTACAGAAGCAAGACCATAAATTAGTATTTTATTATATGATGATAAAGTAAGCATTCTTGTGGAAATATGTCAACCAATATACGCCTATTACCTTATGATCCATGCTTTCTAGAGCTAGCAGGGCATCGTCTTGACTAGTGTACTGAATAAAAGCATACCCCTTTGACCTCTTCACCTTTTCATCCATAACAAGCTTAACTGTCAGTGCAACTAGATAGAATTAGCAAACTTGAAGCATGTAATGGAACAAATAGGTAGACAGGACACTTTCTTTTTCTTCTTTCATGAACCAAGGAAAAAATATATGATTAAGAAGTGCATCTTTATCCAACTCCGCACAGAAAACTGCTGCAAAATGAACTCCCAATCCTAATACAATACCGGACCAGTAGTGCAGCAGAACATCAAAACCAGACTCTCTCAGCACTGCCTCACTCCATTTTGTAATCCGAGAGCATAACAAAACAAATCAGCAATGATGCACAAAACAGATCAACACAGGCTGTAGTACAGATCAGCAATAACAAGCTCTAGTATAAGCAGAAGAACAGCACAGCAAAAGCAAGGCCAATTTGTCACATTCAAGAATCAAAAAAATCAACAATGTGCAGTGTGCAAGCAAACACACCATATCAATGGCAAATTTTCAATTTCACCAAATAGCCACAGATTATACTTTAAAATAAGAGCAAGTATAACCCAGCTGATAATCCCATATCTCATCTACCATCCCAAAACTAGGCTATTACCCAAAACATGCATGACACTAGTGTAGTCCCCATTAAAGTGAAAAAAATATATATTATCCAAAAGCATCTTATTATGATTAGAAAATAAAGCCACAACCACTACAAGAATATTATATAAGAGCTCAGACGAATGAGATGAACAGGCATACCTGGAGAAAGATAGGAAGCAATGGTTGAAGAGCTTTAGGGAGACATAATCCAGGTATAAGAACTGGCCCTCCCTGCATGCAAGAAAAAGATTAATTTGAGGATGCCCCAAAAAAATTAGGCCCAAGGAAATTATAGTGATTATGGTTCACAGTGTCATCTACGAGTGATTATTTATACTGCAATAAAACCATACTAACCTTCCTTTTCCTACGCTCTTTATCTCTGGATGTAGAAACTGCATCACGAACTAACTTTATATATGAAGGAAGGACTTCCTTAGGAACTGAGCCGACAACTCTAGACAAAGCTTCCCAAGCAACCTGTTGAACAAATGGTAAGAAACAACATGCACCACAGAGGAGCAAAAGAAAACCACAGATTATTTATATGGAATTACCACAACTGTAGCTGAATCTGAATCACTGAGCAAAACAATCAGGGTGGTTATCACATTCGGAGCTTCATCAACCAAATATAACTTGCTATTTTTTAAGAAGTATCCAAGCAGATATGAAGAACTTCGTCTAATTGAAGCCTGCAACCAAAAAACAGTCACAAAAGAGAGATGGACAGAGAGGATGAAAACAATATTAACCAAAAAATTCAGCAAAAACATACCTGATGACCACCAACCCCTTTAAGAAGTTCTGATATCACTGGTTCTATGCCTTCCTCATCAATGACTAAGACAACAGTCTCTGCAGCCTTCTTTGCCAACTTTTGGACTTCCTAAATTTTCAAAGAGCACCGGAGAATTATTGATTACCACAGTAAAAGGATTAAAATAAAGCAAGAAATATAAAATGATATCAAAAACAAGTACTACCAAAACAAGTTATAATTATAGAGTTTCATACCATGTTATCATCATCCATTGCAGTGAGTAAAGCTGGAACGACAGTACTGAGGTGGAAGTCCAAACCAGGACCTGACCTCAGCTAGAGCTCCCAAAGCATGTGCATTGAAGGCCCTGGACACATATCCAAAGGTGTCAGCCAAAAAAAATAGAATTAAAAACTGTATTAGTTTACCAAAAATGGAGGTCTATATGCATACCAAAGAAGAGGATGGACCAGCTTGGGCAAGATATAGGCAAAACAGCAGCAGTCCTGACACTGAAGTTGACATGCAAAGAAATTTAAGGACCGCAAAACAGCTGAAAAACAACAAGAAGTCCAGCATTTAATCTAAGAAGTGGAATATCTTACTTTAAGATTTGTTTGAGGCCATCAAGGGCAGTATCAGAGGTTTCATCATCCTCCAAAGCATGCAAGAGTGTTGGGACAATCTCATCAATTGCTTCCTCAAATTGTCAAACATGAGGGACCCACTTCTATTTTGAATAATTCAATAACTTGCATACTTGCTGAGATCACTTCATATCAAATAACCCATGAACCCTGTTAAGTTTCAACAAATCATCTTGCATTCATGCTTTTGAACTGATGCATTTATTTATTACTTGTCAGGTTCATCAAATCCTATGCTAATTCACTCACCAAAGCAAATGCCATAACTAACTTTTTACTGTTTTGACAAAGAAATTGGACTGCACTAGAGAGGTGGCTAACTTTTTAAAAGAAAAAGAAAAAAAAAAAAAAAAACCCTGCATTTACAAAGCCGAAACACTAGCACTTTTAACTGCGACCTTCGTGTCTTAACACCAACTAATCATCAGGAACCAAGGTTTCCTTTGCTTCATATATCTCTAGACCCAAACAATATAGTTGTTCACTAAATGACACATGCAGTCGTGCAGCATTTGATGGTTCCATTATTTATCTATTTTTTCCAAGCAAGGATAAAAAATAGTAAAAAAAGCCTGTCACTATCCTAAGTTTTTGATCCCTCAAATAACCGAGTTCCAAAAAATGAGTTCCCAGCATATGTCTACACAACCTATCAATCTTTCTTCAAATGAAAGAACAAATCTCGAAACCCCACACAAGCAAACAAACACATAAACTCTCTTCAAAGAGAATAGCAACAAAATTAAGGCTTCAAGCACGCCAAGTAGAAACCAAAACTTTTTTTTTTTCCTATTCCTATGCTACAATAAATAAGAAGCAACAAATTTAAACATCTGATCTCTAAGTTGTAATCCAGCACAGGGATCAACAATGTTCAAAAAAAAAAAACACTTATGCTACTTCTCTTAGAATAGGGCCCTTTTTTTAGGGGAGTCCCCTATATCTGATAGTCCGCAAGCACATATTAGAGAAATGTTCAAATGTCCCATCACCCAAAACATAGATAAATCAAGAGTCTTGCTTGAGACCCATAAAGTCACCCACAATTACGTGGCACGCATTCTGACAAAGGTATTAATTTTACAGGAATCAACAGAATCCATGTAGCAATCCACTCATTGTGGTAAATTTAAGGTTGAGATTTTAGGGATTTCAAGCTTTTTCTCATTCTAAATTGTTTATTAGAAAAAACAAAACAATCCAAATATACCCAAAATAGATCATTTTCATTGCATTCCTCTTAAAATATAGTTAGCAGAACCTAGAAGTCCTTCAAATGTCGTGAATGTCATATCGCCAGCCTTAAACCGTTGTTCTCTGTATGAGAAATAAAGAGAAATATATATAAATATATTAAAAAAATTCAATCTTCAATTAAGAGAGGCAAGATCATGTCCATGAATCAAAAGTCCCAACAAATCATATACGAAAAATTCATATACATGGTAAGAGTACGAGTGTATTACCGTTTTCAAGGAGAATCAGCTGCGAATAAAGAAAATTCATGAGAAAACAATGCTTCTAAAAAGCAATCAAACTTTAATAAACAAATAACATAGAAATCGATATATATATATTTATATGTATAGAGAGATCAAGAGCTTACCATATTCGGGGGACTAAGAACCCTAATCGCAAGAGGGTTTGCTGAATGGGGGAGTGGGAGAGAGGCCCTTCTAGGTCAAGCGTTCTTCTAAGGTGCGGGGGAGCTAATTTGGTACGCTTGGGCGTTGGTTTGCTCGTTGTGGAACTCTGCTCCCAATGTAGCAATTGATTAGGTTTCTTTTAATTTCAAACTAAACTTGAGATAATTTAAAGGGAAAAATTATTTGTTGATTCTGGGGCGTGACGTGACTATGTCCTAGGCTAATCATAAATTTCTATTTCTCTTTATATTTCTCAATCACTCAATATAAAATCATAAACTTCATCCTTTTATCAATTACAATTATGTAGACCTCCACGTGGCGCTGCTCTAGACTAACCAATAACTTCTCATTTAAAGATGTCATTATCAGTCTCGTTTTGATATTCAAATTTTTATTTTGTAAATCTCTCCATGTATATCATTTATAGAAAAAAAAATTAATTTGATAATTGTAATTTTTTTTTTTTTTTTTGTCATACTTATCTTGAAAAAAATGAACGATGAATAAATTATTTAAGATAGACCATTAATTTTTTAAAGATAAACATTATAAAATGAAATTTACTATGATTATACATAAAATGCCCTCTACAAAATGAACGGTTTAAATTGTTAAAATAAGACTTACGATAGTCTTACTAGCCTTCAAATTCAAATTTAAACTTAAACTTAAGAGACGCCTAACAATGCAGAAGTACTAGATATTCAAAAAATATTACTGAGAAAATATAATCAATAATCTATTTCATAGGTGAGGCTCACATCTTAATAATTTCAAATTTACACCACATACTCACTTTTGAAATAAAATTAAGAATAAATTTTCATAATGCATAGCATTTTTGGTTTGGAATCGAAGGTTGAACATATATACTTGTTTACAGTTAACAATAGGGGTGTACACAGATCGAATTGGTCCATTTTAAAGTAAACCAGAAGCTGAACCGTTTTTTACAGTTTCAAAAAAATTAGAACTATAATCGAACCGTCAACCTGTGAAATCAAACCAAAACCAAACAATAGAAAGTAGTTTTGGTTCGGTTCAGTCAATAAATGCAATAAAAAAGCACTAAGCCTATGTAACTGAGTATGCCCTTTCAAATTGTCCCTATTGTAATGGAAATTCTTTAATTCAAGATGTAATTTATATAGTTTGTACTCTTTATCAGCTAGGTATTTAGATTTATTACTCTTAATTTTATTTGTTCAATTAAAAAATTGAATAACCAAACAGACGGGGAAAAGTAAACCAAAAGCCAAAAAGAAAAGGCAAAAGGTTAATTTCTTTCCAAGTACCGAAAAAGCCTATTAAAGAATAGAATGCGAGAAAAACTTTGCTCTGACCAAAACCTAATCCCAAATTCTCATCAGAGTGTGGTAAAGAAATAAATGAAAGATAATCAAATTAAATGAATTTAAACACCTTAAATAACAAAAAAAATATATTATAATTACACGAAATCGACAGAGTCATGGAGGTTGATGACAGACCTTAATTTATCAAAATGCAGCGTACATACAGGCATTGCAATTTCACATTAAAAGCACTGAGGTTTCCGGAAAAGCTATATAAATAATAATAATAATAATAATAATAATAATAATAATAATAAGATCAAACAAAGGTGCGAAAGCAGATTGAATTTGAGCTAAGATGCATGTATCAACATGAAACGAATGCACAACAATTTGTCTAATTAAAATCATAACACTTCTCATCTAACGATCAAACAAAAACTAATTAGCAGAGAACTAAAAAATAAATACAAAAAAAAAAAACTAGAATCGAATTATCTTTGAATCTGAACTAAGATGCATATATCAACATGAAATGAAAACTCGTCAATTTGTCCAATTAGATCATAAGACTTCATCTAACTATCAAACAAAGAATTAGACAAAAAATGCTAACTAGAATAGAACTTTATCTTTTGTCTAATTAGATCATAACACTTCTAATTAGCAAAGAATGAAACAAAAAAGCTAACTAGAATCGAATTTATAATAGCAAAATACAAATGAAATCAAGCACAGCATTACTTTAATTACCTAACATTGAGAATGCGAGGCTCGAGAAAATCATGTATGATTGGAGGCAATCAAATAGGGGATCCAGATCATGAGGTGTTCTTCAAAATAGAGATATAATGGCGAGAACATATTGAGGTCGGAGATTGGAATTTGCACCATGGACAACTAATAATCACTAGTAAGAAGAGAAGAGACATCCACAATCAGATTGCTGAAGCAGAAAGTGCAGAAGGTGTGAAAGTGGATGGGTCGATTTGGGGGTGGGTTTGCTTGAAGGTATGCGAAAAATACCCTAGAGGCCAAAATTGGGGGAATAGAGATAGAGATACAAAGATACACAGAGAGAGAGAGAGAGAGAGAGAGAGAGAGAGGAGATACTTGGGGGTAGTGCTCCAATGGTGGATCGTAATGTGAGATAAGAAGAGAATGGTTGCTGGTTTGCGATGGTGACATCAATGGCGGTGGTGGTCGTCGAGACAATGGTGAGCGGCGGTGGCCATGCGATGATGTGCGACGATGGACGATTGACGGACACTATGTGGTCCTGTGCGACATTAAGATGAGCAACGGTGGCTTCGACATTGATGCTCTACCCTTGCCGGTGGGATGGGAGTGATTCTGAGTCACACAAAGATAGAAGATACAGATAAAGAGAGACTTGAGCGTGAAAATGAAAAGAAAAATCAGAGGCACCAAGATATCATAAAATTTGGGGATTTTGGGCACCAAGGGCTTGACAAAAAGGAGGGTTTATTTTTATTTATTTTTATTTTGTTTTTATTTTTATTTTTATTTTTGTCTATTAGCGACCGCACAACAAAGGCTATGGCCAAAAAAAAAAATTTACCTTTTTTTTCTCTTTTTGATTCAGTAATTGCCGTTGCAAAAAGTGATTATTAGCGACAAGATATTAATCGTTGCAAAAAGTTACTTTTTGCGACGAATAATTATGCTGTCGCAGAAGATTCTATGTCATATACCTATTTTTCTAGTAGTGTAATAAGTAATTTTTATTTTTTCACCCAATTTTTTTTTGTTTTTTAGAAAAAGAAAATTTGAAACTATTTCTGAAAATAAACCAAATATATTGAAATTGATAATCTAACCACATTCGTTGGAAAAATTTAAATTATCTCGAATTAGCCATCTCAACTTAAGAATATGATTGGGTTTGATGGTTCATTTTTATCTAATTAATGATCACTTATTTTAACTAAATATTTAAAACTCTTTCAAAAGTTATAATAAAAACACAAACCACTAAATCACTTCATTTTACTGGCAAAACTTTTACCAACGAATAGCGTTATCGTCGCTAAATATTTAACTCTTTGCCCACGCCAACTTGTCGTCGCCAAAAGTAATCACACTAATAGCAACGCTCATTGTGTTGCTAAAAAATAAGCCTCGTAGCTAAAATTTTTAAAATTTTGGCGCCAACCAATAATTTTGGCGCTAAGTGAATGTTATGGCTTTTTAGCGACGGTAGTAAATTGCGTCGCTAAAGGACTACTTTTACCAACGAAATTCATCACTGTGTTGCCAAAAATATACTTTTAGCTATGAAAAATTGACGTCGTCGCCAAAAGTAGTTGCCAAAAGTGCAATTTCTTGTAGTGATTGTCAACAGATGGGACACAGGAGGTTTGAATGCCCCCAATTGGCCGGAAATCGAGGAGAACGCTCGGGAGCAAATATGCAGGTTATTGGCGGGCAGCAACCATGGGTAACTAAGTCGAGAGCTACTAGGCAACAAAATTACAAGGCGGAGAGCAATCAGAAATCTGGGTCGGTTAACAATCAAAGGCCAACAGGCAGAATATTTGCACTGCAAGGAGAAGAAAATGAACATCTCACTAAGCAGTATCTTGAGGAAGAGCAGTGCACCACATATGAACCCAAGGAACCGCACTTCGAGCCATGGCTAACTTAGGAAAAATATAATTAGGATATTAGTTATAACTCTTTGGATGACCTTTTGTAAAATATATATAGACGATGTAAATTTTTCCTTTTGTTAATATAGTTTTAGAACTCTTGAGTACATGCTTTATTCATCGTATTCTTTCGTTTCGTCTTTCTATGTGGATGCAAACCTTTAAGAATTGTTTATGCGTTTGATTTTCAATCTCCAAGGCATGAATAGGTCCAAATATAAATCATCTTGGACACAGATTGACTGTTTGTACACCAATCGTGATCGATGGCAACTAGAAGAATGAGACGAGTTACACATTCATTGGGACGCTTTTATTGTTTAAGGGGGATAGACCAACTTCCCTGGTTATCACCAATCAACGAACGTAATGACACCAAAAATCTAGAGAACGATCATCAGGATACATTCATAGTAAATACGGGGAACGACATCATTACCTATACAACGGGTAGTCTAAAATTTTTGCAAAAAAAAAAAATATAATAATAAATAAATGATTAAAATATGTTGTCAGAATCTACCTGGAAGCACAATAAGGCAATGCGGGTAAATTATCCACAACTTTTCGACTACTTAGAATTTCGAGGACGAAATTTGTTAAGGGGGATAGGTTGTAGAGACTCTAATTTTTAATTACCATTAAATCCCTAACCTTGAGTTTATTTCAATAAAGCCCTTGAATTTTCGCTTAATTGCATTTTAAACCCTAGAATCGGGAAGCATCGCGGATTAATTCGAGTAAACCCTAATCGATCCCGTAGATTATAATCACCTTTAAAACAATATTATTAATTATTGACCCTATCATTATATATTAATCACTCTAAAATCTTAATTCCTAGTAATGCCGTTTTTGCTCGGTTTCTCGCATTTGTTTGCGCTTTAATTTAACGGGACCCGAATTTATTATTTTAACTATTTTCTAATGTTGGTATATTAATAATATATCAAGGTTTCATAAATTTAGACTTGGTTCCTATATACTTTTATTTTATTTCATTCCAACCCTTAATTGTAATATTTTATTAATTATGTACTTGTGGCTATTATATTATGTTTATAAATAAAAATATCTCATATAATATATATATATATATGTCTTGGAGCCCAAGTTGTTGACTATGTGATGGATGAAAGGGCCATAATGGCAACTTTGACAATTTGCACTTAGGGAACTTAGTCCCTAAGAAACCTTCCCAATCTTTCTCTCTCTATATATATATGCACACTTCTCCCCCTCATTATATACATTTTCAGCCATTCACTAGAGGAGTGAGAGAGCGATCTTGGAAAAAAAAAAGAGAGAGGGAGAGTGAGAGAGAAGAGGAGAAAAAGGAAGAATTTGTTAGAGTCTTGTACAACAAAGGTAAAACATACAACACCTCTTCTCTCAAGTTCTCTTACCACTTGTTTTTTCCCCCTCCAAATACATGCTATTTGTATATATTTGTTGTAGTCTAGGCCTACACTCTTGTATAAAGGTGTATTAATCAAGAAATGGTGCGCTTCTCTTTCTTGCTTAAATTTCTAGCAGCAAATCTTTTCCCTCTCTTGAATTTATTTTCCTATCAAAACTCCATAAACTCAAAATCTGTTTTTATGGCCTAATATTTGGTATGTCTAGAGTATGTGGTAATTTTTGTAGGTCCTAAGGATGTGTTTTTATAACCTAAACAAGTTTTCTAAGTTTGTTACTCACAGAACCAGAAAAACAGTCAACTTTCTCTATTTTTATAAAATTCCAGAAAAATAATCTTGAGCCCAATTTTATGTCAAAATCTTAATCTTGGTGTTATATTTTAACTAAAATTTGTTTGAACTCAAGAGAGTGAGGGGTTTGAGAGAAAAACCGATTTGTGTAACGATCAACGAATCTGGACAGATCTTGGTAATTCTGAATTATCTTAAAATATAAAATACCTATCCCACTTTCGTAAATTGAATTTGAAACTAGACTTATTTATCTACAAACTCACATGAGGCCAGGTACTTAGGGCCAATAAAAGTATTTTTTTCATAATTATTTTCAAACTGGTTCAAATATGGAAATCTGGAAATTTATGTTAATATGCTCTTATTTGGTTTGCAACTCTTATATTCTATGTTTCTTGAATGTTTTAGTCTCGATATGTAATCTATGATAAATTGTAAATTTTCTTTACCATGAATAAATTACTTGTTGTTTAGTTTGGATTCGTAATTATATTGACCATGCTTTGCTATAACTAAGAACATAATGCACTTATAAAGGGAAAATCAAATGGGATGGTAATGGGTTGCGATCATTGTATTAAATTTTATGAGATAATGAACGATGGATTCAAGAGTATGATATAGTGGAATGTATTCCATTTTTGTGAAGTCTTGCGCAAGTGTGCTTCCGAACCCTAACATGGCACGGGAGGTATTCTGGCTGCTTAACGAAAATGGGAGGCATAAGGGTGGCAGTGAGGGTCTCACACAGGGAGAGTATCCCTGGAAGCCCATTTCCATGGGGCAGACCGTGACGTCACCACTTGGGTATGTAACCTAGGTGCGTGGGCATCATTGGTAATTGTGCGGTAAGCGACGCACTGGTGGTTATGCGGTAAGCGACGCATTGGTATTGTATTAACCAATGGGGAGTCAGAATTGCCCGTGACCAGAGTTAGTGGTTGGGTAGGAACGGCATTCCGCGGGGAGTTGCCTAGAACTAACTAAAATTGACTATTATTCATGAGAACTGAAATTTAATTATAATCTCTGCTTGATTATTGCTTTCGCTATATGTTATGACCGTGCCGTTATGTTACTTGTGTATTTGGAATGGGAAAAGGGTCACGGTGTGTGTGTTTACTGGGCATTCCAAGCTCATGGCGTTTTATGCCAGGTGAAGGCGAGTTTTACACCAAGAACAGAATCCCTAAAAGCTTTGTGGAACCGTGGCTGCCTTAGAAATTAGATTGTATATTTCCTGTATTTTGGATAATCTTTTTGTATCAATGAACCGATATGTATTTAAAGACTTGAAGAATTTTATCTGTAAGTATTATTAATATTTTATTTTAGTGTAATTATTTGTATTTTGTGCTTAAAAATGATGTGTATCCTCTAGTTAAACCCCGGTGCATTGTTGTATTATATTATCAAAATTTGGGGCGTCACAGCTTTTATGCAGAAAAATCTACCACATATGTATTTATAGACAAAGTATTGAAGAGGAGCAAGAAATCCCTACCTTTTGAAGCGAAGAGGAGACAACTAAAAAATCACCGGTGATAAAACCACGAACTACTCGGATCAATAGAAAGCTCTTGACAAGATCTGCAACCTTTTCCAAAGGACCAAGGTGAAAAGATGGCTCTAGGCGAGTAGATTTGAAGATCTATGTGTGAAAAAATTAAGTTTAGAAAGAGAAGAACGGAGTCACGGTTTGAGAGGAAAAGTGAAGGAAAAGTAATGAGAGGAAAGTGTTTTGGAACCTATTTATAGTGGCTAGGCACTAATAGAATAATAGCCCCAAAGTCAAATGAAAAGAAAAAGTCAAAAACCTCCAAAAAGTAGGGCCCAAACCGACCCAAAAATCAAAAAATTATATACAAGGGTCTACCCTTCAGACAGAGGTGTCAACCCTTCAGGAAGCAAAGGTGAGACACTAATGTGTAGCAAGCAAGGGTCGACCCTTGGAACCCCTAGTGTCGACCCTAAATTTTAGCAATCAATTCCAAATTCAGCAATAGATAAGGGTTGACCCTTTCTAGACCGGCGTTGACCCTTGAGGCCAACAAAAAAAGACAAGTGTTGATACCACCAAGACTGGTGTCAATCCCAGAATAAGATTTCTAAGTTCCTAAACAACTTTTCAACATAAACAAACATGAACGAATAATTCCAACAAGTTTAAATCGATTTGTACTCCTCTAAAATCAAGATACAACAACAACGAAGATTCCCAAAATAAAATAAAGAATTCCAATACACTTTCCAAAAGTTTTAAAGGATACAAGTGCTACAAGTCTATTGATATCCGATCAACTTGATTTTTTTACAGATATGTTCTACTCGATATTCTTTAAAAATTGAACTATTCGGATGCTAAAAATAAAGTCTGAAATAATTCCCATGAACCGCACAACAGTCACTGCTGTGCAAGTCGCACAATAGTGACCCCTGATCTGATTTTAACTATGGTATAAGAGATTTCAATTTCGATTGTTACTTGAGAAACGATAGCTTCAGCTTCTCGAACCCTCGAGAGTCGTAAGTGGAAATTGGCCGCTTTTACACTCAGTTTGGATCGTGAGAGGAGGTGAGAAAATAAATGATTATGATTTCTCATCTAATTGAGAAAAGAAAAGAAAAGAAATAATTATGGTTTCTCACCATATGTTTAGATGAATAAGAAAAGAGAATGTTGTTTCTCATGTATTTTGTTTGGATAGAGTAAATAAGAGACAAAAAGGAAAATGTTGTATTTTATTTTACCAAAATAACTTTCCATAATAATAACCTATGTTTTTCCATAACGATAATCTTGGTATTTTAGAAAATTTTCATTAAATCCAATTCCTTTTTTACCAAATCTCATCACTTTTGGTGAGAAAAAAAAGTATAGGTTCGATGAGAATCATTTTCTCACAATCTCTCATCATTTTTTTATCATTTATCACCTACTTAACTATTTTAACAAGCGAAAGGGTTTTCTATTCTCACAATTTCTTTTCTTTTCTTACCAAACCCCTCCATCCGAACAGAGTGTTATATTTGGATGGTCATTATTAATGAGTGGGCCAAAGGGCATGGCAGATTGACGGTTGAGACCTGTCAGGTAAATTAGCTTTAGATAATACCAGTGTCTGGTTTGAGGTAGGTTTGCACTACATTAACATAGTATATTTTTCATTTCAAGTCTAGTCAGATCTGATATCATGTCTAATCTAATTATTTCAAGGCCGGTTCTAAGAAATTTTTTAAATCTTAGCCCGCCCACTTAACCTAAGGGTGGTTTGGAATTTACTTATTTAGTGATTTTTTGACTTTTTATAAAAAAAATATGCAGAAAAATAGAGAATGATATGATAACTTGTAGCAAATAAACAAATAAGCCGTTTATTTAGATGGTTGCCAAATCACCCCTTAATAAATGTGATTTGTTTTTTTTTTTTTTTGGGTTCTTGAAGAGTTGTAAAATTATTTAGATTTTTTAATGAGTATTTGAATTTGGAATATAAATAAAATTCAATTGTAAAATAAATATGATATTGTAAAAAATATTTTAATTTAAGCGCTTGAATATAAAATTCAGAGGTGCTGAGGAAGAGTTGTTGCGATTGTCTCTTTAAAAAATTGAAATGAAAAATAATGGGATAATTTCAGTTCACTATAAAAATTGAAAAATAATTACTAATTCATGATAAATTTTATCAATATAATAATTAAAATTATAAAATTTTTCATACATATGTAATAATTTTCTCAAATTCCATCTAATAGGTAATTTCCTAAACGATAGTTAGTGAAATAAGGATAATAATGTGAAAGAGAAAAGAAAGAGATATTAATATGAAATAAGGATATCAAATTCCATCTTTGTACACCCTACAAATATGGATATTGAATTTTATTGCATATGTTTATTTTTTTAGTTATAATATTATTTATCAAAAACAAAAAAAAGAAAGAGAAAAGAAATCTTTGTACTCCCAACAAAGATGAATATTGAATTTTATCGTATATTTTTTTTTTTTAGTTATAATATTATTTATCAAAAAAAAGAAAGAGAAAAGAAAGTGAACAATAAGAAAGTTTTTTTTTGGAAACCTACGTGTAAATTTTTGTCCTCTATATATAAGTTTTGTGTATTATTATTATTATTATTATTATGGGCAATGTTGGGACCCCCAGTGGGGGCGACCCCAGCACCCCCAGTGCCAGGTGGGGCACTGTCAATGGCCAAAAATTCAAAAAAAAAAAAAAAAAAACAATATTTGAGCCAATCAGAGAGGACCCCAGTACCCCCACTGGGGTCTCAGCCATTTTCCTTATTATTATTATTATTATTATTTTTGGGGGGAGGAGATGTGAAGGACACTTTAGTCGTTTTAGGAAAAGAGCTTTTCATTTTGTAATTGTTTTTCTTATTTTCATTTTTAGGCTTGGTTTGGGAATTGGGTTGGCTTTTTAGCTTTATGATTTTTTTAATTATTTTAATATGGAGTTAAAAAGTCTGGTTTAGAAAGGATTTTTAACTTTTTTGACTTTTTTGTGAGAGAAATAATGTAATGATTATGCATTAGATATGATATTTTATCTATTAAAACTAAAAAGTCTATTTTATTTTTTTTACCTATTTTAACCCCAAACCCACTTCCAAAACAATGGCTGTTTTTTGTGGCTAAAAAGATTCCACTCGCATGTAAATATCTAAAAAAACACCACCACTTAACTATTATTATTATTATTATTATTATTATTACAACAATTCTATGTACTCTTAATTTTTACAATCTCACTTACTTGTGATTGGTCTAGAAAAGAAAGAAAAAAATAAATAAAAAAATAAAAATACCTAATTGATCAATATCATTTTAGAGGTTATGGAGATGCTCAATTTTGAAAGTCCCAACCATTTTTTGTTATTATTATTATTTATTCCCAGCCATAACAATGCCGACTTATTCAAGCAGATCCGAGTAAGTAACTAGAGACAAATTATTGAGACCTGGCATAACACTACTAAGATTACACACACTGACTGCTGAGTCACTAGGAGTTCGATTCTGGCAAGCAAAATCCAAGGATCATAATTTATTCAGACACTTTGACGAGATTTAAGCTCGTTAATCAAAGCAATGACAGCGGCATCGGACGAGCCCCCATAGTCCATAGCTTTCTTGGCCTTCTCAGCCATCTCTCGTGCTCGCCTTCTCATCTCCACCACTTGGTCACCACCATCACCGCCTATTAGCCATTTTACTGCCTTCTCCACCTTTTCTCTAGTCACCGTCACCTTGGGCTCCCAATGCAACGACACCCACTCCTCATTCTCCACTCGAATCCCAGTCTTCAACACATCTGTAACCAGGCTTTCAATGAAAAATTGCTCCGCTGCGAGCGGCCATGTGATCATTGGAATGCCCGCTCCTATGCCCTCAATCGTTGAATTCCATCCACAGTGTGTCATGAACCCTCCAACAGCAACGTGCTCTAAGATTAGCAGCTGCGGTGCCCAACTCCTTACTATCAATCCTTGCCCGGACTTCGTCATCCTCTCTTCAAATCCATCTGGAAGCATTTCATCGCGATTTTGCCCTTCTCCTCCTTCACTTTTTTCTTTGTCTTCTTCGTTGTTCTTTGAGAGATCTCTAGCCACCCAAATGAATGGGCAACCAGAAGCCT
Source organism: Camellia japonica (assembly GCA_030407325.1). Taxonomy (NCBI): domain Eukaryota; kingdom Viridiplantae; phylum Streptophyta; class Magnoliopsida; order Ericales; family Theaceae; genus Camellia; species Camellia japonica. The sequence goes on from JAPPVO010000002.1 coordinate 156,124,673, forward strand.
CGAGACCATGAGCGATCTCAAGGAACTGTTTAGGAGCCATGCGAACTTGGCTCCCAAAACTAACATAAATTACTGAGTTGGGTTTTTTGGAGTCAAGCCAGCTCAAAACTGTACCACCATCAATGGAGTTCTTTTCTCCCCTCTCGGCCTTTTCTTCGGCTGCTTTGTTAAAGAGATACACTGGCCCTACAAGCCATAGTTTTCTACCCATTTCATTCTGGTAATGCTCAGCATAAGTTGGCTCTAAGTCGTAAAAGCTGTTGATTATAACCCCATAGCTCTTCAGCTCGGCCTCTAGAAAGATATCCAAAAGTTGTCCCCAACCAGTTCCTTTGGTTTTAAACCAGTATGGGAGTTTAAGCTTACTAAACTTGATGTTGTCGTCGGGGAGACCCGGCAAAGCAAAGGTCTCTGTATCATAATTCACCTTTTCGTGCGGTGCGTAGCGTCTAACGCTCTCTTCACAACAGAGAGGGAACAAACCTATAACGTGAAATCATAATTTTAAGAAGGGAAAGTGTTTACATGTATTTGTATAAGTTTTTATAAATATATATAAGTTATCTCATAAAATTACGTAAGTTTTAATAAATATATATAAGTTGTGATTTTTTAAATTTTTATAAAGTTAACATACGTATATTTTTAAAAATTTACGTAATTTTATAAGATAACTTACGTATATTTGTAAAAACTTACGCAAGTGCATATAGTATTCACTTGCACGAATTGCTCTTTTTAAGAATATTAATTTGCAAATTGTAAATTAATAAAAAAAAAATTACGTGGGTAGCTTAGGTTCGATCATTTTAAAGTTAAAAGCTTATATTTTCTAAAATACTTTTCAAAAAATTTTATTTTCTTATTTTTGTATTTTTTTTGTTTTACTAAATTTTGTTTAATATTTTAAGCAATTTTTTAAATTTTTAGACACACCTAACATAAATACACATAAAAAGTATAATTTTTGTGAAAAAATCTTTTAAAAATTCAATAAATATCAAAAATACAAAAAAAAATCCGAGACTTCAGTATATGTATTTTTATGTATTTATTAATTTTTTTACAATTTTTTTACTTTTTAGATACATTTAAGTAAGTTGCATCTAAAAAAGTAAAAAAAAAAATGCTTAAAAATTTAAAAATATTCACTAAAAAAAAAAAAAACACAAAAAGCAAAAATTCAATTTTTAAAAACTTAATAAAAAAAAACTCAAACCAAACACACACATTATTGTCACATCATTTTGCTATAAATTCTGTATAAAAATAATCTTTTTCTTAATATTTAGGCTAAGTTTGGCAACTCTTGAAAAATTCAAAAAGTCAAAAAGTTACTATTCTATTTAAGTCACATCATTTTATTTAAATCACATCACCTCTCTAACACATCATTTCAAACCTAACCCAAACCCAACTCATATTTTATAAAAAGTCAAAAAATACACTTATTTAAATCATCTCAAACAACCCCTTAAGGCCACGTTTGTTTGGCAGATTAGGTTGGATGGGATTGTTAGTGAAAGGATTGTTAGTGAATAGATTGTTAATGTGGGGATTGTTAGTGAGAGGATTAAGTAAAAGTGTGTTTGTTTTGATGATAGTGTGGGAGATAATTAGTGATGGAATTGTTAAATTATCTTTGTATAAAATAAATAAATAAATTATTTCTATATTAAAAAAAATTAAAACAAATATTAAAGTAAACATGTGCACTTGGTAAAAAAAAAAGAAATTAAAAAAATAATTTTTTTTATATAAAATAGACTCAATCCCTCACTATTTTCCTAATCCCACCCAAAATCTACCCAAGCTAATCCCCCTGTGTGAGGGTATTCATAGTCCCATGGGACTATTAGTCCCCTCCTATTTTTTCCAACCAAACATGGGCTATGTAGGACCCACGAGATTAGTAGTCCAATCCCCCACCTATGGAGCCAAACAAACATGACCTAAATGACTTCCAAATGGAATGCGATTGTCTTATAATTCTTAAAAAATAAATAATTAGATAAAAATTAGATTGACCCATATTGGACAGTATCAACCAACTGGTATCTTTCACAACAGAGAGGAAACAAACCTGTAACATGGAACAAGATCCTGGGAATGCCGAGCTGAGCACAAACGTCGGCCGTCCACGGATAGAACATGTCGCTGACGAGGCAATCGGGTCGGCGTTCCCGAAGCAGTTGCTCGATAGGTTTTTCGAGCTTTGAGATGGCCGCAAAAAGCTTTTCGGACATGTCCCTGTCGAGGGCGGTGGAGAGGAGATTCTCACATCCCTCGGGCAAGCCGACCTCGGCGGTGGGTAATTTGAACATGTGGAAGCTAATGTCATGGCCTAGTAGTGATTGGTCTCTCTCTATTGATTTCTGGAAGAGCTGAGCATAGCCTGGAGTTGTGATTATGGTTACTTTAGCTCCATGAGCAGCAAAAACCCTTGCTGTGTCTATCACTGGAATCATGTGCCCTCTTGCCAATATCCATGGCAAGAAAAACATTTCTGCTTTACCATCTTTTGATGAATCCATGCAGAGAGAGAAAAGAATTAACACAGAGATAGAGAGAGAGAGAGAGAGAGAGAGAGAGAGAGAGAGGTTGAATGTTACTTTGGTTGCTTTGAAGAGCAGTGTGGGTTGTGCAAGATATTTATAACCGGTGCATGCCCGCGCGAGTCTGCAATCTATCACTATAACATCATCTATGGGTACTTTTTGAGGTACCACCTAGGCCTAACTTAGTTAGTCACCATGGGTGTTTGGTTTGATTTTGAGAAAAAGATTTTAGAGAAAAATTTTGAAAATTTTGTTTGATTTGTAATTTTCTTAAAAAAAATTTTCAAAATCACTTTCTCACTCCTACATATCAATCAATTACTTTTTATCTCTCCTCTTTCTTTTTTAATCACTTTTTCTCTCACATACATCTATTTAATTATAACAAAATATTAAATTATCTCAAACTCCCAAACTTCAAAATTATTTTCAAAATATATATAACCAAACAAACTACAAAAATTTCTAAATTTTCTTCCCAAAATATTTTTTGAAAACTCCTAAAATCAAACCAAACAAGGCCTATATCTTCCTTTGGGCTTAGTTGTAAGGAAGTCATAAGCTCAATTCTCCTTATAGGGGTTAAATTAAGGGAGTGCAAGCACTTAGGTACTTTGTCAAGGGTCCCATTGGTGCTAATCTAACAACTAATAACTAATATTTGCCAATCAAAAAGTGTTTTGTCAAAGATGGGGAGATTTTTTTCCATTGATGCTAATGTACAACTAACAACTAACATTTGCCGATCAAAAAAGAAAAAAAAAGTGATTTTTGAGGGGTTCAACTCCTTAGAATTTAATTCAGAGATTACTCCATGTGGTTAGACTTTTTTATAAAAAAAATAATAATAATAAAACACAAAAAATGTATAAAAACATATTGTGTGACTCAAATTTATTTCAAATATAACTTACTCCTACAACTACACAGATTTTAATTATTTTGTAGAATTTATACTAATATTATTTTAATCACAGTTAGGAAATATATAATTTATTATATATATTATTGTAATTTTGTAAAACAATATAATTATTAAAAGTTTAGGGGTCAAAATATAAATAAATAATTTAATTTACTGTTGGTATATAATAAAGTGTAATTAATTAGGAATTAAATTTTTTATATAATTATATTAAAAATTTGGGTCAAAATGTAATTATTTTAAATATTTATATAAGATAAATATAAATCTAAATAATTGTGAATCAAATCTTGGGGAAAGATATGCGTTGGTGATGCATTGGCCAACCAATGGCCTCACGTCCTTATAGATAGGGAGATGATTCAGCTGGGCGAAGGAAAAGAAAAGGAAAAAGAAAAGAAGAAAGAAAGAAAAGAAAAAAAGAGATGAAGGAAAAGAAGGGAAAAGGAAAGAAAAAAATAGTAGAAGTTGAAAAGGTTTTTAGTAATGAAACAAAAGAGTGATATATTAAAGTTAAGGTGAGTTATATTATATCTTAAGTTATCATAATGTATTTTATGTATGTTTTGACTTACCATATTTATTTTATGCAAGTTATGTTTTATAAACTATTATAAATTATATAAATATTTCAGTTACGTGGTTTAATTTCTGAACCCTATTTGTTTAAAATGAAACTCATGGATATGTTTGTTTATATTTTAAAATTTTTTTGACTATGACCTTATAAACAATTATGTTTTCTAAGTACCACCACGGGAGTCCCACGCCTTAGGGAGACCAAGTTTGGCAACCCAAAAATAATCCATCTTTTTATCTTTTTTATCTTTTTTCCATCACATCACCTCTCTACTTTTCTGCACATCTTTTTGTAAAAAGACAAAAAGTACACTTATTTAGGTCATCCCAAACAACCCTAGGGGCTTCTGTTTGACCACTTTGTGGTCATCTGTTTGTCATGGATCCATTGACCTCTATTCTGTGCGGAGATAAGTGCTATATTATTGTGGGAGCCACCTCTATAATCCATACGAGTCACCTCTTGAATCCGTACATCTGTTCTGATTGTCACTTCTGTGACCTCTGTTCTATTCTGTTCTATACCGTGATTATTGTTATTTATTTATATAATCTCAGTTTTGCTACTTAAATGACTCTTTGTTCAGATTAAGCTTCTGCTACTTAAATGATTTATTCACCAAATTGAGTTATGTAAATGTTTCGGCCTAACTAACTATTCATGGTTATTTCGTGTCCATTATACTCTTGATATAATATTTCTCATTCTGCCATGTGCTTATAGCTGTTTACCAATTTTCAGGAAACAGTGCAATTCAGAAATAGCTTTTGGAAAGTCTTATACGCGGGGCTGTGGGATAAACACACACAGCACGCTTATGATATTTTTCTATGTAAATATCAACATTTTTAGTTAATACATTTTGTAATAAAAATAGAAGCTCCAATGATTATTTTGGTACCCTCATTTAAATATTACTTCCGCTCGCATTTATTAATTTGTTTAAGAATTGGCCGGAGGTAACCTCAGTTGCTGGCCATCACGATGCTTAATCCTTGGGTACGGGGAGCGGGTCGTGACAAATGGTATCAGAGCAATGATTTATAAAAAAAATAAAAAAATCATCATTGGAGCATAGGATACACGCACATTTAAGAAGTATGATAGCAAGTAATTAGTACCTAAATATTATATTTTTTTCGTCGATTTAATTATATTATAATTTTATATGATTATATATATATTAAAAATTTTTTTTTTTGGTACATAATTTGTGAAGGATATTAGATATAATTTATATTTGTTATAGTAAAAGAAGGAAAGGAAACAAAATGTGTCAGACTCAAGCACCCACCAAAATTATAATATAATTAAATACATAGAATTTTCAATTCAGTATTAAAAAAAAATTCATTTCGTTTTTTTTTAAAAAGTGGGTTCAAATTATAAAGATACTAATTTTAAAATTATTTTTCGTCAGTGGAAAGTTCATGGAGAAAAGAAATGAAAGTTTATCTCAAATTTCTTCAACTCCCGCATATGATTCTGTCATTTTATTTATTTTTTATTCGGAAATAAAACCAATGAAAAGTTTTTTAAAATCACCGATTGTTTCTCATTTTTGTCCAAAACAATTTTTGACAACTAGGTAGTGAGTTGTTTTTGGGAAAAATTTTTTTTGAGGTAATATTTTCTATCAGATTAATCATCTAATATACTCTCTCCGTCCCAAAATATTAGTCCCTTATTCCATTTTTCATTATCCCAAAATATTAGTCCCTCTTCAAAATCAAGTAAAAAATAATATAAATTTCCTATTTTGCCCTTCTTTTAAATTAATAAACAATATAAAAAGTACAATTATGACATTGATATTCCCAAAAATGTACTATCAAACGGATAATTTTGGAAAATCAACTTTTTTCAAATGCAATAATTGTACTACCAAAAAAAGTTGGATTCCCCAAAAGGGACCATTATTTTGGGACGGAGGGAGTATATTTATCAGAGTGCGCAGCGGATAGCTTGCATTTATGACAAATTTCGAGGACGAAATTTTAAAAGGGGGAAGATTGTAACAACCCAGATTTTTAATTATTCAGTAGAATTTATACTAATATTATTTAATCACAGTTAGGAAAATATATAATTTATTATATATTATGTGTAATTTTGTAAAACAATATAATTATTAAAAGTTTAGGGATCAAAATATAAATAAATAATTAATTTACTGTTGGTATATAATAAAGTGTAATTTAATTAGGAATTAAATTATTTATATAATTATATTAAAAACTTGAGTCAAAATGTAATTATCTTAAATATTTATATAAGATAAATATAAATCTATATAATTATGAATTAAATCTTGGGAAAGATATGCGTTGGCCACGCGTGGCCAACCAATGGCCTCACCTCCCTATAAATAGGGAGGTGATTAGCTGGGCGAAGGAAAAGAAAAGGAAAATGAGAAAGAAAGAAAGAAAGAGAGGAAGGAAAGGAAAAAGAAGGAAAAAAATAGTGGAAGTTGAGAAGGTTTTTAGTAATGAAAAGAAAGAGTGATATATTAAAGTTAAGGTGAGTTATATTATATCTTGAGTCACCATAATGTATTTTATGTATGTTTTGACTTACCATATTTATTTTATACAAATTATGTTTTGTAAACTATTATAAATTATATAAATATTTCAATTACGTGGTTTAATTTGTGAACCCTATTTGTTTAAAATGAAACTCATGGATATGTTTGTTTATATTTTAGAGAATATTTGACTATAACCTTATAAACAATTATGTTTTGTAAGTACCACCACGGGAGTCCCACGCCTTGGGGGACTTAAATAACTATTTGCCTTTGTTTGACCACTTTGTAGTTCTCTGTTTGTCATAGATCCATTGACCTCTGTTCTGTGCGAAACAAAGTGCTGTGCGGAGATAAGTGCTACACTATTGTGGGAGCCATCTCTATAATCCGTACAAGTCACATCTTGAATCCGTAGCTCTGTTCTGATTGTCACTTCTGTGACTTCTGTTCTATTCTGTTATGTACCGTGGTTATGGTTATTTATTTAGATAATCTCAGTTTTGCTACTTAAATGACTCTTTGTTCAGATTAAGCTTCTGCCACTTAAATGTTTTATTCACCAAATTGAGTTATGTAAATGTTTCGGCCTGACTAACTATCCATGGTTATTTCGTGTCCCTTATACTCTTGGTATAATATTTCTCACTCTGCCATGTGCTTATAGTTGTTTACCAATTTTCAAGAAACAGTGCAATTCTGAAATAGCTTTTGAAAAGTCTTAGACGCAGGGCTGCGGGATAGATACACACAATACGTTTATGATATTTTTCTATGTAAATATCGGTCTTTTTGATCAATACATTTTGTAATAAAAATAGATGCTCCAATGATTATTTTGGTACCCTCATTTAAATATTACTTCTACTCGTGTTTATTAATTTGTTTAAGAATTGGTCGGAAGTAACCTCAGTTACTGGCCATCACGATACTTAACCCTTAGGTACGGGAAGCGGGTCGTGACAACTCCACCCTTAGAGCTCATTTAAAAATTGACTATTCTAAAAGTTTTTTAATTTTTCAAGAAAATATATATATATATATAGATAATGATTTGACAATATGCAGTGAATTTTTAGTTTTTCTTTTGACTAAAAATCTATACTCTCAAACAAAGCCTTAATATAAAATATCAACTACACAATGTATCTTCAAGTAATGTTATAAAATAAAAATTTATACATAATTTTTATATATAATGATATGCCTCATTATGAATCCTTCACGTCAAAACAAAATATGATTAAAGATAGATTTATTTACAATAATGGTAATGGCACATCATTTTTCTCAAAATTTGTATGAATAGAATTTTCCAATATCTTTTGTGTACTTTTTTGTGTTATATATTTAGGAGTAATGTTATACTAAAAATTTTTTAGTACTATTTTTAGTGTACTTTCTCATGTGTCAATATTGTATTAGAAATAAATATGAGTGATGTGATCCATTATATAAAAATGGCTATCTATTACATAATATATATATAATATATATTTTTTTTTACATTTTTATATCATCTGATATATGACACTATATTATTTATTTTCATTATTTTCTTAATGATAGTTTCTAAATAATCTATATTTATTGATATGGGTCCTATTTTTTTGTGTGTCAAACAATAAGAAAATGAGATAAGAAACATAATTACATATTATTGGCATTTTTAATTCACTCATTCACCAGATGGTAACACGTATAAATTCATTGATTTGAGACGTTATTTTATTCTAATAATTTATATGAAACACCCTTCAAAATGAATGAATTGAATCATTAAAATACAACTGTTGGAAATAGTACCCTCCAATTAAATTATAAACCGGTGAGATAACATGAATGCGTGATGGGTTAACATTGTCATTCTACTAGCGGGTGACGCACGCAATACGTGTGCAATTCAGATAAGTAGAAATAAAAATAACTAACAAAGAAATTGGTATCATAATATATATATATTGCCTAAGTGGTAAAAGTATTTTTAATGAAATCCAAGGTATTGGGTTCGAACCAAACCTTGTTCACGTCTTTGAATTATAATTTGATATTTTATGTTAGATAAAACTGCCATGTGGCAAGACGTGGACACCAAGTATTCCCTTGATAATAGTATAAATTGATAGATAAATAAATGTTTCCAATAGGAATCTATTCTCTAATAAAGGATTGTTTAGTCATCAATAATCATATTAATAATTAGCTACCCCTTCTATCCCAAAATAATAGTCGCTTTTGGGTGTAAGAAGAAGAAGAAAGGTTAAGGATAGGGTAATAAAGATATAAGGAATTAAATTGATGGTGTAAGTAGAATTTCTCTTTTTTTCATCTCATATTTTGTTTAAAAGTCAAAAAGTTATCAAAATAGCATATTCCCAAACTTAAAAAATATCACAAATTTAAAATGTCAAAATAGCTTATTGCTAAAAAAAATTTCTCTACTTTTTACACGTTTTTTTATAAAAAAAATAATTAAAATAATCAAAACAATTTTCAAATGCTCAGATGCTAGGAATCACCTGAAAATTTCAAAAATATCTTATTCACCCCAAAAAAAAAAAAAAAAAAAAAAATTCAAAAATGTAAAATTTATTAAAAATAAAATTTTATATCAAATTATGGTATTTAAAATTTTATAATATTTATAAAATAAAAATTATGTCGTAGTAAAATTTTACTTTTTTTCAAAATAATTTAATATTAAATATAAATCATATTAATTAATATCAATTAAAAAAATTTAATAATATAAATATGGCCTTTAACATAAGGAAAATGATATAAGAAAAAGACTGATATGATCACTTTCAACGCAGCTAACATTGACGATTCAGGCCGATCAGAAAAAAAAAAAAAAAAAACATTGACGATTCAGGATCTTCTTGAGTCCCAGCCCAGTTGAACTTATGAATCCAAGGCTAAATTTTGTATTTTTTAAAAATTTTATGTATAAATAAATTTAAGAATAAAATATAGGCACGATCTTAGACTAAACCAAACTAAAAAACACCACCTCAAGTATTAAACCCAACCCAATAAGCAAAGACACCGTCTGAGTAATAGTGCATAGAACTATAAAAAATATATTATATTCAACATTTCGGTTTTACACTTAAAATGAATAACAATCTGAAACAAATGTTTTTAGAAAAGTGTTTAGGTGTGTAAGATACATATTACATGTATTTGTATAAATTTTTATAAATATATTTAAATTATCTCACAAAATAAGCATAAGTTCTTATAAATATACATAAATAGCGATTTTTAAATTTTTTTGAGTTAACTTACTTATGTTTGTGAAAATTAACGCGATTTTATAAGGTAACTTACGTATATTTGTAAAACCTTACACAAATGTATATGATATGTACTTATACATTTAAAAATTATCCTTGTTTTTATATTATTTTTATGTAAAGGTTATGTTTATTTCAGTTAGTAGTCAAACCAATTGAAGGGCGGTGGTGTTGGGCCTCCGTGAGCCCACCACAGTAGCCTACCTCAATAATTTAAATCGGTAAATTACACTTTAACTTCTTAAAGTTTTACCCATTTTCCATTTTGATCTTATTTGATTTTTTTCACTTTGACCTTCATATTTGCAATCATTTTCACTTTGGCCATTCATGTTCGTAATCCTTCCAGCTTTACTCATTGACTAACTTTCATCCAAAAAAAACTAACAGAATCTACCACATCACCAACATATTAGCTCAATGTATGATATAAAAAATTTATTAAAGATGCAAAAAATGAAAAATAGAAAACATTCAAAATTTCAAATTTATTCATAAACATTATTACATTATAGATGCATCTAGATTAGATGCACCTAAAAAATAAAAATAAAAAATAACTAAAAAAAGAAAAAAATTTACTAAAGACAAAAAAAAAAAAAAATAAACTGACTCAAATATATGTATTGTCAATTTCGAAATAAAAGCTTTACTATCCTTTTTTTTTATCTTTAGTGAACTTTTTTTCTTTTTTTACTTAAATTTGTTTTTATTTTTTAGGTGCATCTAATTTAGATGCATCTATAATGTAATAATATTTATGAATAAATTTGGGGAAAAAAAGTTCATTAAAGACTAAAAAAAAATTCATTTTTTTTGTTTTTTATTTTTTATTTTTTGCGTCTTTAGTAAATTTTTTACATCATACATGGAGCTGATGTATTGGTGATGTGGTAGATTCTATTAGATTTTTTTGATAGAAGTTAGTCTAAGAGTAAAGTGGAAAGGATTGCCAACATAAAAGGCCAAAGTGGGAAGGATTGCAAACATGAAAGGCCAAAGTAAAAAAAATTAAACTTAAAGGGACAAAGTGACATTTTAAGGGGCAAAGTGTAATTTATCCTAATCTAAATCATCAAGACTATAGGATTTTCCAAATAGTTCACCAATCGAAAATATGAATTAATTAAACAGCTGTAAATACATAATCAAATTACATTTATATTTAAAATAATAGATGGTCTATTCTCAGAATGTCTAATTTTTTTTTTTTATATTAATTAGATGATTACAGTTATTTGGTTAATTTAATTTTTTTTTATAAATATTTAAAAAAATTATAATTTAAAAGACTACAATTATTAAAATGAATCTAGCAATAAGATTACGAAAGCGAAAAGTACGGAAGTAGAAGCAAGCCTCATCCTTTTTGTAATTAGATTTTGGGAAAATTATATTAAAAAAAAATCATTGTAAATAAATAAATTTTTAATTTTGTCAATTTAAATCTTTTTTTTTTTTTTTTTTTTTTGAGGTTGAAATATTTATCTATTCCATTAAGTAAAATTAATCAGAAAATAAGTATTTAATCATTAAACTCAATAAAAATAAGTATTTTAGACATTTTCTATATATATTAAGTTTAATAACTAAAGGAAAATTTACCCATAAGTCCTAGTTTTTGAAACGTTGAACCATTTTAGTCCTAAAAGTTTTCTTATGCCATTTAGTCCCATTTTTACTCAGCATGATGTAAATGATGTAAATGATCTGATGTTTCATTCTATAATTTTCAAAATTTATTTGAAATCTGATGAACATTAGATGTTTTTCATCCTATATTTTCAAACACTATTGAAATTTGATGAACATTAGATGTTTGAAATCTAATGTTTGTAACATGACTCTGATGTTATTAACATTGTATCTGATGTTATTAACATTGTAATGGGACCTTTCAGTCTATAAGAAAACTTTTAGGACTAAACAGTGCATAAGTTATTAATTTGGGATTTATTGTGTGCATCCCCCAAAATTAAAATACTATTTTTTTCGATTTTAGTTAACGAAATAGATAAATAAAAATAAATGAAAGATTAAAATTTAAATTGATAAATTTAAATTTTATTTTGTTATCATTGTTAAATTTTGAATTGTTTTTATAATGATCAGTTAGATTTTTGTTAGGAAATTTTTTTTTCTTTTCTTTTTCTTTCACTTTCTTTTGATTGAAATTTAAATTGATAAAATTAAAACTTTATTTTGTTATCATTGTTAAATTTTGAATTGTTTTTATAATGATCAGTTAGATTTTTGTTAGGAAATTTTCTTTTTCTTTTTCTTTCACTTTTTTTGCATTACTAACCTAATTAAACTGAGATTTAATGTTAATTTTTAATTTATTATATACTTAAGTGAAACTCTATTTTATTATCGCATCATTAAAATATATTTAGGGATCTTAAATATGAATCTCTTACGTTGCATTATTGTCGAGCAGCATGTGGTTCACGCGGAACCACGCAGAGACCAACAGCGGCCACGTGCTCCGATGAAAAATAATGTACACCACTTCTGAACCTAGTATTCCTGCTTTGGCTTTTGTTTATGAAATTAAATAATATACACCACTTTTCAACCAACTATTCCTGCTTTGGCTTTTGTTTATCGACAACGTTTGGAGTCCGGATCCCGTATTTCCTCTCTCTCCTCACTTCTCTATTTACAATGATAGAGGTGTACTCTAACATGATCCAATAGTGGAGATATATGAACAAAATTTTTTTTTTTAAATAATCAAATCTAAACTGCTAAATCATTTTAAAGTGCATCTTTTTATTTACAATAATAGAGATGTACTCTAACATGATCAATAGTGGAGATATACTAACAAATTTTTTTTTTAAATAGTCAAATTGACCATTAAATCATTTTAAAATGCATATCTCCTGTTACAAATAGGAAGAATAAATAATAATAATAATAATAATAATAAATAGAGGATCCTAATTCCAACGTATGAACCTAGTATTCCCTTTTGTTTGCGGCCCCGCTTATTCATTAGATGGTCCAAATCTCTAATTTGACCCAAAAATAAAATAAAATAAAATAATAATAATAATAATTCTCAACATAAAATAAATAATAAAATATAATTAAAAATTCTCTTCTTTTTCTACTGCAACTACGGAGCGATCATATTTAGCAATGAAAATTGTTAAAATTAGGCTTTGCAACAAAATGAAAGATGATTTTTTTACAGACTCTTCGCTTATGTACGTTAAAAAAGAATTGCTAAAAATTTTACCACGAAATCAATCATTAAAGACTTTCGAAAATATTAAAAAATTTTGAATTCCACTTTGATAAATGATTGAATTGAATAATGGGTTTTCGGTAACTTTTATTCGAAATTAAAGTGGGACCCAACAGTCGATTGAGGTGGGTCTGAGTGGTTTTGTATTGTCTTAAGTGAGAATATTACAATATAAAAATAATGAGTCGAACCCATTGAGTTGTGAATAAAAATTGTCTCATAAAGTGGGTATCAACAAAATTAGGTTTAGATTTGAATTTAGCCTTGGTTTGGACTGGGCCTAGACTTGTACTTGCGTATGTGTTGGGTTTGGTCTTAGACTTGGACTTGGACTTGGACCTAGACCTAATCTTGAGCTTTGGGCTGAGCTGTGCTGGGCTTTTTGTGCATGTGTTTGATATTGGGGTTGAATCAGGTTGTGACCCAACACTCGTATCCATTTTGCAACCCATCCACTTTAATTCTCAAAACTTATGCATTATATACATATTCTGATTTATATAATGGTTTTGGAGTTTTGAACATTTGTAACTCTAGCCCTAATGGCTAAAGTTGATGACATTTGATGACCTCATTAATGTTAGCCTTCATGGCTAGGGCTCTCTTCTACTAGTATAAATAGAGGCATTTCTTATCTAACTTAATAGGTTGTTTTTAGAGAGGTTTTGTGATGGAAAATGATATGGTGTTTTGAGATAAAAAGTTGGAGATGATTTTTTACACCAAAGACAAATTTTCCTATCTTCTTTTGTTAGCCTTTTCTTTGGTTCTTGTTAGAGAGAATACAGCCACTGTTAAGTTCGCCGAAGTTATTCAGAAGGTGCTTCTACATTAGTTGGTTTCGACCGTCATATCTTGGGAGGCAGACGCTGGTATACATCCAGCACCCATCGAGAGGCGGTGAATCTGTTTTAAGGAAACTGTGGTATCACAGGGGTTTCGGCTTGCTTCTTTTCTTATTATTTGTCCTTTAATTTTTCAGAATTTAGTTTAGCTCGACGAGTTCTAATCTTTAGTTATCCATGTTAATAATTTTTTCTTTTAGTAATGTAATCTAATTTATTTATGTATTTAGTTGTATCGTTTATTCTGTATTTCATTCTTTAATAAAAAAATTATTTAGTCATTTCTGTTTAATTTATTTTATATATTTTTATTGTATTATTATAGAAAAATACCAACAATCTTAAAACAGATTTTTATAAATAGTTTTTGATAAAACAATTTAGTTTTTATTATAATTTTATTGTCACGCCTCACTTTTTATGCCAACAGATACCATTACCAAATCATTTATTATAACACAATTTTAGAGATCATGCGCGGAAATTCAATACAATAATGAGTAATATTATTAAATGTTCTCTCATTCGTATATGAAACGAATGCAACATGAGTTAAAAATAAATAAATTTCTCGTAGGCTTACATCTTTTAAATTAAAAGAAAAGGTTTAACCCTTTTACATCAATGGCATTCGGTCTACAAATAAAAGGCCCCGTGATCAACACATAAAGAAGATCCTCGATCTTGAAACACCTCTCGATGTTTACTTGAAAAAGGATTAGCAACGTGAGATGAACATAAAATCCAGTAGGGATCCTAATATGATCCTAAACAATAAAACAAATGCATCAGACAAACCTGACATTAAAACAGATGCCTCATCAGATCAAGATACCGGGTATGCCAGTCAAAGCAGAGCAAAATGCAATTTTTGGCCCTGGTTCTAGTTTTGCTAAAAATTCACCCGTATCAAACACAAACCCCTGTTGACCTAAATTCTGATTCTGATATGACTCTCAAGTTTGAAAGGAATCGCTTCAATATTAAGACTCTCCCAGGATTGTATCACACATTTCCAAAGATTTCACATTTTGCACAAAAGCATTCAAAACACCTCTATGAGAGATTAGGGTTTCCATGTCCTAGATTTGACACGATCTAGGGTTTCACTACTTTAAGCAAGTAGTTTCACAAAATCTTGCATATGGGTAAGCATCCTATCTATGTTGGAATAGTCACTATAGCTTTACGATATGCAACTAGGCCGATTGGTCAAAAGGGGTACCTCGACAAGATTACCTAATATACCTCTCACACCTAACACCAAGAAGTAAAAGGAGGATTAAGCGGTACAACAATAGTCCAGATCTGAGGGTTGTGTTTCCAACATGGCAGAGCCCATGACCGGCCAACCTTTTGGCAAACTTTTTAGGCAAGCCTCCGGCAAGCCATCAAAGAATAGTAGATGGAAAACATAGTGACTTAAGAGCACCAATGCAAATGTAATGCAAAGAACATATAAGTGTAGATAAAATTTCGCATCTTGAAGTTCGAGTCAAGTTCTCTAATATCCCCAGTAGAGTTGCCAGAAGCTGTAGCTTGCTTTTCGTGCTTCTCGGAGGGGTTTAGTCTCCTTGGATACGATAGCCCTACAGTTCGGACTCCCGTGGTTCTGAATCTGGTTTCAGGTTTCACAAGTGCAATATGAAATGGATAAATACAAAAGAGTCCAAATTCAGCAAATCATTTTAGAAAATCGATTTTGAATCAAAGATGCCAAAAATGGACTGCATTGCCAGATTTCAAAGTCGCTACCTAAATATTTTTGGGAAATTTAGGAAACCCGTGACTCGTGCCAAAGGCCACGTGTCCATCAGCACCAAAGTGTCTTGGCTCGGGAACTTAGATATGAGAGAGGAAGGTCATGAATTGAGCACCTTACTCACTCGATCAAAGATCGGCCTCTACTAATCATGATGTGATTTTTATCTACATTATATGCTCTTGTTCCGGTTATTATGTTATCTTTACTATGTGATGCACACAAGTATAGACTAATTTCACAAAATTTGGAACGCTTTGATTTTATGTTTGTTTTGCAAAGTGCTTGAATATGTGCCACTCGAAAAAGTGATCTCATGTGTATATTAATCAAATCATCCCAATTTTAGTGAAATAGCCTTCATCCACAGGCATTCAAACATGTATATCAACTAAGCACTTAGCCTCATGGTAAACATGCTTGATATGGCAACAATCGCACGTATGCAATATGCTAAAGCGAAAAATGCTTACCCCAAATATCCGAGGTGAGCCAAAAGAAAGAAAATAGTTAGAAAGAATGCATGATCCTCAACAATGCAACATGACTAATGCAACGCATACAACATACAATTAATAGGCTCGTCTACTAGCATGGCATGTGAGTCAATTCAAGGCATGCGATAAAGCATGAATTTGAGTAAGGAATTTGAAATTGACTTGGATTAGTATGATGAGCCGAACTTTATGTGTGCAAACATGGATATGTACACATGGTAATGACATCAAATCAAAATATGATACTACATTCAACCATTGTAAGCAAGTAAATAAAAGGGAAAAAGAAATGGGGGTTGGAAGACATACACAATATTACAAGTGTGCCCTCATACAAGAGGGTTCGAATGAATGTCCTACTTAAACTAATTATTACAACATCAAATAAAGTAAACTAATTAACTAATTATTACAAATCTGAACTAAGCTAACTAATTAATTACAAGACATCAATTGACGCAAACTCGTTGCGTGATGATCTATGAATCGATGGGACAAAGTCTCAATGAATAGAAATAAAAGATCAACGAAACCTCCTCCCTATCATGGAGTTACCTCTCTAGGGAAGTGCTTGACATTGCTTCTCGAATCATTAACATCACTAATGAGTATGTAATGACTCGAGATGCAATAGGTTCAATTAACACCTGATTGAACCCAAACCAATTTTATTACTCTTGTTACTATTTTAGTCCAATTTTATTAGCCCTTTTTATTACCTTTCCACTCTTTAATCATTTTAGTCCAAAGAGTGAGAGTTATGTCCACTAATGAAGAGAAGTGTCAAACAAGAAGTTGTTATTGGCATGAGAAAGATGTAATGCCTTAGTAATGAATCTCTGAAGAGATTAAACCATTAAGCATGGAAGGCTTTTTTCACATGCCTTAAACAACACTCGTTTGAAACGACTCTCAAACAAAGAAAACCAAGAAAGGAGGGAGGTTGCAGAGATGATTATTACAAGTGTGAGCACATGTATGAAAGCTATGAAAATAAAAGCTATCAACTTAAATAGGTTGGTGTCTAAGGCCTAAACCACCAAACCCATGAGGATTACAACAATACAAGCATAATATTCAAATCATGAATGAAGTAAGCACACTAAAACAGTCCTAAACCAGCAAAAATAGTGCTGGAAAATTGATTTGAAAAGTTCAAAAAGCAAACAAAATGAAAGAGAATTGAAGTTAGTAAGCAAGCCTAAGGAGGGGTGGCTAACCCCTCCACTTTTTGGACCTCAAAATCACATATTTTGTCCTTTTAAAACTCTGAAAATCAGTGGCTAAAAGTTGAGAAAGAAGTGGGAAACACAATGACAAAAGCTTAGAGAACGAGGTTCAAAGAATGATGGTTAACCCCTTCACCTTTGGTAGCTTTAAGTCACAAGTTTCAGCCCATAAAAACAGGCCAAAAATAGTATAAAAATAGCAAGAAAAGAGAGGGAAGAAGTAGTGTGAAGAAGGCAAAAGTTATACATCTTGAAGAAAGGATACTATTTAATTCACAAACCAACAAGTGATCACCCTTATGAGCTGAAATTTTAGCTTAAGAACCTCAGTAAGGAGCCTCAAATTTTTGGTTTAGGAAGTGTTGGTGTAGTGTATGTGTGTTGCAAGATAGAGAGAGTGAGTGATTGGCAAGTTTTGGAGCTTTGGTAATTTTTTCTAACCTAAAATCAAGAGGGGTGGTCAAGTATATGTAGGAAAATAGGTGCCTCGATCAGAAATATTTGTATTGAGCCAGCTAGTGCAGTGCATGCACATGTGGGGACGTTGGCAGCAAATATCTGTTCTGCAGGAAAACCTGGCCGTCCGGCCGACCGGCCAGGTAGGGGACGACCGACCACCAATTTCTGGCCAGTTGGCCACCTGTTGGCCAACAGGCCTTTGGGTGGTCAGGCTTGGAAAAGTAAGGTTTTGGCTCAAAGGAGGTGCAAGGTTCTAGGCTCTGAAACTCAGAACTGAGGCTCCTTGCTGAAGAAATCGAAATGTATAGTGTAGTATTCATCATCGAGTGTTCAAAGTGCCGCGCCCAAGTCTTAAGGGCGGGTCAAAAGTAGGGTGTCTACAGATAGTAACCTATTTTTCTATATATATATACTTGACCATCCCTTATGGTTTTAGGTTATAAAAAATTACCAAAGCTCAAAATCTTGCAAACCACTCTACCTCACTCTATCTTATAACACACATACATTACCTAAACATTGCCTAAGCCAAAAATTTGAGGCTCCTTGCTGAGGTTCTTGAGCTCAAATTTCAACTCTTGAGGGTGATCACTTGTTGGTTTGTGAATCAAAGAGTAACCTCTCTTCAAGAGGTATAACTTTTGCCTTCTTTACACTACTTCCTCCCTCTCTTTTCTTGTTGTTTTTATGCTGTTTTTGGACTATTTTTATGGGCTAAAACTTGTGACTTAAAGCTACCAAAGGTGGAGGGGTTAACCACCCTTTCTTGAACCTTATTCCATAAGCTTTTATCTTTGTGTTTCCACTTGTTCCTCAACCTTTGGCCACTGATTTTCAGAGTTTTAAAAGGCCAAAACATGTGGTTTTGAGGTCCAAAAAGTGGAAGGGTTAGCCACCCCTCCTTAGGCTTGCTTACTAGCTTCAATTCTCTCCCATTTTGCATACATTTTTCTAGCTTTCCAAGTTGATTTCAGCACTGTTTTTGGTATTTTTAGGACTGTTTTAGTGTGTTTATTTCATTTATGCCTTGCATAGTATGCTTGTATTGTTGTAGTCCTCATAAATTTGGACACCAACCTATTTGAGTTAATAGCTTTTATTTTCATAGCTTTCATATATATGTTTACACTTGTAATACTCGTCTTTGCAACCTTCCTCCTTTCTTGATTTTCTTTCTTTTTTTTAAAGAGTTGTTTCAAACGAATTTTTGTTTAAGGCATGCGAAAGAGACCTTCCATGCTTAATGATTTAATCTCTTCGAAGGTTCATTACCAAGTCATTACATCTCTCTCATGCCAAGAACAACTCCTTGTTTGATACTTCTCTTCATTAGTAGACATAACTCTCATTTTCGGACTAAAATGATTAAAGAATTGAAAGGTAATTAAAAAGGGCTAATAAAATTGGACTAAAAGAGGCACACGATAATAAAATTGAGTTGGGTTCAATCGGACATTATATTGAACCCATTGAGTCTTGAATCATTACATACTCTTAGTGATGTTAATGGTTCAAGAATCAATGTTTACCACTTCCCTTGAGGTAACTCCATGATAGGGAGGAGGTTTTGTTGATCTTTATTTTCATTCATTGAGCCTTTGTCCCATCGATCCATAGATCATCATGCAACAACCTTGTGACCATTGATGATTTGTGGATCGATTCTACTCCTCCCTTGATCAATTTTATGATAGGGAGAGGTCGAGGGGATAAACATCCCCTGGAAACACTCTGTTTTTGCTCTGTTTCCATTCTGTTACAGCAGGGCAGTACCAAAATTAGTGGCCAACCGACCACCCCTTGAATCCAACCGACCACTTTCTTTGGCCGACCGACCACCTTTTATTGAGCAAACAGTGCCATTTTCATGGCAGAACAGAGTAGAGGCTGGGGTGAAAACAAATTAATTTTCTAACTGTGGACGGAACAATTCAGGCAGCAGAATAAAGAGTTTCCGGGAGGATGTTCTCGATCGCACACGTGGTTCTTCGGCTCTCGTTCAATTAGCTTAAATAGCTTTTAGATTAATGTGTTGTAAGTATTGTAATTAACTAGCTTTGAATTTGAAATAGGTAGTTCATTAATTAGTTAGCTTAATTCTAATATGTAATTAGTTTGTGTAGTTAATAATTAGTTAATTCGGACACTTGGACATTCGGACTCTCCTGTGCGAGGGCAAAATTATAATATTGCGTATGTCTTCCAACACCCATTTCTTTCTTTCTTCTATTTACTTGCTTATGATGGTTTCCATATAGTATCATATCTTGGTTTCATATCATTACTATGTGTATCATATTCATTTTTGCATGCATTAGGTTTGGTTCATTATTCTAACCATATTGTCATTTCCTAAATTACTTGAATACGCGCTACCACGTGCTTTGAGTTGAGCCATATGCCATTCTAGTAGCCGAGCCTATTAATCACATGTTGTATGTGTGGCATTAGTCATTTGCATTATTTAGGATTATGCATTTTTTTCTAACTATTTTATTTCTTTTGGCTCGCATCGGCTATTTGGGATAAACATTTTTTGCTTTAACATATTGCATGCGTGTGATTGTTACCATATCAAGCATGTTTCCCATGAGGCTAAGTACTTAGTTGATATATCTCTTGAATGCCGGTGGATGAATGTCACAACCCAAACCCGTCTCTATAGGTTTAGCGTCGTAATCAGCCAGTAATCTGTGATTACCAAAGGCCTCCTTATCAGTAATACAATAAACAGGGCTGGCAGAAGCCAATAGTCAATAAAATATTTCGTCCAATGAGCTGTGAAGATTTAAATGAACAAACAATTTATATATCTATATATACACTTAAGTCCATAATACACTTATGTACAAAACAAAACCATAAGCTAGGGAATTAAATGCCAATACCAAACATCAGTATTAACAAAGATCATAAAACGTCCTTGTCACTTCAACACATTTCAAAAGGGTGAATTCGAGTCATCCAATAAGCCAGGGCATGAGACAATTTGGAACCTTGCAGTAAGGCATAGTGGTTAGCTTGACACAACAAGGTTTGGGTTGGCGCCGCTAACTTTGCTCCGATGCTTGTCTACATACATATATGTAATAAAGTCCAGTGAATAACAAATGTATAAAGGGGTTGTGAATGAATGTCCTTTCAGTATTTTTTTTTAAATAGTCAATTGCATCAGTAGATCATTTGTTCGATCAGTATCTCATATTTCATATCATATCAGTCATTTAGAAATCATAGCAGTCATACGTGGTACATCCAATAGCAGAACGTACAGTAGGTCTTAAAAGACTGAACAATCAGTTGATGGCCATCAAAACAGTAAACAGTAGTTCCGAACATTGGAACTCATAGAGATCTCTGTCACGCCCCAAACCCGCCCCTAAAAGTTTCGGGCATGACTTAGTCAGAAACGGACACTTAACCTGATATACGTAATATATGGGGCCTGAACGGAAGCATTAATAATATAAAATAACATAAAACATCATCCATTGAGCTACCACTACCATGCCAGGACCGCAAACATTGCATTAGGTAGATAATATACAGGAGACATACACCCGAGCTTCAATTACAGTTATTCATATTCTTACACAAGTAGTATAGAAGAAGGGGTTATATACATTCAATCATAAGTAAACAACCAAAGTATGAGCCAAAACTTAGTAAGACTGTGCAAGATGCACGGGTTTCATCTTAAGTGCCTGGACACACTGAGGTTGACAAGAGAGGGACAAGCCTTAAGGGTTAGGACTGGCCTCCCGGTTGATTACCTACAGAAATAGACAAAATACAAAGTGAGTAAAACTTAGTGAATAATAGCACATAAATAATGTAATGGTTAACTTAAACAGCAAAGTATATCACTGTAGAGGCATATGATGAATTATATTCTGTAGAACGGCCATGGGCCCAATTTCCTTAACAGAGTGGCTTTAAGCCCAATAATATACAGAATGGCCATAGGCCTAACAGATACAGAACGACCATAGGCCCAGAATTATCAGAACGGCCATCGCCTAGAAATAACAGAACGACTTATCAGCCCAGAAATAACAGAACGACTTATCAGCCCAGAAATAACAGAACGGCCATCGGCCCAGATCACATATGTATGGATTCAAGAGGTGGCTCGTACGGATTCTAGAGGTGACTCGCATTGCAGCACTTTGTTCCGTACAACACTTTGTTCCATACCAGAAATAATAGGTCTTATCATGTCATGGCCTAGACGAACAAACAACAAAACAGAATAACCTCAGATATCATCAGAACAGACTAGTTTCAGAGTTATACAGAGGCACACAGATTCTTCCAATCATTCACACGAGTTAACGTAGTTAGTTTACATTTAACAGAATACTAATGATAATTATTAGCAATAAGGATAGCGTATCCCACAGATTATACACGCGCCATCACAATACTATTTGTAGGGACAGAACAATTTACCTCAGAACAGTCTTGATTCATCATTGACAAAACAGAATGATTCGGCATACACAAGCATCATTGTTCCACTTGATGATCATGAATCATTAAGGTTAATTTACGGATAACAGAACATTAATAAAATGTCTTTTAATGGTAAGCAAAATGCACTACTATAGTATTATCCAATTATGCTAATCCTCTTTAGCAGATATCTATGTCACAAGACATATATTGAACCAAACAGATGATAGGAGTTCCTGATAGAACATTCGGGGTATTACGTTCCCATTCAAATGAGAAATCATAGGTAATTTATAGGTTATTGCACATTACCGATAACCGTTAACCGTTAACCGTGGTTGGAATACAGAATAATTTTAGAGTCACATCAATGTATGCCAAATCTTTCAATGTTTATACCAATTCCCAATCAACATACACATTAACATAGTTGCCCACGGAGAACAGAATGTTAATAACAATAATTATTAACAGTACTAGATGTACATTGATAGTACTATTACTCACACTGATCGGCTCCCGGTAGTAATGGGATGATGTCCTCGTCTCGACCTTAGTTCAATCTTTGACTTCCTTTTAATTCTCCTCCATTTCCTCAAGCCTCCATGGTTGTTCTCCCTTCTCTTTCTTCAATTCCCTTCAAACCCCCATGATTGTTAAACTTTTCTTGGTCTCTCCTCTCTTTTCTCCCCCACGGTTCTCTTCTCTCTCTTTTAGATATTTTGGCTCCCAAAAGATGAGACCAATCACTCACAAACATATCTATATATCTAAATAAACACACACACATGGCTTAACACAATAGGGAGAGCCAAACGTGGCCTTACGAATCGTGCAAAATCAAATTTCAATTAAAGTTCCCAGGTGACTCTAAAAATTGCGCTGATCATAAATATGTCCCCTGTTTTGGTTTCTGAAGTCTCTAGGGTCTTCAATTTACAGTACAAAGTTATCCACCCAAATATGCATTCAAATTAAATTTCCAATTACTTTTCCCAAATAGCTTTAAAAATTCCCATTAATGTATCCAAGTTCTCAATTGTGATTTCTGAACCCGTAAAGGTTGGTAATTTAAATTTTAAAGCCGTAGCTCAACAGTTAATTCCTCAATTTGAACACATATCATTAAATTAAAATGCATTAACCCATAAGGCCGTAAAGGTAATCTCTAATACGGATTTTGTGGTCGTTACAATCTCTGTAACAATAGCAGTAACGGTAACAGTAACAGTAGCAGTAACAATCAGTTGCTACGGATGCCACAAGTACAGTTCTCAAAACAGGACAATCATTCATTTAGTAAACAATATCATTTAAGTAAACAGTATAGTAGCATTGATCGAAAAATAATTATATATGAACATAGCTTTACAACATTGTTACTCACAGTGGGCTCCTTGATATACGTGCTTAGATGCACTAAAATTGCGGCGTCCAACCTAAATAAACAATTCCAGCACAAACACTCGATACACAATTCAATCAATCAATCAATTGGTTGCTTACTTATTCGATTCCTATTCGTTTTTCACTTATTCGGTTCTAAATTTTCTCTTTTGTGGTTCATTTAAATACATGAAATGCAAATGCACATGAAAAACACTTTAAAACTATGCAAACTGAGGCCCAGAAGGTTGAAAAATGGAGAGAAAACAAAACCGGGACCAACCTGATTTCCGTTCGTGCGGGGGCTCTAGCCGCACATGGAATTTAAGCAGTGTTTAAACTTTGATTGCCATGTTTTCCGCACGTGTGGGACCCCAGGTTGCACGTGTGGAACTAGAAAAACTAGTCCGAAAATTGAATTCAAGGTTGGAACTCAAACTTTTCAAAGTTTAACTTCAACTCTAAGTATTTCAACTCCAAAGATTCTTAAAATAACTTTGAACATGTAGAACTCTATAATCATATACAAATTATAGCTCTTAAACCAAAATCCAATTCCAATTTGAGGAGTCAAAATACTTAAGTTTATATCAACCAATTTAATGATACTTAGTTGACCTTAACCAATTTAATGATAATTTTTCTTACAAAATACTACCGATATTATTAACTGGACCAAATTGAAATAAAATATAAAATTAATGATTAAAATTGAGTCAATCGAAAGTGTAAGGACTGTTGGAACAATCTTCTGTGTAAATAAAATAAATTGAAACTAATTCAAACAAAATAAAATAAAAATTACAGAATTTATTTTGTTGAACCGAATAAATAATTAAAGACCAAGTCGAGTGTGTGACACTCTATCCTAAAGACAGATTCGCCCTGCTACGATGCTTACGGTTGAGTGGCGTCTATCTCCCAGGATACAATGATCTTCACAAATTTGTAGAAGCACTTCAAACAAATTTGTCTAGCGAACCAAACCTGTGTTCTATACTCTCTTTGATTTTTCCTAAAACTAGAATGAAGAATAATGCACTAAATAAAATCTGGACAACAAAAGCATAAATTGCAGACTGATTTTTGGATCCTCTAAACACTGTTGGAATGTTGGTATTTATAGGCAAAAAATGTTTGACCCGAACAGGTACCAAGGTAGTGAACAGATGTCATATTTAAACTGAACAGATACAGTTTGAAATACAAACAAATCTGTTTGTAACTGCTACACTATTTCAGACTGTAACACTGCTAAACAGTTTCGAAACTGTTTGGGCAGTTTACTAACTGTTCAATAGATGGAATTCGAACCAGTTTAGAAGCACAATTATTGGACAATAAATTTTGAATTCAAATTCAAATTTTAAATTAAT
This sequence comes from Camellia japonica, assembly GCA_030407325.1. Classification (NCBI taxonomy): domain Eukaryota; kingdom Viridiplantae; phylum Streptophyta; class Magnoliopsida; order Ericales; family Theaceae; genus Camellia; species Camellia japonica. The sequence goes on from JAPPVO010000002.1 coordinate 156,149,827, forward strand.
TTTTCCCGCAATAATTTTTTGGAAAAATTCAAATGAATTTCGTCCAAAAAATTAATACAAGAACCAACCCACGACCCACACCCGCGCCCGGCACGGCCTGACGGACGGCGGCGGCGGTCGTGCGTGCGTGGGTTTAGGCTAAGGTTCACTTTGTCCGTAACTCCTCCCTTCTACAAACTTGGGGTGCCCCTTGGGGCCCAACCCAAGTGTTGTAGGCTAGAGCTTATATACTCAACAAAACTCTCTTAAAGTTTCAATGTGGGACAAGCCTCACAAGGAAACCCACATTAAAAACTTTAAATGTCCATTCCACGAACCCGAAAACGACATCATATTCCCATTCACTCATAAATGGTTTTGACGAACTGTCTTCACCGTGTGACTTGCCACGCGGCAAGGAACACTTCACCTCTTCGGACCCGCCCCAAAAGACGTTCCGGGCCTACTCAATTTTGGGCTCAAAGTCGGCCCAAAATAAGCCTAATAAACCAATTTTCCAACAATCCCCCACATGAATGGAATTTGACGGAGAGAAAATGCAACAACATGATCTAATTACAGAGAGTACAGAAATTGGAAATATTCTGCATAGGATAGGTAGCTTTTGGCTTTGAACCTTCCCTTGTGAGACACTATCGGATTTACTAGCTAAACAGTGAACATGATGTCTTGAACTGTTCAGCCGTTTGTGTAAATCAAGACAATAGAACCCACACAGTATATCCCCAGACACAGTTTAGTTCTCACTATTGTGTTCATTTTGGCCCTGAACAACCTGGTCTTCCATGAGTGCTCTAGAGATTTGTAGCCCTTCATAATTCTCATAGAATCAGCCCAGTTCACACTCACATAGGTGATTCTTATGAAGAGTATCCTGCCATACTCCACTAGGTTTACCTAGATATAAGAATCATTAAAAGTATTACTTAACCTAAACTGCTGCAGACATCACTATTTCATCATAGAAATGGGTAGGAGTTAGACACCCCAGTGATCCTTCTGAGTTATTCACAACTCGGTTGTCCCTTTGAACCTAGATATTGGGATCTCCAGTCAACTAGGTTGGGGTGCCGTTGTGGTAACTCTTATTTAATAGGCTTTAGTCCCATTCCCCTCGATGAATTCTTAACTAGCTCTCTTGCTAACCCTTTGGTTAGTGGATCCGCTATGTTGTCTTTAGACTTCACATATTCAATGGAAATAATTCCATTAGAGAGTAGTTGTCTTACGGTATTATGTCGAGACTTACTGTTATACATATGACTCTGTGCTCTACCTATTGCAGACTGACTATCGCAATGTATGCATATAGCAGGCACCGATTTTGGCCATATTGGAATATCTTCAAGGAAGTGGCGAAGCCATTCTGTTTCTTCCCCTGCTTTGTCTAAAGCTATGAATTTTGATTCCATAGTAGACCTAGCAATACAAGTCTGTTTGGAAGATTTCCAAGATACAGCCGCCTCACCAAGAGTAAAGACATACCCACTGGTGGACTTCGAGTCTCTAGTATCCGATATCCAATTTGCATCACAGTATCCTTCAAGTACTGCTGGATATCTAGTATAATTAAGCCCAATGTTACGAGTAAATCGGAGATATCTTAGAACCCTTATAATTGCTTTCTAGTGTTCTACTCCCGGATTACTCGTATATCTACTTAATTTACTTACTGCAGAAGCTATATCTGGGCGAGTGCAGTTCATCAAGTACATTAAGCTACCAATAAATTGGGCATACTCTAATTGAGAAATACTTTCCTGTACATTCTTAGATAGAAACAAATTAACATCTACAGGTATTCTAGCAAGATGATCATCATCTTTGCTGAATTTGTCAAGTATTTTCTCAATGTAATGAGATTGTGACAAAGCATATCCTTCTGATGTTTTTGGTAATTTTCATACAAGAATTACATCAGCAATGCCCATGTCTTTCATGTCAAAATGTTTATTCAACATTTTCTTGGTAGTTTTAATCATATCATTATTACTACCTATGATGAGCATGTCATCTACATAAAGACATACAATGACATAACCTTTGTCTGTATTTTTAATATAAACACATTTGTCACACTTATTAATTTTAAATCCATTTGACATTATTGCCTTGTCAAATTTCTCATGCCATTGCTTTCGTGCTGATTTTAAACCATATAATGATTTAACCAATTTACACACTTTCTTTTCTTTTCCTGGAACAGAAAAACCTTCTGGTTGTTCCATGTAAATTTCTTCATTTAACTGACCATTTAAGAAAGCGGTTTTTACATTCATTTGATGAATTTCTAAATTGTATAAAGATGCAATGGCAATTAACATTCTAATGGATGTTATTCTAGTAACCGGTGAGTATGTGTCAAAGTAATCAATACCTTCTTTTTGTCTAAAACCTTTGACCACAAGTCTTGCCTTGTATTTGTCAATTGATCCATCCCCTTTCAATTTTCTTTTGAAAATCTACTTGTACCCAAGAGGTTTACAACCTAGTGGCAAATCTACCAATTCCCAAGTGTGATTTTGCAAGATGGATTCAACTTCACTATTGACTGCTTCCTTCCATAAAGGAGTTTCAGGACTGGACATAGCCTCTTTAAAAGTTAAAGGCTCATTTTCTAACAAAAATGTTAGAAAATCTAGACCAAAAGATTTTGAGGTTCTAGCACGTTTACTATGCCTAGGTTCCTCTTTTTCATTTTGATCTAGCTCTTGCTCTTGATCATTACTAGTAATAGCATCAAAAGATCTTTTATTAGTACTAGTTTCTTGTCCAGTCTTATTTGGAAATACATGTTCAAAGAATGATGCATTCCGAGACTCAATAATAGTATTTACATGCTTTTCGGTATGTTTTGATTTATAAAACAAAAACTGATATGCACTATTATTCTTGGCATAACCAATGAAAATGCAATCAATGGTTTTAGGACCTATCTTAGTCTTTTTAGGACTAGGAATAGCCACTTTAGCCAAATACCTCCACACTTTTAAGTATTTGTAGGATGGTACTCTTCCATGCCACAATTCATAAGGTGTTTGATTCACTTTCTTTCGGGGTACTTTATTAAGTATATAATTAGCAGAAAGTATTGCTTCCCCCCACAAGTTTTGAGGTAATCCAGAACTGATTAACATGACATTCATTATTTCTTTTAAAGTCCTATTTTTCCTTTCAGCAATTCCATTTTGCTGAGGTGAGTAAGGAGCGATGGTTTGATGAATTATTTCATGTTCTTTACAAAATTCACCAAAAGGTGATTCATATTCACCACCTCTATCACTTCTTAGTTTTTTGATTTTCTTACCAAGTTGATTTTCAACTTCAATCTTATATTGAATGAAAGTTTCCAAAGCTTCATACTTGGTTCGAATTAAATAAACATAACTATATCTAGTATAGTCATCTATAAAAGTGATAAAATACTTTTTCCCACATCTTGTTTGAATTGATTTAAAATCACAAATGTCACTATGAATTAATTCAAGTGGTTTCGTACTTCTTTCAATTGAATGGAAAGGAGTTTTGTATAATTTTGCCTCAACGCAAATTTCACATTTATGATTTGAATCAATGTCAAATTTAGGTAAACATTCCATATTAATTAATCTTCGCAAAGATCCATAATTAACATGTCCTAGTCTACCATGCCATAAATTTGAAGACTCAAGCAAGTAAGAAGAAGATGTATTTTTATTAATAACTGAGGGTACAACAATCATTACATTTAACTTGAAAAGGCCATCAGACATGTAACATTTTCCTACATACATCCCATTCTTAGTAAGTACAAATTTATCACTCTCAAACACTAGCCTAAACCCATTCTTACTCAACAAAGACCCGGAAACAAGATTCTTGCGAATGTTCGGTACATGCAGCACATTGTTGAGAGTGAGTTCTTTTCCAGATGTCATCTTGAGAACAATCTTCCCTTGTCTTTCAACTTTGGAAGTTGAGGAGTTGCCCATAAAAAGTTGTTCACCATTGTCCACTATAGAATAAGATGTGAACATCTTTTTGTCGGCACAGATATGGCGAGTAGCACTAGTATCCGCCCACCATTTTTTAGGATTTTCGACAAGATTTGCCTCGGAAACAACTGCAGAAAGATTGATGTCATCTACACCGTTGGAAATATCGTCCACTTCGGTCATATGGGCTTCAGCAGGCTTCTTGCTTGTTCTTCTTTTGCTTTTGCCTTTGCTACGGAAATCTTTGGCTCGATGTCCCTCTTTGTCAAATATGTAACATTTGCCATTAAACTTATACTTTTTATTTTCCCCCCCTTTAGAGCCTTGTGATAAACTTTCTCCAGAAGACTTTCGTTTCTTGGTTTTTGAAACATGTTCCACCACATTTGCCTTAGACTCCACAGGATGTTTACCAGCCCACTTTTCAGAATTGCGGTTGTCCTCCTCAATCCTCAAACGCATAATTAACTCTTCTATAGACATTTCTTTGCGCTTGTGTTTGAGGTAATTCTTGAATTCCTTCCAGCCTTGTGGTAATTTTTCAATTAAGGCTGCAACTTGGAAGGATTCACTAAGAGACATGCTTTCTGCGTGAATGTCATGCAGAATGAGTTGGAGATCTTGAACTTGGCTGATCACAGTTTTAGAATCAACCATTACAAAGTCTAAGAATTTGCTAACCACAAATTTCTTTGAGCCGGCATCTTCCGTTTTATACTTTTTCTCCAACGATTCCCACAGTTCCTTTGCTGTCTTGATAGGAATGTAGACATTGTATAATGTCTTGTCAAGTCCGTTCAAGACGTAGTTCCGGCAAAGGAAATCAGCATGTTTCCAGGTATCAACCGCAGCAACCACTTGCTAGTCGGTTTCATCATCTTTCAAAATAGGAGCATCCTCACGGAGGAAACGAGCCAGGTTCAGAGTTGTAAGATAGAACAACATTTTATGTTGCCATCTTTTAAAATCAGTTCCTGAGAACCCCTCTAGCTTTTCACCATGATTTACCGGTACTGTCACCACAGGAGAGGGGGTTGGCGTCATTGCAGCCACCACAGTAGTACTTGTTTGAGCATTTGTTTCAGTAACCATTAATTCTAATTTATAAAACAAAATATAATTAGAATTTATACTACACAGAAAATTAATCTAAATTCACATAATTAAATTCTGTAAAAAATAAAATAAATAAGAATGTAACTTTTATTTTTTTTCCTATTAATTTGGAAATAAAATAAAATTTTATTTAACCAAATTAATTCCACACAGAAAATTAAATTTCTGTAACACTTCAATAATTAAAATACTGAAACAGAATTTTAATTTAATGAAAACTCAGAAAATAATTTCTAAAACCAAAATTAATTTGGGTTAATTACACTAATAGTCCTTATAGTTTGGACTTGTGTCACTTTGGTCCTGACTTTTCAATTGTGACACATTTGACCCTGACTTTTGAATCTTGTTCCAAATAAGACAATTGAAAATATTATTAGATTTTTCAAGGGTAAAATCGTCAATTTGATAAAATATAAACTAATTTGACAAAAAGAAATGTCAAAAAATATTTTTAATTTTTTTAAAATTATTTTTATCCACCAATATAAAATTATGTAAAATTAATGAAAATTACATGATTAATTTTTAAAAATTAATTTTATATGATCATCATCCAAACACATAATGAAAATTAATTTGGTAAAAAAAAAAAAAATGTCTAAAAGATTTATCAATTTTACATAATTTTATTTTTAGTAGGTAGAAATAATTTTTAAAAATTCAAAAATATTTGTTTGAGATTTATTTTTGTCAAATTAGTTTATATTTTATCAAATTGACAATTTTACCCTTGAAAAATCTAATTATATATTCAATTGTCCTTATTTGGAACAAGATTCAAAATTCAGGGTCAAATTTGTCACAATTGAAAAGTCAGGGACCAAAGTGACACAAGCCCCAAACTATAGGGACTATTTGTGTAATTTGCCCATTAATTTTCTGACCAAATTCCACAAAAATATATTCTGAATTGTTAATGACACCAGTATATTACTACTAGTTGTCAAAGAAAATAGACAGTATATTACTACTATCTATCAAATAACATATAAACACTATTTGTTTTTCCAACCAGAATATTAATTTATAAATCCACAGAAAATTAATTTTTTGTAAACGAAGAATGAGAAAGGGAAACAAACGAAAAATTCTGTAAATAATAATTTGGATCTGTCTTAAGATTGTTGGAACAATCTTCTGTGTAAATAAAATAAATTGAAACTAATTCAAACAAAATAAAATAAAACTTACAAAATTTATTTTGTTGAACCGAATAAATAATTAAAGACCAAGTCGAGTGTGTGACACTCTGTCCTTAAGACAGATTCGCTCGCTACGGTGCTTATGGTTGAGTGGCGTCTATCTCTCAGGATACAATATCTTCATAAATTTGTAGAAGCACTGTTGCACTGTTTTGGACTGTAGCACTGCTGAACAATTTCGAAACTGTCTGGGCAGTTTACTAGCTGTTCAACAGATGGAATTCGGACCAGTTTAGAAGCACAATTATTGGACAATAAATTTTGAATTCAAATTCAAATTTTAAATTAATTTTTCCCGCAATAATTTTTGAAAAAATTCAAATGAATTTCGTCCAAAAAATTAATACAAGAACCGACCCACAACCTACACGCCGGCACGGACAACGTGGCGCGCGCGTGGTGTTTAGGCTAAGGTTCACTTTGTCCATAACTCATTCCTTCTACAAACTTGGGGTGCCCCTTAGGGCCCAACCCAAGTGTTGTAGGCTAGAGCTTATATATTCAACAAAACTCTCTTAAAGTTTCAATGTGGGACAAGCCTCACAAGGAAACCCACATTAAAAACTTTAAATGTCCATTCCACGAACCCGAAAACGACGTCATGTTCTCATTCCTCATAAATGGTTTTGACGAACCATCTTCACCGTGTGACTTGCCACGCGGCAAGAAACACTTCACCTCTTCGGACCCCCCAAAAGACGTTCGGGACCCACTCAATTTTGGGCTCAAAGGCGGTCAAATAAGCCTAATAAACCAATTTTCCAACAAGGACCAAAATAATACAAGTTATAAAATATAAAGACCATTGATGTAATTTATCATTTTTTAAAAAGATTAATTACCAACTAATCTCATTAAGTAAACTTTTCTTTTTTAGATTGGATCTCATCAAGTAAACTTAAATATCAGTGTTATTTTTTAGTGCACTAATAAATTCTAGGGCAAATTACATATACCTCCCTCGAGATTTAGCTAAATTACAAATACTCCCCTGAGGTTTTGGAAATTACAGAAACCCCCTTGAGGTTTATATTTTCATAACAAATTGCCCCCTAAGGTTTATATTTTTATAACAATTTGCTCTCTAATTTATTATGCAAATAGTACCTTCAGCGGGGTATCTGTAATTTCTCAAATCTCAGGGAGATATCTGTAATTTTACTAAATCTCGAGGGGGTGTATGTAATTTGCCCTAAATTCTATACACCCATGTTGTGTGAAATCTCTTATTTTTATATAATAAAATAAAATATATTTAAATTTTTTTTTTGTATAATTATTCTCATTATTTTTTTGAATTAAATAGTCTATATATTTTATATACCGAAAATTTATTCCAAAAATATTTCTAGCCTTATATTATTATTCAACATTATTTTTAAATTTTTTTTGATATATTTAGGTTTCATTTAGAAAGAAGGGTTGGTTGGGTTGGGTTGGGTTGGGTTAGGGTTATTTTAGTCTCAAAAAAAAAAAAAAAGAGAGGCTTTTTAGTGCAATAAGAAGCATCACATCTAATCCATATTTATTACATTCTTTCTCTTATAAAAAATAAAAAAAAAAATAAAAAAAAACCCTTCTTAAATAAGACTTTTTAATCACAAATCAAAATAATCAAAAAATTAAAAAATCAATTCCCTTGCCAAACCAACCCTTAAACTAAACATAGCATTTTCACTGCCCAAAACTCAACTTGTAGCCCACGTATGCATGGAGCCCCACGCCCTCTCCTCCCTCACCTCCCTCACCTCTCTCTCTCACCCTCTCCCTATATACCTCTACCTAGTTACCTTTTTTTTTTTTATATATATATATATATACACATGTAAACATCTATACATGCATACGAATGTTCCTCACCCTCTCCAACTCTCTCGGTTCTCTCTCTCTCTCTCTCTCTATTGAACTATCTGTCTATATGCAGGGCCAGCCTTCAGGCAAGGTGAGCAACACCGCCATCTCAGGCACTTGAATTCTGTTTAAAAAATAGGTTTTTAAAATAATTTTGATTTAAAGTTATATTAGACAAATTATTTTGATCTTAAATTATGTGTAATTTATTAAAATTAAATTAAATGAAATAATCATTTCATCATGTCCATCCTCATGTTTAGTTTACTAAGAGATAATAAAAAAATATTACAAATAAACTTATCATTTACCATTATGAGTGAATAGCCATTCTATAAAGAGATTAAAGAATGATTATTTCATTTAATTCAATTTTATTTTAGTAAATCAAACAATATATTATAGTATTGTAGTTTAAAAATGAAGTTTTACAAAAAAAATTTAAAAAAAAAATTTCGAATTAGTGAATTATTTAAAAAATTTGATGGTTGTTTGCTACATATATAAATTATTTACAAAATATTTTTTTAACTATACCAGTTACAATTCACTACGCCAAAACAAGGCATTAACGGCGGTTTTTTTTAACGGCGGAGTTGATCAAATTTTACAATCCAATCTACTACATCAGGAAAAAGTATAAATAAATTAATAATGTTAACAATAGAAAATGAACAAAATTTATCTCAATAATTATGTTTTACATCAATCTCAATGTCTATGATTTATGGTTTACTAGTGAGAAGGCTGCGTGCAAAGCACGCTAGCTGATGCCCATTAAAATGCCCATTAATGAAAGGAGATAATAATAATGTAATTTTGTTAGATCTGTATAAATTTGTAGATTTAAACTTCATTTTATATAATGAAATACTATATAATTATACAATTATATGTAGTATTTTAAAGTAATAATGCAGTATATATATGATATAATGAAATACTATTTATGTATAGATATTACAATTTGAAGAATATTAAATATAAAGTAAAGAAATAATGGGGAAAAAATGATTCAACCATGCTTGAAACAAATATTTGGTCAAGACTCATATATTTTCTTAGTAGATTTGGTGAACATTAACCATGGCATAGCAATAATTCACAGCTCAAACTTTCGGACAAAAACATAGCATGGCAAAAATGAGACAGCATCACATGCAAATCAACAGGAATTTTAATAATTAAAGAATATTTTGAATTTGAATCACTTCACTTTTTATTCATTCATATGAAACTATTACAATTTATAGAAAAGATGGTTACAACTGTTAACTCAACTACAGTTAACATAACTATGATCCTAACTAAGAAAGGTTACATAACTAACTTCTGTAACAGTAATTAGTTAGAAGTTAGTTATGATGGATGAGAATTAATCTGGTGCTGCTGGAGATGCTGAGAGTCGATGTACTCTGCTAAGGCTTGATGTATGTACTCTGCTAAGGCTTGATGTACACAGCTGATTCAGCATGATGGTGCAATAGCTGACTCATCTTCTTCTTGGTCGTGCAGCAGAACTGTATTCTTATCATGCCCCCGCAAGCTCAGAGGAGGGGACGGCGGCAAGAGCGTGGACAGAAGAAATTGAAAGCGAGACACAGGTAGAGGCTTAGTAAAGAGATCAGCCAGCTGATCAGAAGAAGAAATATGACGAACAGCAACCTGTTTAGCAACAACACTTCACGAATATAATGAGTCCACAACAATATGCTTAGAACGAGCATGAAACACCAGATTAGAACTGAGAGAGACAGACAATTGTCACACCATATAATAGGACAGCAAGAAGGAACCTTGAGCTTAGATAAAAGCATTTGAAGCCAACAAAGCTCAGCAGCCGTCTGGGCTAAAGCACGATACTCAGCTTCAGTGGATGAACGCGAGACGATGGGTTGCTTTTTAGCGGACCAAGAGATCAAATTGGGGCCCAAAAAGACATAATACCCCGTAGTAGACCGACGATCAACTACACAGCCAGCCCAATCTGAATCAGAAAAGGCAAAAAGATCAAGAGGACCCGAAGTAAACTGCAAGCCGTGAGAAAGAGATCCCTTCAAATACCGAAGAAGATGTAACAGCAGCAAAATCAGCCTCAGAAGGAGACTGCATGGCCTGGCAAACATGATTAACAGCAAAAGCAATGTCAGGTCGGGTGATGGTAAGATACTACAGAGCGCCCACAAGACTTCGATAGAGAGACGGCTGAGAAAAGGGAACTGAAGGAGAAGCAGCAGAAGAGGGTTTACAGACATAGGAGCACACAAGGTTTACAGTTGGTTAAGCCAGCTTTATCAAGAATGTCAAGAGCATACGTAGACTGAGATAAGAAGTAGCCTGGAGGAGAATAGACAACTGAAATGCCTAAAAAATAGGTAATATCACCTAACTCCTTCATGGAAAAAGAGTGTGCATGGAAGTAATAAGAGCAGCGTATGAGAGGGATTGTTGCCCGTTAATAAAATGTCATCAACATAGATAAGAAGCACTGTAATAGTAGCAGATGTATGTTGAATAAAAAGAGAAGAATCTGAAGAACTAACGACAAAGCCATTTGAGAGAAGAAATTTAGAGAATGTAGAATACCAAGCCCGGGGGGCTTGCTTAAGTCCGTACAAGGCTTTGTGTAAACGGCAAACCAATTGAGGATTCTTAGAATCAACATACCCCTGTGGTTGTGTCATGTACACTTCTTCATCTAAAACTCCATGGAGAAAGGCATTAGAAATATCCATTTGTTTAATAGGCCACTGAAAATGTAAAGCCAACAAAGCAAAATCCGAATGGTAGGCTGCTTGGCAACTGGACTGAAGGTCTCATAATAATCCAAACCTTCCTCTTGAAGACAACCCTTAGCAACCAAACGAGCCTTATGCCGAGCGACCGAACCATCGGAATTCTTTTTAAGCCGATAGACCCATTTACATCCAATAGCCTGCTTGCCAGAAGGAAGGGAGACTAAGGACCAAGTATACTGCTGCTGAAGAGCTTGAAATTCAGCATCCATAGCAGCAGACCAAGCAGGAGAAAGAGAAGCAGCCTTAAAAGTGGAAGGCTCATGTAGATCAGAAGAAATAGCGGAAAGGACAGAGGAGGAGCAAGAGAGGCAACTTTAGAGCGAGTAGTCATAGGATGAACATTGGCAGAAGGAGAAGAAGGATGAGGAAGATAATAAGACGATAAATCAACACGTAAGGAGGGAGCGGAAGTAGGAGAGACAGAAGTGGAACCAGCAGATAGAGGAGATGTAGCAGGAGTAGCAATAGATGGAACAAAACCAGACGGAGCAGACACAGAGGAAGAGATAGACTGTGATGACACACCAGATCTGGTAGGAGGAACAGAAGCTGGCCAAAAGAAAGATGGTAAGGAAGAACCAGGTGGTGAAACAGATGGGGAAGAAGACAATGAAGAAAAAGGAAAAATGTGTTCATGAAAAGTGACATGACGAGATATATATATTTTGTTGGAAGAAGGGTCGAGACACCGATATCCCTTAGTCGTAGGAACATAGCCTAAGAAAACACAAGGAGCAGACCGGGGCTGAAGTTTATGAACAGAATAAGGACGCAACCAAGGATAACAAAGACAGCCGAAAACACGAAGTAGAAAAATCAGGACACTTATGAAATAATTGTTTAAAAGGAGTAAGATCTTGTAACTTGGAACTAGGCATGCGATTTATAAGAAAAACAGAAGTAGCAACTGCTCCAAACCAATAGGTGAGTGGAGGACTGATGCAGAAGAGCACATCAGTTTCCACAATATGACGATGCTTACGCTCGGCAACACCATTTTGGGCTGGTGTATAGGGACAAGCTAATTGATGATCAATACCAAATTTCTTGGGAAAATTTTGAAATGCAGTGCTAAGAAATTCAGAACCATTATCAGTACGCAAAATTTTAAGAGACACCTCAAATTGATTTTCCACAAAAGCCTTAAATTCCATGAATTTGGAGAAAACCTCACTTTTATAATGCAAAGGAAATATCCATGTAAACTTGCTATAGTCATCAACAAACAAGACATAAAATCGATATGTAGAAGGAGAAGAAGAAACTGTAAATGGTCCCCAAACATCACTGTGAATTAAAGCAAATGGTTTATTAACAGCAGTAGTAGACAGGCTAAAAGGCAGCCTGTGACTCTTTGCAACACTACAAGGTGAGCAAGAAACAGAAGTTTTATTACTAGGTACAGACAACTGAAACTTATTACAAAGAACTCTAAACTTGTAAGGAGATGGATGTCCAAGCCTAGAGTGCCATATGTCAGGAGAAGAAGTAGTAGTTCTGAAGCATGTTTGGCGAGGAAGAGATTTAGGAAGAGCAGCGGGAAGATGATAAAGGCCTTGAGAGGAAGCACCTTTATACAAGACAGCCTTACTTGTCTTGTCCTGAATAATGAAATGATTAGCATCAAATGTTATAGTACAATTATTATCATTAACCAACTGATGAACTGAAATCAAATTGGCTGAAATTTGGGGAACATGAAGAATATTATGAAGATGAAACGAAGAAGAAGGAGTAGGGAGAAGACCATTACCCTTATGCTGAATGGGAAGAGAAACACCATCACCAACCATTACCTGATCATGACCTTCGTAGGGTTGATACATATTTAAGTTCTGAAGATCATGCGTGATATGACTGGAAGCAGCAGAATCCAAATACCAGTTCTCAGGAGGATGTGATGTAGAAGCAACATAGGCTTTACTTGATCCATCGGATGAATGATGAAAAGGCATTGAAGAAGCAGATGGCTGAAAAGAAGAGTCCAATCGGTACCAACAATTGAGAGCACTATGATTATTCTTGCCACAAATCTGACAGATAACAGAAGTAAAATTTGAGCGTCCACCTCTGCGACCACGAGAAGAAAATCTACCACCTCGTGAATCAATGCGCTCTCCTCTATGAAAGTTGGTTCGATATGTATTTCGAGAACCAGAATTCCGTGATTGTGATGAAGCAGTATTGGAAGCAGAGTAAGCCATGTGTGAACCAGAAGAAGCTTTAGAAGTACTTTCAATATGAATAGCCTCAGAACAGAGAAGCGAAGACAAAACATCCATTGAAATTGGATCTGTTTTGGCTCTAATTGTAGTGTTGAATGCACTGTATTCTGTTGGCAAACCATTGAGAGTCAAGAGAACTAAATCCTTATCATCAACAGCAGATCCAGCCAAAGCCAATTGATCAGCGATATCCTTGATTTGTGCAAGATATTCCTCCATTGAGGAAGAAGTTTTGGTGATGTTATGTAGCTTATTCTTAAGCTGATGAATGTGTGATCTTGAGAGAGAGGTGAATCGCTTCTCAAGATTATACCAAACCTCAAAACTTGTTTTACAATGGCATACAGAAGTAAAGATTGAAGGAGAAAGAGTTGCAGTGATACAACTCAGAAGGTGAGCATCAACAGTGTGCCAATGTGTGAATTCAGGATTCAGAACACTCACACCTTCTTTGTCGGTGATCATTTCAGAAGGAGGAACAAGAGATCCATTCACATATCCAAGTAGTCCAGTAGCACGAAGAATATTGAAGAGTTGATTTTTCCATACAATGAAATTGCTAACATCAAGCTTTAGAGTGACAAATGCGCTCAGATTTGAAACCAAAAGTTTTAGATTTGCAGGAAGTTGAAATGAAGAATCCATGGAAGCCATGGAAGGACCTTTGAGCTCGCTAGAGCATTCGTAGCTCTGATACCATAAAGAATATTTTGAATTTGAATCACTTCACTTTTTATTCATTCATATGAAACTATTACAATTTATAGAAAAGATGGTTACAACTGTTAACTCAACTACAGTTAACATAACTATGATCCTAACTAAGAAAGGTTACATAACTAACTTCTGTAACAGTAATTAGTTAGAAGTTAGTTATGATGGATGAGAATTAATCTGGTGCTGCTGGAGATGCTGAGAGTCGATGTACTCTGCTAAGGCTTGATGTATGTACTCTGCTAAGGCTTGATGTACACAGCTGATTCAGCATGATGGTGCAATAGCTGACTCATCTTCTTCTCGGTCGTGCAGCAGAACTGAATTCTTATCATGCACCCGCAAGCTCAGAAGAGGGGACGGCGGCAAGAGCGTGGACAGAAGAAATTGAAAGCGAGACACAGGTAGAGGCTTAGTAAAGAGATCAGCCAGCTGATCAGAAGAAAAAATATGACGAACAGCAACCTGTTTAGCAACAACACTTCACGAATATAATGATAGTCCACAGCAATATGCTTAGAACAAGCATGAAACACCGGATTAGAACTGAGAGAGATAGCAGACAAATTGTCACACCATATAATAGGACAGCAAGAAGGAACCTTGAGCTCAGATAAAAGCATTTGAAGCCAACAAAGCTCAGCAGCCGTCTAGGCTAAAGCACGATACTCAGCTTCAGTGGATGAACGCGAGACGGTGGGTTGCTTTTTAGCGGACCAAGAGATCAAATTGGGGCCCAAAAAGACACAATACCCCGTAGTAGACCGACGATCAACTACACAGCCAGCCCAATCTGAATCAGAAAAGGCAAAAAGATCAAGAGGACCCGAAGTAAACTGCAAGCCGTGAGAAAGAGATCCCTTCAAATACCGAAGAAGATGTTTAACAGCAGCAAAATCAGCCTCAGAAGGAGACTGCATGGCATGGCAAGCATGATTAACAGCAAAAGCAATGTCAGGTCGGGTGATGGTAAGATACTACAGAGCGCCCACAAGACTCCGATAGAGAGACAGCTGAGAAAAGGGAACTGAAGGAGAAGCAGTAGAAGAGGGTTTAACAGACGTAGGAGCAACACAAGGTTTACAGTTGGTTAAGCCAGCTTTATCAAGAATGTCAAGAGCATACGTAGACTGAGATAAGAAGTAGCCTGCAGGAGAATGGACAACTGAAATGCCTAAAAAATAGGTAATATCACCTAACTCCTTCATGGAAAAGAAGTGTGCATGGAAGTAATAAGAGCAGCGATATGAGAGGGATTGTTGCCCGTTAATAATATGTCATCAACATAGATGAGAAGCACTGTAATAGTAGCAGAGGTATGTTGAATAAAAAGAGAAGAATCAGAAGAACTAATCACAAAGCCATTGGAGAGAAGAAATTTAGAGAATGTAGAATACCAAGCCCTTGGGGCTTGCTTAAGTCCATACAAGGCTTTGTGTAATCGGAAAACCAACTGAGGATTCTTAGGATCAACATACCCTGAGGTTGGGTCATGTACACTTCTTCATCTAAAACTCCATGGAGGAAGGCATTAGAAATATCCATTTGTTTAATAGGCCACTAAAAATGTAAAGCCAGACAAAGCAAAATCCGAATGGTAGGCTGCTTGGCAACTGGACTGAAGGTCTCATAATAATCCAAACCTTCCTCTTGAAGATAACCCTTAGCAACCAAACGAGCCTTATGCCGAGCGACCGAACCATCGGAATTCTTTTTAAGCCGATAGACCCATTTACATCCAATAGCCTGCTTGCCAGAAGGAAGGGAGACTAAGGACCAAGTATACTGCTGCTGAAGAGCTTGAAATTCAGCATCCATAGCAGCAGACCAAGCAGGAGAAAGAGAAGCAGCCTTAAAAGTGGAAGGCTCATGTAGATCAGAAGAAATAGCGGCAAAGGACAGAGGAGGAGCAAGAGAGGCAACTTTAGAGCGAGTAGTCATAGGATGAACATTGGCAGAAGGAGAAGAAGGATGAGGAAGATAATAAGACGATAAATCAACACGTAAGGAGGGAGCGGAAGTAGGAGAGACAGAAGTGGAACCAGCAGATAGAGGAGATGTAGCAGGAGTAGCAATAGATGGAACAAACCAGACGGAGCAGACACAGAGGAAGAGATAGACTGTGATGACACACCAGATCTGGTAGGAGGAACAGAAGCTGGCCAAAAGAAAGATGGTAAGGAAGAACCAGGTGGTGAAACAGATGGGGAAGAAGACAATGAAGAAAAAGGAAAAATGTGTTCATGAAAAGTGACATGACGAGATATATATATTTTGTTGGAAGAAGGGTCGAGACACCGATATCCCTTAGTCGCAGGAACATAGCCTAAGAAAACACAAGGAGCAGACCGGGGCTGAAGTTTATGAACAGAATAAGGACGCAACCAAGGATAACAAAGACAGCCGAAAACACGAAGTAGAGAAAAATCAGGACACTTATGAAATAATTGTTTAAAAGGAGTAAGATCTTGTAACTTGGAACTAGGCATGCGATTTATAAGAAAAACAGAAGTAGCAACTGCTCCAAACCAATAGGTGAGTGGAACAGAGGACTGATGCAGAAGAGCAACATCAGTTTCCACAATATGACGATGCTTACGCTCGGCAACACCATTTTGGGCTGGTGTATAGGGACAAGCTAATTGATGATCAATACCAAATTTCTTGGGAAAATTTTGAAATGCAGTGCTAAGAAATTCAGAACCATTATCAGTGCGCAAAATTTTAAGAGAAACCTCAAATTGATTTTCCACAAAAGCCTTAAACTCCATAAATTTGGAAAAAACCTCACTTTTATAATGCAAAGGAAATATCCATGTAAATTTGCTATATTCATCAACAAACAAGACATAAAATCTGTATGTAGAAGGAGAAGAAGAAACTGTAAATGGTCCCCAAACATCACTGTGAATCAAAGCAAAAGGTTTATTAACAGCAGTAGTAGAAAGGCTAAAAGGCAGCCTGTGACTCTTTGCAACACAACAAGGTGAGCAAACAACAGAAGTTTTATTACTAGGTACAGACAACTGAAACTTATTACAAAGAACTCTAAATTTGTAAGTAGATGGATAACCAAGCCTAGAGTGCCATATGTCATGAGAAGAAGTAGTAGTTCTGAAGCATGCTTGATGAGGAAGAGATTTAGGAAGAGCAGCTGGAAGATGATAAGACCTTGAGAGGAAACACCTTTGTACAAGACAGCCTTACTTGTCTTGTCCTGAATAATGAAATGATCAACATCAAATGTTATAGTACAATTATTATCATTAACCAACTGATGAACTGAAATCAAATTGGCTGAAATTTGGGGAACATGAAGAATATTATGAAGATGAAACGAAGAAGAAGGAGTAGGGAGAAGACCATTACCCTTATGCTGAATGGGAAGAGAAACACCATCACCAACCATTACCTGATCAGGTCCTTCGTAAGGTTGATACATATTTAAGTTCTGAAGATCATGTGTGATATGACTGGAAGCAGCAGAATCCAAATACCAGTGCTCAGGAGGATGTGATGGTGAAGCAACATAGGCTTTACTTGATCCATCGGATGAATGATGAAAAGGCATTGAAGAAGCAGATGGCTGAAAAGAAGAGTCCAATCGGTACCAACAATTGAGAGCACTATGATTATTCTTGCCACAAATCTGACAGATGACAGAAGTAAAATTTGAGCGTCCACCTCTGTGACCACGAGAAGAAAATCTACCACCTCGTGAATCAGTGCGCTCTTCTCTGTGAAAGTTGGTTCGATAAGTATTTCGAGAACCAGAATTCCGTGACTGTGATGAAGCAGTATTGGAAGCAGAGTAAGCCATGTGTGAACCAGAAGAAGCTTTAGAAGTACTTTCAATATGAATAGCCTCAGAACAGAGAAGCGAAGACAAAACATCCATTGAAATTGGATCTGTTTTGGCTCTAATTGTAGTGTTGAATGCACTGTATTCTGTTGGCAAACCATTGAGAGTCAAGAGAACTAAATCCTTATCATCAACAGCAGATCCAGCCAAAGCCAATTGATCAGCGATATCCTTGATTTGTGCAAGATATTCCTCCATTGAGGAAGAAGTTTTGGTGATGTTATGTAGCTTATTCTTAAGCTGAAATGTGTGATCTTGAGAGAGAGGTGAATCGCTTCTCAAGATTATACCAAACCTCAAAACTTGTTTTACAATGGCATACAGAAGTAAAGATTGAAGGAGAAAGAGTTGCAGTGATACAACTCAGAAGGTGAGCATCAACAGTGTGCCAATGTGTGAATTCAGGATTCAGAACACTCACACCTTCTTTGTCGGTGATCATTTCAGAAGGAGGAACAAGAGATCCATTCACATATCCAAGCAGTCCAGTAGCACGAAGAATATTGAAGAGTTGATTTTTCCATACAATGAAATTGCTAACATCAAGCTTTACAGTGAAAAATGCGCTCAGATTTGAAACCAAAAGTTTTAGATTTGCAGGAAGTTGAAATGAAGAATCCATGGAAGCCATGGAAGGACCTTTGAGCTCGCTAGAGCATTCGTAGCTCTGATACCATAAAGAATATTTTGAATTTGAATCACTTCAATTTTTATTCATTCATATAAAACTATTACAATTTATAGAAAAGATGGTTACAACTGTTAACTCAACTACAGTTAACATAACTATGATCCTAACTAAGAAAGGTTACATAACTAACTTCTGTAACAGTAATTAGTTAGAAGTTAGTTATGATGGATGAGAATTAATCTGGTGCTGCTGGAGATGCTGAGAGTCGATGTACTCTACTAAGGCTTGATGTATGTACTCTGCTAAGGCTTGATGTACACAGCTGATTCAGCATGATGGTGCAATAGCTGACTCATCTTCTTCTTGGTCGTGCAGCAGAACTGTATTCTTATCAATAGGTTAATCTAAGAATTTGTTTTTTTTTTTTTTTTCAACTTAAGCATATGAAATCTAGAAGGAAAATTTATATGCGCTGAACTTAACACAGTGTATGAGCACCTTAATAAAGGTAACACTCTACTTCAAAAAGTTTAAATGCAATTAAAGTAGCAGACTATTAGAAAGAGAAAAAACATAAATATAGTGAGTAGAAAAAAAAAATAATGCATGCAAAAAGTAGTACACGTTTTACATGTCCATAAATACAAAAACCAACAACTATAACTGTTTAAAATATTTCAAAATTATGTTTGGATCTAATAACAACTACACTGAACAACATGCAATACATGAAGAACTACATAACATAAAAATCTAAGACAAAAACCTAAGATGAGGCATTACTTTCATCATAATGCAACTCAAATTCAGAACCATCATATCTCTTTATAAATTCTTCATCTTTTTTAGCAATATCTTCAGAGATCTTTTTTTAGCAACATTCACATTAGTTTTTGACGTTAGGTGTTTTCAACCAGGCCATTTCAATGAATATGAACACAATTCCAAGTCAATAAGTTTATCAAAGAATCTTTCTTTCACAGTGCAAAAGAAAAAGAAAAAAGAAAAGATAAACAATTCATTCCTGTGTTTGGTTGTACACTTTGAAATACACATTCATTCCTATGTTTTGAGCACATTCATTCAAGTTTTTTGTGATCAAAACCAGTCCACCCGTGTAACAACCCATTAACAGTCCCAGGTATGACCCATTGAACCCCCCAACATCTCATAATTTCATACCAAAGCTCCAAAACTGATTCACTTCGTCCTTATAGAAAATGCATACTGAGCTAATATTGTTATTGAGCACATCAATTCTCTATAAATAAATAAAAACAGCGGTTTTGATTCTTCCTAACCAAACCAGCCATCCAAAGAATTTGGATATAATAAAAATAATCCCACAATATACATAATTCATCTCATATCCTAAACATATTATGTCCCAGTATATCCAAATCTAATCCGGACAATTAAATAGGGCCTATATGCTTAGAACCAACCAACCAATAGAGTAATCCAGTTTAGAACTTAATTCTTGGACTACAATTAACTACAAAACAAAGTTAACAATGCAATTAGAATTCCATAGCAATGAGAATAAATTTGCAAAAGAATGAGATTAATCTTGGATTTCAAAGATAATAATTTGAAGAATTCTTTTCAAAATGAATTTAATCAGGTCCATGACTCATAGGATCATTCCTTTTAGCATCATAACACATCATGAATTCCCATTGAAGTCGCTTATTCTACTGCCACTCAAGTAGAATTCATACCATTCAAATTATACACCCATCCTAACATCATAGCCCTCCTTTTGTGCTCCAACCGTACCACAATCTGACCCCAAGATCAGATGATTAGAAGTTGATAGCAATTACCAAGAACTTTATGCATACTCACAAAAGGCTCTAAGGCCCTCACAGATTTATCTTGAGAAAACTAAAATTAAAAGCTTTTACTTCTTAAGAAATGATGTTTTCTATTTTATATATATTATATAAAAAAAAAAACTCAAAACTTGTTCGTAATAATAATTATGAATGAAGAATAGTGTATTCCTCTGTTATATGAACACCTAGCATGCAAAAGGTAGTAATATTATGCCTCAAGTTGATCTGAACAAATAACATGGCAGATTGAAGGACTACATCATCTTGAAGTTTTCGTTTTGCTTTTCTAATTGATATTTTGAAGTCATATCTTGAAGTTTCTGTTTGAATCTTCTTATTTTCCCCTTCATTTTATATCTACTTGGAGTTGTCTTTAGGTTGTCTTTAGTGTTACTATTCAAATTATACACCCATCCTAACATCATAACCCTTATTTTCTGCTCCAACCATACCACAATCTGACCCTAAGATCAGATTGTATTATATATACTATTAGGAGACTTCACAATTGTTAACAAAAAAAAAAAAAAAATTAATCGCACGAAGACCAGGGTAGCAACTAAGGAACAGGGCATGGGACTTGGTGTTTTACAATCAGTGAAAGTGCACAAAACGGGGGCAAACAACATTCTTCCAAGTGTGCTGGTCCATGGTGGCATGACATGTATTCACATACTTGTAAATGACAAATTTGAATTTTAGAAATACTTTTGGTATATATGAATTTCATGGATTGAAAATCAAGGCCATACAAGTATTTTTTACGATATTATTAAACTTAGCCCTGTTTTTTGGTTGTAATTTTGTCAATCCTTTCAAAAAGTACGAATTGGTTAATGAAAATTTTGAAACACCTATCATTTTCATTTTTATGCCCCCCCAAAAAAAAAAGTTTTAAAATGTCAAAAACAACTTTTTGATATTTCCTAAAAGTGAGTTGTTTTCAGAAATATTTTCCCAAAACAATTCACCAAACAATTTTTACTTGTGTTTTTAAAAATAAAAAAAAAATTGAAATATGAAAAAGGAGGGAAAATTAGGGCTACACAGTTTTAACAAAAAAAATCAATGAAATAAAAAAATTTAACAACGCAAAGAACAATGAAGAGAAAAAGTAACAAAACAACAAAATTTACCATATCATAACTCAAAAATCCATCTTCCAAATAACCTCTGTAGGAGAAAAATCAATTTCTTTGATTGAATCTGACGATATGGTTCGAAACTGTGGATTAACTCCAAAACACACAACGAAATCATAACAATAATGAAATCAAACATTTAACAACACAAAGAACAAATAAGGAAGAGAAACAATAACAAAATCAAGAAATTTACCATATCAGAATTGAGAAATCCATCTTTGAAAGACCCTCTGTGGAAAAAAAAGAGGAAAAAATGACAAATTAAATCTAATTCAATCTATTTCTTGCATATCGCATTAGCGGAGACGTGCAGAGAGAAACGAATCAAAAACACAAAAATGAGAGAGAGAGAGAGAGAGAGAGAGAGAGAGAGTAGAGCAATATATTTTCTTTTCATGATTTGCTGAATAGAGCAACAGCTAGAAGCATTAGCAACCATATATTCTTTTCATGATTTTCCATTATTAACCCCTAAAGCCTTACAACACAAAGGATTCAAGAAGGGTAAAATGGGCTTTTTACCATTGCAGATGCAGAAAACACTGTTCATTCGAGGTTGAAATTACTGTTCACTTCTCATCCATGTTTTATATATATTGTATAGATGTCAACTAAAAAAATCATATGAAATGACTCAAAAAATATAATATTATAACTATTGTTAAAAATAAATTATAGTTTATTCACTTTCTAGTACAATAATTTAAAATTATATTTCTCATTTAACATTTTAAGTGATTTATTTGGGTGAAGAAATAGTAATTTTAGTGTTTATATATACAACAAATTTTGTGTAGTACAAACGAAAATAAATTAAAAATTGTTATTATTTATCAATATATATTTTTAAATACGTATGAAAGTCGGGTCTCATTTTCTAAGATCGGCTTAGCCCCAAAATGTTAGGGCCAACCTTCTCTATGTATATATACACATATCTATATATATGTTTATCATCTCTTCATCAACTTTAATCGACACCACCGAACCACCAACTTCACCGCCACTAAACTCCATTACCACCACCATGAGCATCTCCATCACCACCACCTTTCAACACCAAACCCACCCCCTTCACAACCAAATTCCATCACCACTACCATTAAGGTCAACGACCACCATCACCACGAGATCCGATACCATTGCCGAACCGCCACAACCACCACCACCTTCACTAGCTCCGTTACCACCTAGAACCACGCCCCACAGCGTGTTATAAGTAAAAAAGAAGAAGAATGCGGAAGATGGAAAAGAAAGAAACAAAAGATGAAAGTTTTAGAATTTTTGAAATTAATTTTCGGACAACTTTTGGCATATTGAAACCACTCATTCTGTGAAAAAAATGAGAAAATGAGGTAGTGTAGGAAAAGGTAGGAAGTGAGGTGAAGAAATTGGCGAAAGAATGGAGTAAAATTGTTACGGAGTTCGAAAGATGGTTCGAAGAAATGTTAGAAACGGGAACGGGAAGAAAAATCTTATCTTTGGTTAATTTTTAGAGCTCCGATGGCATACAAAAAGAGATGGAACAAGGCGTGTGAGGTTTGATATGAAAGGTAGGTTGAGTTTTATTGTGTGCTTCTGGACTCATGGTGTTACGGTACATCTGGGTTAATCGTGTAGTCCGATGACTTCGGGGATGACCACCCTAAGATTTTTCAACATGTAGAATTCATTTTTGAGATCAGATTCTTCAAATTCCAAGTCCAAGATAGAGATCAACAATCGAGAAACTTAAATCAAATTAAAGACCAACGGTGAGATCGTAACTGATTGATGTGAAAATTTAGTTGGAAGATCATGGAGCTAGGTTGGACAAATCCAACAACCAGAATCATAAATCAAAGTCAGAAAATAAACCGTTAACAATCTAACCATAGTAAGAACCCCTTTAAACCATTTATTTCTACTCTTTTTCTTCTATCTTGTCTTGTTCTTTTACTCTGTTTATAAATGATGGCATAAGTGATATTATATATTGGTTAGATAGTAAAATTTTGTAATGCATTGATTTTTATTATTTGTGGAGTTCATACTGTTTTAGAAATTATTAAAATAGAAAATCTTTTTAAATAAGGGCATTATTTGGTGTATGTATTGTATGTGTGATTTTTGGTAAAGTCTGGAAAAGTGTGTTTTAATAGTCCAAATAATTTCTCAATATTCTATGACATAAAGTATATGAAATTATATGTAAAGGTCTAACGTGGATTATCACCTATATGTCATATCTCTTTTGTGTTTTAGTTTTGTGATATCATATATGTTTGTTATGTGAATTTATTTTATCATATTTTAGTTGTTTCATGTTTAGTTTGGGTCAACCCCGTTGTGATTAACTGTTGTTCTAACTAAATTTCATAATAAACCTAAGAAAGGGAAAACTAAATGGGATGGTAATGGGTTTGCGCTCACTTATTATATTTTGGAAAGATATTTATAATCGTTGTTTCGGTATTGAATTGATGGTGGATGTATTCCCTTTGAGTTAAATCTTGCGCAAGTAGTTGTTTCGGCACCCTTGGTGTTTATGGTGGATAAGGTTTGATGAGGTTATAAGTGTTGACCCTTGTTTTACCGTCTCTTTTGAGGTCCTCGGTTGGCGCTACGTGGTATGTAATTGCTGTAGACATCCGGGGTAAGGTCTTCAAAGTAGTAAAAGAGGGGGCATACCGAATAATTCGAGTCCAATTCTTGTGGTTAGGAAGATAAAATCTCTTTGAGGGATTTCTAGTTACTAACATCTAACATTGTAATTCCTTTAACTATTGACTTGGTTATATTGCTTCATTGGTTATTTTCTTTGTGGTTGTGCATTGGTGTAACTGTTCGAAATTTCTTGTAATTTTCTGTTTACACAAATTATATGTTGTACTTGTTTGTACTGTCTACACTTGTTCATATATTTTGAGAGTGTAGAAAGTTGGTGTGTGTGTGGTCTTGTTGGGCATCAAGCTCTCATGGCTATTTTCGTTGCCTTGGTATTAATGCCAAATTTTCGAAGAATTCATCAGTGAATAAGATATTGTGGAAAAGCTTGGAAAGTGGGTCAAGTATGGATTGACATGTAACGCCCCGAAATAATGACCAATATTTATCCCAAGACAGTTATTAAATAACAATACATTTCTGAATACAATATCCTTCCATTCATATACTTCAAGTATACAAAAGAGTAATACATGTATTTATACATTCATAAGCTCTAACCCTGAATCTATAACATGTGCCACAAGTTAATGATATGAAATAAAAGTCAAACAAATATAAGAATGCCTTAATGGCTACAACTTTCCAAATCAATGCATGGTTACAACAAAAGTGAGTTTGAAACTAAATACAAGTAAAGCCCTAGGCTTGTACAAAATAAATACAACAAAAATAAAACAAGAAGCTTTCGACTCCAAGTCCTTCCAAGCTACAGCCTTGGCGGAGACACAGCATCAGCACTTAAAAATGGTTTTCTACATAGGGTGAGCCAAAGCCCAGTAAAGATACTCTAACGCAGTGTATGAATCTTTATATAGTTATAAGGTGAATGTATATGCAATGCTCGTGTCAAAACATTTTATACCTCTTTCCAAAACCATGTAATGCCAAGTTTATATCACAATTCATGAAATCATTTCCTTTACAACAGAAAATAGGGCAGTGGATACAACTTTGGTAATCTCTAGGATGTGTCTACAAGTGGGCTACAAGTACTACCAATTGTCATTTTTACCGGTATTAACCGGAAGGCTGGGCACCTATTCGCGCAGTTTTCTGAACTTTCACAAAGGACATACAGTGTAACTTAATACCACAACTACACTCCCTACCTAGATTTACTAAGGTATTTACCCATTTTTCTCAAAACAATAAACATTTTCAATGTGTTAAATATGTTACAATGCTCAATGTAAATAGGTGAGAAATTAATTTCAATTCACCTAATTCTCATGCAATTTCTACAACAATCATAACTATCCTCCATTGATAGCCCAAAACAGATATCTCTAAACAGATAAATAATTTTCAATAAAGATATGCTTTCCAACATTTCAAGATAGGAGTGATAATTCATATCTAACTCCACCACCATCATCATCATCGTTCCAATTTCATAAAACGAACATCAATTCCATTTTCTCTTTACAAATCCAACATTCACATTTTAGGGCAAAATACCCTTTCTTTGAAAATCAATTTCAAGGATCAAAATCCACCATTTATCACAACTCAACCATATCTACAATCCCATATACATATTCAAGAATCCATTTTGAAAATCCCTCTTTTGATTTCAAACCAAAACCCTAGATTTTTTCAAAATCCCAAAATCACAATATCCTTTTTAAAAGATAAATAACTAAGTTAAGAATCATAAAAGGAGTCAAAGTCATCCCTACCTCAAAGAAGAAGACACAAAGGAAAGATGGGTAGAACTTTACGATACCAAAAACTTGAATTTCTCCGATTAAAATGAAACTCTCGACGTGCTCTACCTTTTTATCAAAAGGACTAGGGTGAGGAAATGTATGGATCGAGAGTATTTGGGTCAAATATTCAAGAACTAGAGAGAGAGTTTGTGTAGATCTAAGATTTTGGAGTGTTTAGAGAAGAGAGAGAGAGAAGAGAGAGAGAGAGAGAGAGAGAGAGAGAGATGTGAAAAAGTGACTCAAAAAGTGACTTTTTAGAACTGATATATGTGCAGACCACTTGAGTGCAGGAATGGTTGCTCGCGACCAGACACAAAAGGTGAGACCGCTCGAGCAAACAAAATACCGCTCGAGCACACAATGACATACTCTTAGAAGTTTTGTAGACAAAGGCTAACCGCTCGAGCGCAAGAAAGATTGCTTGAGCCAACACCGCTCGAGCTCAAGAAGGATCGTTCGAGCTAAAAACACTACCCTCCCAATACTTTTGCAGGCCTACAAAAGTACTGAGAGTTCCAAAAGACCGCTCGAGCGCAAGAAGCACCGCTCGAGCCAAGACCGCTCGAGCGCAAGAAACACCACTCGAGTGAAGAATGCCATACTTCCAGTAGTTTTGTAGGCTTGCAAAAGTATTGGAAGTTCTCAAAGTTTGCTCGAGCAAACAAGTCAAAATCTGGGCAGCAACAGTTTTGCAAAACTAACTCCCAACCTGTTTCAAACACAACCAAGACATCCCAATAACCAAACTCAACAAGGAATGAAACAAAAGAAGACATGAATAACCATTAAAACAAGAAAGCTCGGATCCAAAACAATATATGGGTCGGGTTCAAACCAAAATCGCTATAACCTCTTTCCTTAAGGAATTTCGTCCCCGAAATTTTAAAATTAACACAATAACCATTGTATTTAAATTAATTACAACAACTCATAACCATGACCTATCCATCGGTCATTCATTCTCATAACAACAATAAACAAGGTTCTCAATACTGAATATACAATTCACTTTTTCCAAAACATATGCAATGTTTTACATTTAATCAACATAACAAAATTTTCAAACATTAACAAAAAGGTCCGAATACTTCTCATGAACTTCCGCCTCACGTTCCCATGTTGTCTCCTCAATACTATGGTGTCTCCACAACACCTTTACCAATGGAATTGTCTTGCCTTGCAAGACTTGGTCTCATGGATCTAAAACTCTAACCAGTTTCTCCTCATACGAGATATCCTCATCTACCTCTAACTCTTTCTAATCAAGACATGTGACAGATCTGCTCATACTTCCGAAGCATACAGATATGAAACACGTCATGAACTCCGGAAAGCTGTGGCAGCTAGGCGAAACGATAAGCTACCTCTCCAATGCGCTCTAGGATCTCAAAAGGCCCAATAAATCTAGGAGACAACTTCTTGCGCTTCCCAAACCTTATTAAACCCCATCTAGGTGATATTTTTAAGAAGACGCGATCTCCTACCTCAAATGATAACAACCTCCTCCTACGGTTGACGTAGTTCTTCTAACAACTCTGAACTGAAACTAACCTCTTACGGAACCATTTTCAAGAAGACATGATTTCCGCTTCTACAGTCGCCGATTTACACAACCACCACCTCTTCAATTGCTACTACCATCCTCTATCATTATCATCATCGTTAGCAACCATTTTCGGGCGACCTCATCTAGATCTGTACTGATCTAGTTGTTTAAGTGGTGAAATTGACTCTAAACAATAGTGTTTTTCTAGATATTGCTCTTTTTTCTCTCTCATCTCTCTATATTTATCTAACTAGATCTATTGCAAATCCGATTCAGAATCAAATTTATTTTTTAGTGATAAATTTATTAGTTTCTTTTTGTATGTGTGTGTGTGTGTGAGAGAGAGAAAAAAAAGGAGGGTGGATTCTTACAAGTGATCATGGATAAAAGTGAGTAAATCAAAATTTTCATTTGTAATTTTTTACAAATTGATCAGTGATAAATTTATTATTGATAAATTATGACTGCTTTTATTAGTGATTTTTCAATAATAAATTTATCATTGAATATGTTTATGATAAGTTTATTATATTAGTCTATGTTACTTCTTTTATGTATATTTTTATGTGTGATTGTGTTTTTGTGAGTGAAAAAGTATGTAAATAACTGGCATTGAATGAGCGAGTGTGTGTAATTGTGAGTAAGTGGGTGTAGGACTGTGTAATATACTGCCCAATCTGCTAAAACTGAACTAATCTGCACTAATCCATATCGTTCTATCTGCTAACCGTGGATTAAATTTTAAAATTTATAATCGCCTTCGAAACCATTTTGCTTCATTATAGTTAATACATATATATTTTTTAACCTCTAATGAAATGTCAAAGTAAAAATGAGTCTGAAAGAGATTTAAGATGTGGAATTTGTTACAAATTAGTGGTTATATATATGAAAAAAAAATTATGTAAAATTAGTTTGTGATATATATAATATTGTGCAAATTAGTGTTATATATTATGCAAATACTTGATAATTGATTGAGAATATTTTTCAATCTGTCAGCCTCCCAAACTGCGGTTTGATTATTTGCCAATCCACTATTTGCTTTATAATTTTACTTTAAAACCGCCCGAACCGCACTACGCAAACCCATAAGTGATTGTATGAGAATGAATGACTGAGTGGTGGAGATGGTAGCAATAGTGATGTGGTGGCAATAGATGTAATTTTTGTTGAAAAAAACTAAAAAAAATATCACCGAAAACTATTGTCGAAGGTGATCGCCAACGGCTGGAGGTGGTTCCTAACAGGGGAGAAGGGAGTCATAATAGTGTTAATATTGGGGATAAAAAAGACAAGGGACATATATTTTAAGTGTTGCCCTAAAAGAAACCTAAAAGGAGGGGAGGTGAATTAGGTTTCAACAATTTAAAATAAATAATACCCCAATAAAAATTACCACTAATACAACAAACAAGGACAAGTACAAATATGGATTAATTAGTGAAAGATCAAGCAACAAGGCAATGAAATATAGCTAACGTAATGAGTATATCAAATATATCAGCTTAGCTATAACAGTTAAGTAAAGAGATAAGGGAAGAAAAATGCAAACACGATTTATAGTGGTTTGGTTTCAACCAAGCCTACATCCACTCCTCAAGCTTCCCTTGAGATTTTTCACTATCTTCTAGCTTTACAATGGTGCTAGCAACCTCTCAACACGTGGAGCAATCCTCTATAGATTCTAGCTTTACAAGCTTGCTAGACACCTTAATTTCCCTAGCTTTACAGGCTTGCTAGTGACCTTTACAAGATGAGTATGATATTTTTGCTTTCAAAGAAAGCTTACAATAAATATCTCTCACAAATGGATATACAAAATCAAGCTCACTGATTTTGTGTAAAAACCTCTCAAAGGTGAATATGCTTAAGGCTAAGCTCTGTGTGTGTTTTCTGAAGGAAAAATAGTCAAACAACAATGGAGAATACTTCAGATAACTCTAAGGATGAGTTTGAGAGTGATAACAAAATCAAACAAATTTTCTTGGCTCAAGTCTCTCTTATTTTTTTTGATAACCTCTCACAGGTAGATAAGCTTAAGGCTAAAAACTCAATGTTTGATCTTCTGAAGGATGAATGTAATACTCAAATGAAGATCACTTCAGGAACTCAGAGAAGACGAAATATGTGAGTGATGAATGATATGAAAACGTTTTGCTTGTTGTCTATGTTCTTCCTTTCTTCAGCATAAGCACTTTTATTTATTTAAGAAGAAATCCATCGACTGTTGTCTGTTGCGTGTGTTGAAAAGATTGAGTGAGATTTTGGTTAAATCTACTTTACTCAACTTTGCATTTCCTATACATGATTAGATGTTGAAGGAGTTGAAAGATGGGTTTGATTGTTGATAAGTATTTTTGAAAAATAGTTGTTGCAGCACAGAGTGGTTGTCCACCCGGATGTCCCTGATGAAGATTTGTTCTTGGTGGTCATCCACCTGGACGTTCTCCCGGATGTTCGATCATCAAGGATGTCGTCCACAGTCGTCGAGCATACTGCAGGTCTGACAGCCGGACCGAAGCTGGACTGAACTGGAGTGAAACGAGCTAATTTTGGCCTGGCTAGTCGTCCTCCCCGGACGTCCACCCAGTGTATTTTTAGCCTTCTTTGTTTTGGCTGCTTGTTGCTGCTGTGCTGCTTGCTGTTGTTATTGTACTTCTTTAACACTTGTTTAAGCTTCTTTTTGGCATTCAAAAACATAATTAAACACTAAGAGAATCATAGATTATAATGATTTAATCAAACAATAAGTTTTCAATTATAATCCATCAAAACAAAATCAAAACAATGCTTCTGCCGCCGCTGCTTGTTACTGTGTTCTACTACTTGGTTCTTGCTTTGTTTGAGCTGAAATTTTGGCCTCTAATAAACATAAATAAGACAAAATGAGGATGAATTATGATGTTAAATTAATTATAAGATTTCAAACAATTTAACTCTTCAATTAAATCAAAACAAAATCATCAAAATCAATATGTCTAACAATCTCCCCATTTTTGATGATAACACACCATGATGTTTTGATTTGTTTGGGAGTAAGAAAAACTCCCCTCAAGTCATGCTTCCCCTAAAAGTTTACTTCTTATAGATATAAACATATTTAGCACATTAGCAATATATAGCAGTATAATCATAGCATGATTGATAAAGATACCAACAGATAGACTTAGGAGATTTAGGAAAAATTTTGCCTAGGCTTTACATACCAAAAACAAAATATACAGCACCAATTTTCTGTTAATAGTTCAAGCACACAGCAACATCATTTCTCTCCCAATCTTGAAATCAATAAGTCCTCCCCTTGTGACATTATTCCAAACCCCCTGTGACATAATTTCAATCCAAAACATTTAAGCTCAAAACATCACAATTTCTCCCTCTGTGACATTATCAAAACACATAAAGGATATCAGAAAGTAGCATCAAGGGTATATAAATGCCATCAGTGCAATAAAGAGAAGTTCAAAAGGTAAAGAATGAGGTACACATTCTGTTGTAGCAAGAAAATATGGCAACAATGAATCAATGAGCTTATCTATTATGAAGAATTTATGCTATTTCAATCTATTGTTAAGCAAGAGCCAAGGAGATACCAAATTGTTAATAAGTATATGTGAAGCATTTGACATAATCTAATTCTCAATTTCCTAGCAAGAGTATACAAATATGGAGATTAAGTAAGAGCATACCAATCTCAAGACTATAATAGACATAACAGTGCATAGATCAAACAAGGTTGCCATGCAAGAGCATAAATATTGAGCTAAAGTTCAAGTCACTCTTCCCTTGAGGATAACAATCTTACTTTACATTATCAACAATCAGCTCAAAGGTCATGTTGTAAGAATTAAGATACCAAAACAATCAAGTCTCTTTTTCTACCCTAGTGACATTTTCAACAAAAACAAGTACAAGTAGGGAGTATGGTACAACATATAGGATGGAAGAAATGTAAGTCTCATTATAGCACAAATAATCATCCATATCAAGGTAGCTCTATGATACCAAAAAAATGATAGCATATGAATCATACAATTGAAGTTCATACCATTTGACAATAATGGTCAAAAAAGATGTAACATGTGAAGGTGCAAGCCTATAAGTTTAATAATACCAAAAACGGAATAAAAACTAAGGGGATTTTGAAAAAATCAATCAAGTTTAAATTCTTCCCCTTGTTTCATTTCGAAAAATCAATAGGAGATACGACAATTGAAAGCTCATAACTGAAATGTTCTCCTCAAAGATACCAACTAGGATGCCAAAAGGATACCAACATGCAATCTAGAAGATTTAACAATCGTAGCACACGCATTATGTAGAATACCAAATATTGTCATAATAGTTTAAACTAATCATAATCTCATGGAGCTGAGTTAATTCCACAAATTAAGCATGTTCAAAATATAACAATCCATATGCCTAGAAAATCATGAAATCAATATATAGCACAAAATTTAAGCATAAGCATGATTTTAGGCAAGTGTAGATTTATCATCAAGGAGTATACAATACAAATCATGTGATGCAAATATAAATTCTATAGATAATCCCTTTCACATCATTGTAAGGAAAATATTAGTTCAAAGAATATGAGAGAACATAGGATTTTTATCATAAAAGCTCAAGAGTGTAGGAAACATACCTTTGATTTAAGAGTTGAAAATATTTCAGTTCTTTAGTTTCTTTTCATGAGGAGTTCATCTCCGAGGGGGTTTAACAAGTATGTTAGCAAAAATAAATTCTCCCCATAAGTTGGTGCTTCCCTTGTCTTTTGTGATATTGTGCAAATATAATCAATCATAGAACAATCACATTTATACTCATGAAAAATACATCACAAAATAAATGTTGGTCTATTTCACTCTCATCTTATATCATTAATAAAAATAGACACACTCAAAAGATGAGAGACGATTCAATAGGTGCCATGATCAATCAAGAGTTTATAATGCTATTTTGAGATTCTTCAAAGTTACAGCACATA
Organism: Camellia japonica; assembly: GCA_030407325.1. Taxonomy (NCBI): domain Eukaryota; kingdom Viridiplantae; phylum Streptophyta; class Magnoliopsida; order Ericales; family Theaceae; genus Camellia; species Camellia japonica. Next base: position 156,182,140 of record JAPPVO010000002.1, read on the forward strand.
GCATAATATACATAAGAAAATAGTTTGATGCTCTTTATTCTATCAAGAAGTGAAGCATCATACTCATTTAATCATACAAAGTAATCAAGAAACATTTTCATCAATTCAATCCACATGCTCAAGTGTGATAAAACATTTTACTCAATGTGGAACACAACATGAATGCTATAAACAATTAATTCAACAATTTATCACTCAAAAGCATTTCATGATATATATGCCAATATAATCCATATTCAAAAGATATTCAATAGGATAGATGCAATGTCTCTAGAAACATATGATACTTCATTTCATTTAGACATTGTTGATGGATCATAATCAAGGAATTTCATAACTCATTCAAATATTCCAATGTAAAGCATATAAGCATGAAATTTTCATATTGAGCATATTCTTGAGATCACAAATGTACAATTTTCAAAATATAGATAGCATACATCTCAAAATATGTTATGACATCAAAATTGATTCTACAAAGATATGACTCAAAAAGGAATTAAAATATTAGTATGAAGTCATATATAAGAGTATGATAACATAATAGACATTCATCAAAATAATTTAAATCTCAAATATGAGTTCAAAGATGGTTTGAAATAACCTAACAGAACATGACATAGCAAGCTTCACATCAATTAAGAAATCAACCTATTGCACATATATCACACCTTAAGATATATAGAAGTTAAACTTCAAGATGTGTTAGAGGTTTATACCTTCATTTACCTTTTTGGAATCTTTACCCATACATTACCTCTCATGTTTATCTTGGTGAGTCTCATTTCATCATTCTTCTTCTTGTGGGGACTGATTTTTCTTTAGATTGAACACTCTTGTTGTGCATTTCCTTTCCAAGTCCTTGGTGTTCTTTGAGATTCCACCTACAAAATATCTTCTCTTCTTGAGTGGATTCTTCTTCTCCTAGAGCCATGAGACACAAGTTGGCTATTCCATAATTTTCTTCCCAAATGGCTTCTTTTTTGCTTCCATCCATCATTGTGAGTTCATGAGCCATGAGTGAGCCTAGGAGTTCTTCAATGCTCAATTTTGTTAGGTCCTTTGCTTCTTGAATATTCGTAACCTTAGCTTTCCATTCCATTGGAAAAGACCTAAGAATTTTTCTCATAAGCTCACCATTAGTATAAGATTTACCGAGAGATTTTAAAGCATTAATGATGTTGGTAAATCTATAAAACATTTCAGAAATAGATTCAAATGATTCCATCTCAAAGAGTTCATAATCATGAATAAGCATATCAACTCGAGACTCTTTTACTTGACTAGTTCCTTCATATGCAATTTCAAGTTTATCCCAAATCTCTTTGGTAGTAACACAACAAGAAATTTTATTGTACTTATTTACATTTAAACCACATACAAAAATAAGTTTGGCCTTAACATTGGCTTGCAATAGATTATAATCATGCTCATCAAATTCATCTTCAAGTTTAGGAACACGGTTATTTTCAACTACCGTTTGTAGGAATTTTAGGACCTTTTGTGATAATGAGCCATAAAGCATAATTGGTAGATTGAAGATACAAAGTCATTTTTTCTTTCCAATGATTATAATTACTACCATCAAAAAGAGGTGGCCTATTACTAGCTTGTCCTACAACAGAGTACGTACTATACAGGGTTGCTATGGATCAAAACTCTAAGATTGTTAAATTTAAACAAGAGCCCCAGGCTCTGATATCAATTTTACCCAAAAAGCAACCTAAGAAGGGGGTGAATTAGGTTTCAACAATTAAAAATAAATAATACCCCAATAAAAATTACCACTAATACAACAAACCAAGACAAACACAAATATGAATTAATTAGTGAAAGATCAAGCAACAAGGCAATGAAATATAGCTAACACAGTGAGTATATCAAATATATCAGTTAGCTATAACAGTTAAGTAAAGAGATAAGGGAAGAGAATTGCAAACACGATTTATAGTGGCTCGGCTTCAACCAAGCCTACATCCACTCCTCAAGCTTCCCTTCAGATTTTTCACTATCTTCTAGCTTCACAAGGGTGCTAGCAACCTCTCAACACGTGGAGCAATCCTCCATAGATTCTAGCTTTACAAGCTTGCTAGAGACCTTAATTTCCCAAGCTTTACAGGCTTGCTAGTGACCTTTACAAGATGAGTATGATGTATTTTTTTTCAAAGAAAGTTTACAATAAATATCTCTCACAGATGTATATACAAAATGAAACTCACTAATTTTGTGTAAAAACCTCTCAAAGGTGAATATGCTTAAGGCTAAGCTCTGTGTGTGTTTTCTGAAGGAAAAATAATCAAACAACAATGGAGAATACTTCAGATAACTCTAAGGATGAGTTTGAGAGTGATGACAAAATCAAAAAAAATTTCTTGGCTCAAGTCTCTTTGATTTTTTTTGATAACCTCTCACAGGTAGATAAGCTTAAGGCTAAAAACTTAGTGTTTGATTTTCTGAAGAATGAAGGTAATACTCAAATGAAGATCACTTCAAGAACTCAGAGAAGATGAAATATGTGAGAGATGAATGATATGAAAATGTGTTGCTTGTTGTCTCTATTCTTCCTTCATTCGGCAGGAGCACTTCTATTTATTTAAGAAAAAATCCATCGACTGTTGTCTGTTGCGTGTGTTGAGAAGATTGAGTGAGATTTTGGTTAAATCTACTCTACTTAACTTTGCATTTCCCATATATGATTAGATGTTGAAGGAGTTGAAAGATGAGTCTAATTGTTGACAAGTATTTTTGAAAGAGAGTCGTTGCAGCACAGAGTGGTTGTCCACCCAGATATCCCAGATGGAGATTTGTTCTTGGTGGTCATCCACCCAGACGTCCTCCTAGATATCCGGTCATCAAGGATGTTGTCCATGGTCGTCGAGCATACTACTGGTCTGACAACCAGAGTGAAGCTGGACTGAACTGGAGTGAAACAGGCTAATTTTGGCCTAGCCAGTTGTCCCCCTAGATGTCTGGCCGGACGTTTGGCCGGACGTCCACCCAAGGTGTTTTCAGCCTTCTTTGTTTTAATTGCTTGCTGCTGTTGTTTGTTGTTTGCTGTTGTTATAGGTCTTCTTTAACACTTGTTTAAGCTTCTTTTTGGCCTTCAAAAAAATAATTAAACACTAAGAGAATAATAGATTATAATGATTTAATCAAACAATAAGTTTTCAATTATAGTCCATCAAAACAAAATCAAAAAATACTTCTGCTGCTGCTACTTGTTGCTGTGTTCTACTGCTTGATTCTTGCTTTGTTTGAGGTGAAATTTTGGCCTCTAATAAACATAAATAAAACAAAATGAGGATGAATTATGATGTTAAATTAATTATAAGATTTCAAACAATTTAACTCTTCAATTAAATCAAAACATAAATCAAAACAAAATAATCAAAATTAATATATCTAACATTAAGGATATTGATAGGTGAAAAAAGGTATAGGACTTATAGGTAAATAAATCTAGTCAGTAGAACCTACTCGTAATTGCCCCTTTTAAAAAAAAGTATGTAGCTTGATCATGGCTCGTGGACTTAACATGGGCCCCAATTTGCTCATATTTTAGGTCATATCTGTTTAACTCCATGAGTAATTGGATTGGATTAACGAACTAATAGGCCCCATGTAAATCATGTTAATTAACAAACATAACATGAGATTAGGAGTGTCATGCGATTTTCCACCCAAAGTGTGAGGGCATGAGAGTGTAGGGATTCATTATCCAATTTCATTGGATTAGAAGTGAAAATATCATTTTACTCTTAATTTTACAAAAATAACACAACCAACTTTTTATACTATAAGGGTTTTTATGTAATTATACAAATTTAATCTCAACTTACTAATATCACCACACTAGTTGACAACAAACATAATAAGTTGTAAAAAAATCACTATAAATTATCACGTCACTCTTTCTACTTTTTTACACGTCTTTTGATAAAAAATCAAAAGGTCAACTAAAATAGTCAATTCTCAAACGAGGTCAATACAACAATACTAGCAATTCCATTGTATTTACAATCCAATCTGTAATCCAATATGGCCTTAGGACCCTGCGTGTAAATTATCTGTGAAAAAAAAAAAAAAAACTAAGTTTACATGTTTTAATCATTTTTTGTCTTCAAAAAATGAATAATCTATTTTTAAAATTATATTTATCACTAATTTTTAAAGATAAATTTGATAAAATCTTTTAGTTATAATTATTGAATCAATCTATTTTTTTTAAATCATTTACACAGAAATTCAGATGTATATGTGGGAGATTTTTTCACCCTTACATATCATTGGACCAAAAGAAAAAGTTGAGAAAACATACATGATTGCTGAGTTGTACTTTTGTGTGGAAAATTAATTTTTTCATATTTTTTTTTTGGTTGTGAATAGTATAACTTTTTAACTTTTTGAGTAACTTTTTGACTTTTTGTCTTTTTGGGGACATGCCATAACAATTAAAATTTATGACATTTATTGTTAGGATTATTGTTACTAGTTATTTTGTTTGACCATATACATAAGTTATGATTTTAATCATTTTTACAATAGTTTTATTAGATATTATTATTGCAATTATATTATGTTTAATATATATACATATATATTAATAGAGTTTTAATTCTTTCATATATATATATATACTTATATGAGTTGGGTAGAAACATATAGAGGAAATGATATACTAAAGAGATGAAAAAGATGATTCGAGAGATGAAATATTTTATGAGACTTCTCTATATTTTATATTGATGTTTTGGATAATTCTGATTCATGACATGGTTCAAGCTTCTAAATTGTCACGCCCCAAAATTTGGACAATTAAATATTAAATTAGGACTAAACTCCAATTAATATTTCATCATCCAAATCCTAGGGATGAAATAAAAAAACTAAACTCCAACCAAACCATCCACCATAATTTCATAACTAACCAATACCTCCAACATTAAAGTAATAATAAATAATCAAAATAACTTAAATAATGTTCGGTTACAAACCATGCCAAATTATCCCAATACTAAAGTCATAAAAAAAAAATAAATAAATACATAAACTAATATCAACCCTAAGCTCAAGAAAACAAAAGAAATTCAAGAGACATGTCCAACAACTATAGTTATTATACGTCACCACCGTAACCCCAACTAATCCTGCAAAGGAAGCTCGACTGCGCTCAAACAGAACGCACCCGAATTGCCAAGAGACAAACGAGTTAGTATATAGGTATACTAGTATGAGTACAAGATTTAACACCCACGTGTTTACCAAACACAAACAAAAATACATTTAATTCTTGTTTCTGGACAAGACAAGTAGTTCCAACCACACCGAGATGAATGGGTAGTTTCCCGAGATACGGTGACATTTAGTTTCTTACCCGTACACAACGAAATATGAATTGGGTATAAAATAAATAAAATATGAATAAAAATATGGTGGGTCAGCCCTGCATAAAAAGTTAGTAAGACCCATCTTCTTGCAAAAAAAATAAAGTTAGTATAATTTAATCATAAGTAACTTGCTGAAGAAGTATAAAAATGCACCGATTCATGTTTAAATAATTCGAATTGACCAAAACTCAAAGAACGAAAATTGTATAGAATCAAATTTCCTAAAAGACAACGCGAATGAATTTAACAAAAACTGAACAGGTTGAGAGAAAAACTTGATAGAAAAATCTAAATAGAATTCAATCGAAAAATCTAAAACTGAAAACGAATAAAAAAATACCCTAAGATGATTTTTTTCGAAAAAGTTCAAAACACGAAAAGTGTGTAGGATAATGTTTCACTTCAGTTTACACGAAACCAATAAAAATGAGCTCGTTTCGTGAGTTAAAACAGCCTCAAAAATATGCATTGCTAAAATGAATCAAAACTATAATATCTAAGATCATCCGATTATAAGTTCTAATCGATCTTTTTAATAAAAAGTTAAAACACAAAAGTTGTCTAGAATCACGTATACATGCCTCTTCTCAAATTTCATAATTTATTGAGGTCGTTTACTATTTTTTCAAGATGTACAAATCAATACAATTCACACTATACTAATAAACTCATAATTAAATTCTTTGTACCTTAACTCCACCACTTCGGCCTCCACTTCCGGCCTACACATATATCCTATGTGTCTCCCGTATACCTAACACCGCTTCGAAGCCAAACTTGCACGGGGATATCGTCCCGAGTTTGACTCACACTCCCCGGATGGTTCGCATATACGTACGCGCGTAAATCAAGGCACTCTTCTACTCATGAGAATGAGGCAACAAATATACATATACAAAATATCTCACTCATGAAAACAAACATAATAATGCCAAGCCTAAGACATTCAAATAAATCTCATAATCCTCACTTTTTTTTATACACTATTTCTCATCATCACTCAAATAAAACAACAATCCATAGAGTCATGGTGGAGTATACGAAATTTATCTATGAGTTCCTAATTAATTTTAATTTCATCTATTCATGCTTTTCCTACACTTTTTAAATGCTTTTTGCATTTTTTTTTTTAATTCTATCCATTTGAATTTTGTCCGTAACTTAGAGACTTCAACAAATAGTTTGGATTGGGTGGTTTACAGAGAATAAAAAAAATACAATTTTCTCGATTCATAAGTAAAGATGAGAAATACAGAGTAAAATAGAAAGAAATGAAGAGAAATAATTTTCTCTTATAACTCTTATTTTGAATCTCTTTCAAAGTGAAGAGATTAAGAGAGAAGAAAACTAATTAACTACTGTTAGTTTATAATATCAAAATTGTCCCTTTAGATATAAAAGAAATTTAAAAGAAAATGACACTTATACAAAAGGTTACTTTGATAATATAATATGATTTTTTTTTTTTGGGGGTCTTTTATATATAGTTTAACCAAACAAAATAGAAGAAAAATATTATTTTTTATTTTCTTTACTCTCTTATTTATCCACACAAAAGAAGGAAAAATTACAATTTTTTTTCTCTTGCTTCATTTTCTCTCATGACTTATTTAATCATTTCTTTTTCTTCTTCTTCTTCTTTTTTTTTTTTTCCCCTTTTTTTTTTTCCTCTTCTAAATTCCCAAACATAGTCGAAAAATAAAGAGAAAATATACCAAGGAGATATGTAGCAACAAGAAGAGGGCTCGTGTATTATATGACATGAGTTTTTTTTATTCTCAAGTGGTTTTTTTTTTTTTTATAAGATCCTGTCTTTCTTTTCAGAAGATCCTGTCTCGAATTTTTTTGTATATCTAAAATTTTACATTATGACTTTGATTATTTTAAAATTGAAGACAGAAAAGTTTTGAAGACAAAAATTATTAATCGTATTATGTAGTGTTTTGAGAAGATGGTAAAACGTTAATTGTTTAACTTTGTTAACTTTTTTCACTGTTTAATTTGAGAAATATGCTTGGTTATCATTTTTCAAAAACTCTTTTCAGAAAAATTTACTTTTTTATTTTTCGTGTTTTATTGTTTTTACTGAATTTTTTTTAATATTTTGAGTAATTTTTTTAATTTTTAAACATATCTAACATACATATACCTAAAAAAAAAAAAAAATTGAAAAAAACTTTTAAAAATTCACTAAATACCAAAAATACAAAAAAAAATACGAGAATTCAGTACATCTTTTGTATTTTTATGTATTTATTAATTTTTAAAAAAATTTTTTCACAAATTTTTTACTTTTTAGATATATCTAAATAAAGTGCATCTAAAAAAGTAAAAAAAATGTTTAAAATTTTAAAAATATTCACTACAAACAAAAAAACACGAAAATAAAAAACTCAATTTTTAAAAAAAACTTAATTCAAAAAATCAAATCAAACACACTGATGTGATCGAAAATTAATAAAAAGCTAACTTCTATTTTTTTTATTTTTTATTTTTTATCTCCCTTCCCATAACACCCCTGTACGATAAAAGATTCTCAAAGCAGTGAAGCAAATCATGTCATCCGTGGCCCATAAAGTTATATTCCTTTTTCTTTGATTTGTGTTACCCCCCAAATCTAAATTTGAAATTAGATCTTTTTGGGCTGCGTGTTAAATTATACAATAATGCTATAAACTTTCAAAAAAACACAATCTTTACAATTCCCTTTAATCTGTGATTGGTTTAGGAAGAAAAGAAAAACAAAAAAATAAAAACACATAATTAGTCTATATCATTTTGGAGGTTGTAGGGATCCTCAAATTTAGAGGTGCCAAGCATTTTTGTAAATTATACGAGGCGTCTTACTTTGAAGAGAAATTATTTAGTAGATGTGGTATGTCATGTCGTCATGTTGATGTGGTCTGTTTAATCAACCAAAAAAAAAATAAAAAAAATAAAAAATAGTAATTATTTTTTTTAATTAATAACAATTTGGCAAAATTCCTAAATTATTTTTATGTATTGTGATTTTTTCTCCTTGTGTTGTTTCCATTAGTGGGGTACACTATTACCGTGGTATACCGGACCATAGAATAACTTCTCTAGTTTGAGAGTGTTCAAATCTTAATTAACGTTGTGGGGGATTTAGTGAGGATTTAAAAAAAAAAAAAAAAAAAAGTATGTGAAACTAAGTGAAATATAGGTATATTTTACTCACAGTTTATCTATATTTTCTATTTTTTTTCTAAATTTTTCCTCAAATCTACCAGCCAAACATAATATTAAAAAAATTAATTGTCCAATTAATAAACAAATAAAGAGTTACACTAATAATGTTTTTTTTTTTTTTAACAAATAAGTTGGTTTTTTATTTGGTTTTCAAAGTTTTGACTTCTAAAAGTTAAAAAAGTTATGTGGTTAGGTAGTTACTAATTTTTATTATATTATTATTTTTATTATTATTATTATTATTTTTGTTGGTGCAAAAAGCTGATTAGACATTTAACTTTTTTAGCTAATGACAAGTAATTTATTTTATTTTATTTTATTTTTTGGTAAGGTGTTTAAAATTGAACTTTAAAAAAAAAGAAAAATCACAAGGGCTTATATTTTTAGGTTTTATTCACCTAGACGGATAAATTATTGTTTTTGTGATTTTTTTTTAAAAAAAATAAGTTTATTTTTTATTTTTTATACTAGAAAGTAAAAAAATTTAAAAAATCATTACAAATAAAAATTTTTTAAAAATTTTGTGATTTTTATAGTAGAATCCCAAACTCTTGATCTATTCAAATAAATAGCTTTGTAAAAAGGTCACTCGGCGATTCACCCATTTAGTGAATTTTTGAGTTTTTTTACTTTTTTAAAAAAGATGATTCATTTTTGTAGGTGTTAAATTTTAACCTCACGATCAAATCCAATCTTCTCACCGAATCCTAGGAACTTAATCATAGAGCACACAAAAGAATAGAGAAACCCAACACTTACATATAAGAAGACAACAAATATTAGTTACTCGTCCACCTAGGGGAACTTCGACGATCAAGTCAGCAAACTTATCTCTTAAAGATATCAACTCAATCACAAACCTCACAAATAAAACATTTTTTAGACCCATGAGACCTTACTTTTATAGCAAGCAGTA